>CM038796.1:189845410-190168166 GCA_021764765.1 Vicia sativa
AGCCAAAGACGCAACGTCATAAGCTGCAGCTGCCATCTCAGGGGTAGAGAATGTGCCTAGCCATATGCGGTTGGTTTTGCGAGGCTCACGGATTTCAGTCACCCATTTTCCTCCCCGGCTTCGAATTCCGTGGTATGTTGGGTGTCTTTTGGAAGTAGAAGAAGAAGACATGGTTGTTTGAAATAATGAAAACTTGTAGCAAAAAGTCTATACTTAGAGTAAAAAGGTTAAGTGTATGAATGATGGAAATGATTGGATGAATTAAGAAGAAGAGAATGGTTTGAATTAAGATGGTGAAGATAGTAAGAGTAGATATATGCAGTAGGCTGAGTAGTAGAATGCGCGCAATAAAGGAGAAACCGTGGGGAGTTCGCGGAGTAACTGAGTCTGAGTGATGATTTTGTTGGTATAAGAAAAATGGTGGCGATGGGTTGAGTATAATTGAAATGGGGACTGTTTTTGGTATTTATATTAATTTTAATGACTAATGGACAACTCATTAAAACGAAGGTAACGTACAATTTCTGTGATTAATAATGCAAAAGGAAAGCAACATATAATTTCTTTGATGAATAATGCAAATAATTCGAGTAGATAGATGATGGCCACGGCTAGTAACTCTTGGATTTCACTTTAGTCATACATTTTAATTTTGTTTGGAAAAATATGATAATCTTTAAACTATGAGTTAGCGAATATTATAATATCTAACTAATAATAACTAATAATAATAGTAAAATAGTAAAATAATAATAGTAAAATAATAATAATAATAACAACAACAATAATAATAATAACTAACTAACACAATTATAAATATTAATAATAATAATAACTAACTAACTAACACTACTATAAATAATAATAATAATAATAAGAAGAAGAAGAATATTTTTGTTTAACACAAATATATCTTAATATACTAATTATCATTTTTTTTAAGCAAAAAATATTTAATTTTAAAATTATAATAATAATATAATAATATTAAACTACCACTACTAATAATGATATATAATATCTAACATAATACCTAACTAATAATAATAGTAATATAATAATAATAATAATAATAATAATAATAATAATAATAATAATAATAATAATAATAATAATAATAAATATATTTATTTTAAATATAAATATCAAATAATGATGTGACAATCTCACAAAGCTTTTCAATCAAAACCAAAAATTTCAAGTTTTAAATATTTTATAAAAAATTATATTTATTTTAAATATAAATATTAAATAGATTTTGCTTAAAAAAATTATCAAATAAATATGTCATAAGTTTTTTATAATTTATATTCTATTTAACATTTTTTAATGTATTAAACCCCTTTACAATGTTAAAAAATTATGTAAAGTATAAGTTGTGATGTTATTCATAATGTCAATTTTTTTAACCTTTTCAATTTTTTTAAAATGAAAACTTTTTTTTAATATAAATAGGTTACGTCTACCACTCAACCTATATAAAGATGAGATTTAATTTTCTTTTTGTATTGATATTTCGATTACTTTTTTTTTTTCACTTATCTTTTAACTATTTTTTTTAATTTATATTGCAGGCTAATAACTTTGATTTATGTTGCAGGATAATGAATCAACTTAATCTATCCTATCAATTATTTAAATATTTTATCTGTGTTGTTTTGTAATAATTTGTTTTGAGTACCAATATAATATTTCATTATCTATTTTTATGATTTTTTTTCTTCTTTTAATATAATTATTTTTGTTATGTGAACGAAAAGAAGAGAATAAAGAAAACTCGGATTATTTTTACTTTTGCATCTTTATTATTAGAAATTCATGAGAAAAATTACAGCTCATATATCAGACATTTTAATGATGTAATTGCACTGGAGATGTATGTTATGTGGTAGTGTGATTATATCAAGCATTTTGTTTTATTTCAAATTGGATGGTTATCCCAAAGATCCAATTATTCCTAAGAATAACCAAGTAGTGGTTAAAACTCAGAGAATGATTTAATTGCCTTATTGCTTATGCCTCTCTTGGATCTTCAGCAAAGAATAAATTTTTTTTTTGGTTGTTCCAGACACATGACTGGAGCAAACATGTTTATGATTTTATTTAAGTCTCATTCTACTAGTTTTATTATTTTTATAATGGTGCCCAAAGGTGGTATTAAGGGGTAGGAAAACAGGATGATGATGGTTCTCTTGTTATAAGTCTGACAACTAATATGAAAAACAAAAGTCAGTTGTGTGATCAAGTACTAAAAGTAAATCCCATCAAGGGAGAATGTTTTGGTAACTAATGAATTTCTAATGAGAAAGTTAGGTCCAAAGAAAATTTCTATTTGTGGATACCACGAGAATCTAGTTGAATATCCATATGCTTAATCACCTGAAAAGATAAAGTCAAGATGTCACATCAAAAGTTGCAACATCTAACTGCTGACACAGTTCTAGAACTTCTTTTTATGAATCTAATGAGGCCAATGCAAGGTGAGAGTCTTGGTGGATATAGGAATGTCATGTTGTTGTTGATGATTTTTCTAAAATGACATGGGTAATCTATAGAAAATAAAAATAATATATCTATGAGGACTTCAAAGGTTATTATCAACTTCCTCGAGGAAAGATGAGTTTCAAATATGGTGAATGAATATGTATGGGTTACTCTACCAAGACAAGATCATATAAAGATGTTAACCTCGGAATTAAAGTCAATGATTCAATCATTAAGCAAAGAACTGGTGTTGAAGCAAATGTTGGAACATCATCTTAGTTGTTTGAGTTTTTCAGGAAAAAAAAGTCAAACTCAAAATATATAGCAGGCATTGAATAAGATAAATCTCAAGCCCACAAGTTTTATCCAAAGGAATTCTTTTTTAAAAGGGGTCACCATTAGTTTCATAGATGTAATATCTATTTCTATTTCAAGTGTTATGTCAAGTTTTGAGACCATATCTGATGAATGTTGGAGTAAATTTATTGACTCAAAGTTGATTTACAAGAACAAGAGTGATATAGTTTATGTTAATGAAGGATATTTCTTCTTGGGAAACAATTGTGTTTCTTGTTTCAGCAATAAGTTAATTTATGAATTCTAGTATTTCTCTAAGGCTGAATATAATGCTGAAGGAAGTTGTTGGGCTAAATTGTTTTGGTTGATAAAAAAATACAATTTCCAATAGGATGTCATGACATTGTATTGTATAAATTTTATTTCAATATTTATTTTCAAATATGTCAGTTTTCACAACAGGACAAAGCTCATTAATATTGGTCTTTTCTTTCTCAGGGTTTTCGCTACATGCAAAAGTGTTACTCCTAAGTTTAGGACCTCATAGAATCCACTGGAAGATATTTTGGATCTGAATAAAAATCATATTGAGAACTTGAGGGATGTTTTGGAAATATGTATTTCTTATGAATAAAAGCATTCACAAGTTGGAATAAGGTTATTTCTGACCAAGTCAAAGTCAATTCAATGGTTGTGAGAAATCCTAGTAGTCAAAGCTTGGGAAGTGAGAAAGAAGAACAAGATAGTGTTTATCTTCTATAGTGAGTGGTGCAATGTTAATAAGGATGATTATACATTCTTCAAACACTCTCTCCTTGATTGGTCAGGAGTTACAAGCAATTCATCATTACAAACAAGGTAACTCTCATTTTAATTAACACTTTACTGGTTGTCCCTCCTCACAAACTGTGTTTCAACATGAGCCATTATTCCAAAAATGTTGTTGCTAAGAAGGTTAGTTTGTTTGATGCCAATAAGGATAAGGGTTTTGATCCAAAGAAGATTGAATTCAAGGTGGAAACATTTGTTGGAACATCTACTAGAGCATCTTTAACAGGGAAAAAGTCGGTGGCAAGGATGAAAACCTGCAAGAAAAGACATCTTCAATTGCATCTATTTTTGTCTCTATTTTCTTTCATTCATTTTCTTTGTGTTCCATAAAGTTTTTGTTTCCATATGTTTGCCTTCAATACTAGTTTTTTATTCCATTTGTGTTTGTTTCTTGTGTGCAATATAACTATTTTACATATACTCTAATTTTTGTCAATTTTTGGCTAAAAAAGGGGAGTAAAGTGTTAGTGTTTCTGTTTGTCATGATGTTATGAAACATATCTTGACATGTTGATAGGACTATATTACTTCTAAAGGGAGAGTAGTTATTGTGGTTGCTTATTGTATGCAACTATTTAGGGGGAGCATGATAGTCTGTCATTCTTATTTGGTGATTTTGGTGTTGTTACTACTACTGATGTGGTTGTGTGCATGATGTCTTACTAGATGTTCTAACATCATTACTAATGTATTTTATGGAGAAACTTAGTTACCTTATAGTAGTTTAGGAGTCTAGTGATCTGAGTTATGTGTGCTGCTTCTTATGCATGTTCTTCTAATGTGTGAACTTGGATAGTTCATGGTTGTTTTTCGAGTGCTTTGGGGTTTTCCCCTTAAAAATCTAGTTTATTGTTCTTTTGATTTGATTTTCCCCTTGAAAATAAAGTTTGGTTTTCTGGTGGTTTGGGTTTTCCCCTTTAGTAGAGGATTGTTCATGGGTGGCAAGCGGAGAATTGGTCATGTCTGAACTTGGAGTTGTGTTGTGTGATTTTAGACCACATGTCTTGACAATTGTCTTCTAGAGTATTGAAGATGGTTATTTGTAACTGCATGTAATCTTAGATATAATTTTATGTTTGCAGTTTGTACAAAGTTTACATGTTTGGATGTAGCTTGTGTTTTATGAATGTGATTTTATTCCTCTCTCTAATGTTGTTGTGCAATGATTGTTTTAGCCAAAATTTGTCAAATAGGGGATTTCTATTACCATTGTTTTAGGATTGAAATGAATTTTGCTAAAAAATGGTTCACATCAAGATGTTATGGAAAATGTTCTAACATGGTGGTCACGTTCATTAAAGACAGATGATCTGACAGATGTTATGATATATTGTACGACAACATAAGTACAGGTTGTTATAATTCTTGACATATTTGATTTGATTTGATTTTGTGATATTTCTTTTGGACATATCTCAATGATTTGTGCAGGCCAAGAATATTTAATCTGGAACAATTGATTTAATCTCCAGATTTACATAAGTTTCTAAAATTGGATGTTGGTAAAATTTAGGAAACTTAATGTTTTGTTCCAAAACTTAAGGAGATTTTTCTGCATAATTGGTGCAGCCCTCAACTTGTAGATCAAGGAATATTTGGATGAATATTTCAAAGCCCGTGGACTACTGAGGATTTAAAGAGAAACTTAGACCTAATGTAATTCAAGTCTTTCACAATTGTAAAATTAGGGAAAGTATAGAGTTTTAGGTTTTGAGAGTCTCTTGTGTTCTTGTATGTCACGCATGTAATCTTTTGATACAGTGAGTTAGACTGATTATTACTTGATTGTTTATTAAGTTATTGTTCTCACTCTTGAAGCTTTTAAGCATAGAGTTGAGTATTGTTCATTATTCTCAGTAAAAAGCTTTTAAGCAAAACTAAGTATTGTTTATTGGAAGTGTAATCTTATGGTTTTGATTATATTAATTTTTTTGTGATTGTAGTTTATCACTGTGGTGATTGGTAGGAAGTGAGAGGGGGTCTCATATCTAAAAGTTTTCTATATAGAAGTTGCACAAGTTAGTGATTAGGCGAGAAGTTGTAAATTGGGATTGTTTAGGCTTTGAACTAATGTTGTCATAGTGAATTTCCTTCCTGGATTGGTAGCCCCCAAAGTAGGTGACATTGTACTGAACAGGGTTAACAATCAGTTGTGTTATTTATCATTTTGCAATTTATTGAATCATATTTTACAATTTGATTTTATTGTTCTGTCAGTCATATGATGTTATAACATCCGTCTTGACATCGTGTTATGATGTTGGGACATCCTTATTAACTTGTGTTATAGTGCCATAATTTCATTAATATATGAAGTTTCTACTTGTTTATGAGAAACATGAATGAATTTTTTCATTTTTTTCTCACTAATGGGGAGGTGTTTCCTTTATTTTCTTTCCATGATCTAAACCTAGAATGATCATTTTATTTTAATATAAGTTAGACATAAATGTACTAACATATTTGTTTTTTATAAGCAAATTTTCATTGAACAAGCACAAGTGGTGCTAACCCAATACAAATACCAACAAAACAAAGGAGAAACAAAGCTCCACAAACAGAAAAAAAATACTACACACCAATATATACCAAAGGATTAGCATTTCACATCTTCCTATCTAAATCAATTCTTTCTTTAACGAAAACAGAAAACTAATTTGAACCCAAAGCCTTGATGAGATTCAAAAGCTTCCCTACTATTGCAACCTTTTCCATTAAACACAATATTGATCCTACTCAACCATAAAAACCAACAGACCAGAAGTCGGAATAAAGTATAAAAAGACGGATGAATCACCTTGGATAAATTGAAACAAACTTGGCCCAAACACCTCAACACATTATCATCATTTCTAATGATATCCCCTCCATAAAAGACGTCACCTGTACTGGTCAACCAATGAAAAACATCCCTAACATCAAACCTGTACCATTGTAATAAAAAATAGATGGCCTACAACTTCATTCTGCAACTGAAACATGAGACAAGCTTCCATCATAACATCATGCAACACTCATATCTTAAACCACTCACTTCTTGTACGTAAACCATTTAAAACCAACTATCACATAAACAACTTCACTTTACTCGACATCTTAACTTCCAAATCTTCCTTAACACTTTTAAGCTTTCAGCATCCGAAGTAAGATTAGAGAATTTCATAGCATACAATCTATTATAACTATTTTTCACCAAAAAACCACTCGAATTTCTCCACCACACCACTGAATCAACCTGAAACTGCTTCAGACAAATATCACTCAGTATTGTAGTCAAACTACGCCACTCCATGAGCATCGTTTTCGATAAAGTTTGATCACCCACTCTTAAATCCCATTTCCACTTTGCTGCCACCCACAAGCCCATTTTAGCCACTTTAAACACCGTAGTAGAGCAACCAACATACAAATTGGGAAACAACACTTTAAGTGGAATAGTACCCAACCAACAACGATCCCAAAATAACTGCAAACTGCCCTCACAACCATCCACCAAAGTGATGATTTCTTCAAACTACGTGCTGAAATCTCTTCTAGAAAATTCACCTAAAGAGATTAAATCAGCCTATATCTCAACACTCTAATACAAAAGTATAAGAGAACAAAGAAAGTCAAATACTAGTTTAAAGTGTTTTTTACTGGTGCATCTTATAACGAAAAACTTGAATCATATATATAGCCACAGACTCACTCTTCCTTCACAAAACTAAATGATGTGGGACTTAAAATAACTTTAATCATGTATATAGTTTGAAACTTTATGGTGCAACTTCCATATTGGTAGAAAGTTCTTCAACCATCGACATAATCTCACACCTTATGTAAACTTGATTGTATCAACACATTTTTTACTTGAATTTTTTATAGGTAAAAAATAATTCTTCAATCAATTTTCTCTAGCACAAATTGCACAGCAGAACTTGTGATTGCAGCTCAACAATTGTTTCACAATATTACCCTTTTCTGATGTGGGAGATCAAACAAAGTTACAACCGTAGAAGATACTAAGAAAACTTATCCTCAAATCAAACCAAAAGGTCTGATACTAATTTTTGGTAAAAAAAATCATAGAGCAAAAATAGGAATAAAATAATCACACAAGAGATTAATGTGAAAAGTCCAAAACCAGAAGAAAAAAATATCATGGTTGTAACACCCGTAGTTAATTAAATAATTTAATTTAATATTATTGAGTATTTCTGATTAATTCGTGATTAAGTCAAATTTATAGGTGGAATCGTTAAGTTAATGGTCGGGTAAAAATTAGTCGGAAGAAAAATGATATTAGAAGTTATTTTATATTTAGAATTACTAATTAAATGTAGAGAATTAATTATAGGGTGAAATAACATCTAGGGGTGTATTATTTAGTAAAATCTCATACAAGTAGTGGCCCATTATTAGTATTGCTATTATATTTAGTAACTTGTAGTAACATTATAAAAAGGAAAATAAAAACAAGTAGTATAGAAAAAGTAGGAGAAAGTCACGTAGCATAGAAGAGAAAAAGGGAAAAAAAAGAGGGAATAGGGTTGCTAGCAGTGTCAATTGGCTGTCCGAGATTTGTATTTTTTCGGTCGATTTTTCGAGCTCCCTTCGATCCAAAGGTAAGGGGTGGGGTTCGATTACTATAATCAATTGTATGATAGTTTTTATGTGGGGTTTAAGGTTATATGATTTTACTGCTAATTGTGTTTTCTGCGATGAATTTATGTTGCTGGAATGTGTTGAAATTGTTTATGCTAATTCTGCTGGTACTATAATGATGATTTTTGTGTGTATTATAATGTTAGTAGCAATTTATTTCTGGGAAAATATATGAATTCTGGGTGGAAACTGTTAAGGATACGCAGTATTGGGAATTAATGCAAATCGCAATGGAAAGAGGAGACGACCGCTCCCAAATTTTGAAGGAAGTTCATGTGGGCCCCACCAGCCACAGGAGGCGGGCGCCTCAGGCCCTGGGGTGGCGCCTCACACACCTTCCTCTCTTTTCTGGAAGCTAAGTGGGTTGGGGAAACATGGCTTAGGCATAGTTACTTTTTGACATTGAATTTAATTAGTTGGAGTAGTATGTATCATGTAGCATAATAATTCATGCAATAAATAACTAATAGCAGGTTATGTGTAGCAATAGGTAACCATAGTATATAAATCATAGCATGTAAATTAACAATAGCAGAATACTGCAACAATTAGTAGACTGGAAAACAAGTAGCAGAATATTATTTTAGCTGTATCAGAAATTAGTAACAGGTACTGAATACCAGTTCAGTAGAGTAAATTAAAAATGCAGAAAAAATTAAAAGCAATGATAAAATAAAATTGACAGGATTGTTGTAGTTAAGCAGTATTATTACAGGAAGCAAAAACAGTACATAAATTAGGTAGTTAGTCAGATTAAGCGGTAAAAATTAGTTGCTCGGAATCGGATAAAAATTTACAGGGCAGTTCGTGTATACGGGTAGTTAAATAAAGTTGTGTCGTTTTTTTTTAATTTCGCGTTGATTGTTGTAATTGCAGGTACTGTCGGAACAAGTTGTTTTATCCCCAAATTGGATAAATTTGAGTTGTAGGTTTAAATGACCATGGTTGAAAGTTGAAGTTGATTTTATTATTATGAGTTGAATTGTTGTTGGTGTTGTTGTGTGTATGCCATTCATACATTGCATTTTCTAAGTTGGAGCTATGCTCACCACGTTGGTCTGGATTTGCACAAGTTAAAAGTTGAAGGTTTATGCCTTGTTGAGTGTCTCCATAACCTGGCATGATTTTAAGTTGGGAGTTTACTACAATTGATCCACATGCATTTGCATAGTCGAGTCTCATTTGAGTTGCATTCTGAAGTTGTTGTGATTATTACATTGTTTTGTTGAATGTCGTGTTGTGATTGTTGAAGTAGTGAATATTGTATGATTCTTTACCTAATATATCAATTATCATACTTTTGCTTATATTTTTCGATATCTCACCCTTTCTATTTGTTCGTCGTTACCTTTATATTGGTAACGTGCAGGTAACGAGGAGTAAAAGATTTAGTAGCTTTTTGGCGCCGTCGCTCTGATACGTAGCACTCGGGGGGAATGAAACGCTTGTTTTGATTTTCGTGTCATTTAATTTCGTTGAATTGAAAACTGTATTTTTGAGAAGTTGTTAATGATTTCAGTTGTTGAAAGATGCTATGCTTATTTTGCAAGTAATTACTGTTGAGAATCCGCTGCAAATGTTTTATTTAAGTCAAATTATTGGAGATTAAAGTATTCTATTCATTATGTGC
The DNA here is from genome assembly GCA_021764765.1 of Vicia sativa. NCBI lineage: Eukaryota > Viridiplantae > Streptophyta > Magnoliopsida > Fabales > Fabaceae > Vicia > Vicia sativa. The sequence goes on from CM038796.1 coordinate 189,855,300, forward strand.
TATGTATTTGTTATAAGTAAGTTGTTTTTACCATTGGATTACAAGTTGTGAAAATGTAATGCCTCAAGTTTTAAGTCAAATTTTAGCACTCTGATTTATAAAAACGTTCGGTAGAATTGGGGTGTTACAATGGTCGTTGTCAATAGACAACGAGAGAATAACACTATGTGAAAATTATTATAACATATAATATACCTTCAACTAACCTAGGCAGTTAGTATACCCACACCCTCCAAAACAAATACTTCACTAAATCTCACAACACTCTAATACAAGAGTATAAGAGGACAAAGAAAGTCAAATACAAACTTAAAATGCTTTTGAGTAGTGCATCTTGTAACGAAAAACTTGAACCATATATATAGCATTGGACTTCCACTTCCTTCACAAAACTAAATGATGTGGGACTTATATGAACTTTAATCCTATATATAGCATAGGACTCCCTTTGCCTTCATCAAACTAACCAATGTGAGACTTTTTCAACATGTATATTTTCAACCAACCCTAAAAATATCCTCTTTGATGGAAAATAATATATTAACTTTCATTGTGTTCACCGACAATCATATTTCGTCATAAAGAGTGTGTAGTCACTTGAAGCTACACCACTCCAAAAAAATTAACATTGTATTCACTGACAACCATACTCCACCATAAAGAGTATAATTCCTGGAGGCAACATCACTCCAAGAATTTTCCCAATGTCTTCATTGAAAATCATACTCTACCATAAAGAGCATAGTAACTTGAGGCTACATCACTCCAAAAAATTTCACATTATCTTCACCAACAATCATAATTTTAAAAACTATCATACTTTACTTAAAGAAGAGCATACTTCACTTGAAGTTAAACCACTTTAAAAATTTCTGCATGTCAAAAAATCATGTTGAAACTTTATGGTGCAACTTCCATGCTGGTAGAAAGTTCTTCAACCATCGACATAATCTCTCACCTTGAATAAACTTGATTGTATCAACATATCTTTGACTTGAAGTTTCTATAAGTCAAAAACAATTCTTTTATCAATTTTCTCTATCGCAAACTGCATAGCGAAACTTGTGACCTTCATCCATCTTTTTTTTGACAAACAAACCCTAACTAACTCAACACATTTTCGTCTTGTTATCTCCATTACCCCATAAAAGGACCTCCGAATCTTCACGATTTCTTCCACCACATTCTAGGAGCTTTAAAAAAAGAAAGCATACATTAAGAATCTTATTCAGAACAACATTCAAAAGAGTAACCTTCCCTCCCAAAGACAAATGTCTTTTGCGCCATGAAGAAAGCATCTTTTTCAACTTGGAAAGAATTGGCGTCAGTAGCCTTCCACCTATGATTCACTCCCACCGTTATACCAAGAAAAAGGAAAGGAAACATTTCTATCTCATAAGCCAAAAAAGCAGACGTTGTGTGCAGGAAGCCCTCATCCAAATTAATACCAAATAATTTACTCTTGGTTCAAATTGATACATAAACCTTACGCCAATTTAAAACCTCTCAGAATCGCCTTGATGCACCACAAGTTGGACCACGAGCTATATCCACATAGCAAGGGAGTCTAATATCCAAGAAAAAACATTCAAGGGATGTTTTGAGGGTATGTTCATTCCTTGTCTATATATATTGAGGTTCAGGGATGTTTAGCAGAAGGGTGTATTGTACTGCATACAGGCATCAGGATTTTGGTTTAAGCATGTAGAGATTTGAATTGGATGGTGAGATGAAACTGATCACATATATGGAGGAGCAGATACTGGTTTTGTTGTGAACGCCATATGCTGTTTTTTGTATTTCATCTAGACTTGATAATGGGTACAGATGAGCACCGAGTGTAATGTTATTTGATCATGGGTGCTTTCTTTAAATGTAGTGAAAGATATTGCATTCACTACTTGGGTGTGTTTATTGTATGTTGTAGTATGTTTCTTGCTAGTTCTCTTTAAACATAATGTGGTTGCAAAATTAAAAAATAAAATAAAAAATAAAAGTACATATTATATTCAACTTCCAAGCAAAGCAACTAAATATTGGGGGTAGTATTTGCCTACATGTACCACTCTTGTCTGAATGGTATGGATAATTGCATCCAAAAGCATGATATAAGAAAGCCACCATGGTCAAATAATACAACCGTGTCTTAAGTTTTTTCTTTATATTTTACAAAGATTGAATCTTATATAATAGACTTGGTAGGCCCAATTTAAACTTTTGTATAAATAGTATAGATATTTACAAATAGTAAAGTGACTTAAAATTAAATGGGACCCATTTAAGACACCAAAATAAATATCATGAATATTGATATTCTAAACACGCATTTACTAACATTTGCATCGCAATAGACAGTCCTCCCTTTTCATATCCATTTGGTTTTGTCTTGTGTTGATGGTTTCAACTTTTTGTCACAAAAAGCTTCTACTTTTCGTCACCCACTTTTTGTCGGGTATTATTAACTTTTTGAAAATCATTAATCATACCATATAGTATATTAAAGAACAGAAAAACTCATGACTCGTATATATCATGAAAACGTAATAGAAAATTCTGATACAATGCAACCAGGCCTAAACCAATTGATTCCACAAGCATCGAAACACACACAAACTCTCTAGCTAGTCAAGATCACTGCGATACATTTTCCTATTCCATTATATATAGTATTTGGACTACTTTGATTGGTGTACAGGATAAGAAAAGGAAAAAAAGAGTAATCATATCATATTTATATCATATATAGATAGAGAGAGTCAAAAATGGTTCCACAAACTTTGTCCCATAGTGTAATATTGATCATGTGAGTAATCAGACGGTGGTGAATCCATTCTGGGAGGTGAAAGCATCATTCCCTCCGCCATTGCTACCATCAAACTTGGCATGGAGAATATAGCTTCTTCATCAAGAAACTGATCAGCTTGATAAGAATGATTAACTTCAAAACCTGCATCATTGCTGTATTCAGCGTTCATGAACTCAGCTGCAGCAGTAGCAGCGTTGCGTATATCATCGGAAGAACTGGAAGCCGGGACTGGATACATACTAGCCCTGTCAGGAAAGTTTAGCACTGCATCCCGGCCTTTGAGAGCCAAAGCCGCAACATCGTACGCTGCAGCTGCCATTTCAGGGGTAGGGAATGTGCCTAGCCATATGCGGTTGGTTTTGCGAGGCTCGCGGATTTCAGTCACCCATTTTCCTCCCCGGCTTCGAATTCCGTGGTATGTTGGGTGTCTTTTGGAAGAAGAAGAAGAAGACATGGTTATTTGAAAAAATGAAAACTTGTAGTAAAAAGTCTATACTTAGAGTAAAAGGCTTAAGTGTCTTGAATAATGTAAGAAGAAGAGAATGGTTTGAATTAAGATGGTGAAGATAGTAAGAGTAGATATATGCATGAGCTTGAGTAGTAGAACGCGAGCAATAAAAGTGAAACCGTGGCGAGTTCGCGGAGCAACTGAGTGGTGCTTTTTGTTTGTACAGCAAAATGTGGCAATTGGTTGGGTATAATATTTCGGGTATGCTAATATTTAATTTCAACGACCAACTGACAACTCATTAAAGGAGAACGTTCAATTTCTCTTATGGATTATGCAATTAATTCGTGTATATATGATAGCCACGGTTTGCAATTCTTTGATTTTAGGCTCATGCTTTATTAGTTCATTATTGATTATTTTTTGGCTTATAATGTTACATATATAAGGTATCAAAATTGCTTTAAAAACAGGATATAAAACTTGTACAATTGTGATATTCGGACCAAAAATACAATTAAACTAAACTTGTACAATTGTGATATTCGGACCAAAAATACAATTAAACTATTTTTTATTATCTAGATGTCAATTGACTATATGATATTGGTTTGAATTCTCTATTTAAATTTAAAAATAATAAAATATAAGTAGAAATTGTTAGAATAACAATTGGAAGGTTAGCCGAAGGTTCCTGAGTTGTGGCAAAGTACAACAAACACATTTGCAGTCAAATTTAAGTAAATCAAATCTTTATATAGTCTATTGGGTCACTATGGTTACCAAAAGATGATAGTCACCACTAAAAGAAGTGGAATTATGTTAATCTACTTTAGTTAGTAGTTATACAGTAACATCAGATATAAGGGTGCAGATTCGAACACACGACTTCCATTTATTTATCTTTAGGAGATGAAATTCGAGTCACTTGTCTACTAGTCCAAAAAATAATAAAGTGGAGATAAAAATCACATAATTGTAATAATTAGATAGAAATATAATTAAATCATTTTTTTAGTAATTTGATGATAATTACTTATATAAGATGGTCTAAGAAATTTGTCACACATGGATGAAGTCAACATAACACGTCAAGAAGTTGAAGGCAGCAGGTTGAATGCGGGACATCACATATAACAAAATAGATGAAACACTCACATATTATTTGCATTAATAGACAAATGAGTCAACATTTTTATAGGTCACGATATAGTGTAGTTTCATTTATATGTATCACACTTCGTAAATCATTTTAAAGATTAAATTAATCAGACTAATTTACAAGTTTTATCTTATTTATTTTAATATATTTTTATGCATTTTTTAGGCTAATAGTTCAACTTTCTATTTTCTTACTTAACTCTTGTTGAAGTACTTAAAGAAACTACAACTGAGGGACAAAGTTCCTTTCTCTGCGTAATCGGTTGAGAAAAAGAAGAAGAAAACATCATTAAGAGCTATAAATAGAATCTCTATTGACTTTCACAATTCAACAAAAACTTTCCAATAACCAAACCATGATGACTATGCTTCTTGTATACAAATGTGATGTTGAAATAGCCTTAATTGTATGGATTAACCATCATTTTTGTCTACAAGGAGGCCAAGATGACATTGGTCGGATGAACCTTCCAAAACAATGGAAATGCCAACAATTGCGCTTCTTCCCACTATACTTAGAGTTGCAATGGTTGGTTCATCTAAGAAACTTATGATAATGAAATCATATTTAATTAGACAACAATTAAACTTTGGTATGATATATCATGTATTGATTCTCTCAACAACTTGTTGACATTGTAACACATTTAATTCATAACAAGGTCCAAGAAGCGAACAACAAACTAGATAATGTAGGAAATTGTTTATTGTGTCAACTACTCGAGAAGTTCAAGAGAGAAAAGGATATGCCCACATTGTATAACAACATTTTACTTGATTGTTCCTTGAGAGACAATGGTATAGTTAGAATTTCTCAAGAAGACATTGACGGGTAGTCTTTATGGTTTGTAATGAGTTTGATTATAGTGGATTAAGTCCTTGTTGAGAAAGACAAAATCACCTTGGCGGCTATACTGGATTAACTTCGTTAACAGGGAACCAGGATAAAAATTATTTTGTTCATTTATTTTATTTTTCTTGTTTCATCCTTGATTCTACACGTGTGTTGGGTAGAAAAAGTTTCAAATATAGAAACTCAATTCAAACCCTATTTTCTTGTGTTTCATGTACATTCACCTGAAGCCAAGAGAAACCTACTGTTGATACCCCTTTAGAGAGTTATATATGAGGCCCATATGAAACCTACTTACTTCATCTCTATGAAGACCACGCTGATAGGAACGTTTGGGAATGAGAGATATATTTATTTACTTTTGCAATACATATATTTTTAACGAATTAATTTGCGATTGATGGTGTTTTTTTACAAGAGAATTCTTGTTTGAAACCAGTAAACCATGGCATGAAGATAGTAGACTTGGAACAACCCAAGTTTGTTTGTTCATATACGTTATTTGCTATTCTAGTTTTCTGGTTTATATGTGGTTGTGTACATGACCATAAACTATGGCATGAATGCGGAATTTGCAGAGAAATTGTGTTCAAAGACATCATATTTTCACCTTCCTATTGGAGAGATGACCATCACCCAAGATGACGTCTCATGCCTCCCACATTATCCCATTAGGGAGAAATTACTGGACCATGGAAGACTCGATCAAGAGGAAGCCAGTGAGATGTTGGTTACATATTTAGGGGTTGTCCTAACTGAGACCGCACATGATGAGGTAGATGACACCAGAGGTGCCCATACCAGATTTAAATTCTTAGAAGAGCTTCATAAGGACCACTTGTAGTGGGCTAAGGAGGTCGGTGATGATGGTATGAAAGTTGAATACCATCAGACTTGTGCATTAAGGTGTTACCTTTTGGTCTTGGTTATAACATCTATTTTATGGACTAAAGTGTAACCAACGTCGATATGGTCTACCTTAAGTACTTCATGGACTTGACAACGATTCACCAGAATAACTAAGCGTCGTTTATTTCGTCTACCTGTACTCGAAGTTGGGTGAAAGGTTTCTTTAGAAAACAAAGAAGATGATATAAAGTTGTGCGTTGTTTACGGTAATTTATTGTTATTGATTTTTTTCATAATTGATTTTTTACGCTTATTATTAATATTGTATCTGAATCATTTTCAAGGATGGATCATCTCATACTTCCCTCTCATCACCGAGTGAGAAGTTGTGCCTACCTACACTAAGGATTGGCCACATGTTGTTGCCTTTACCCTGTATAGGGGAGCCAGGAGATCGAGCCATTCAGAATGTATCTTGATCGTGATGTACCATTTGACATCACCTTTTTCCCATACAATGGTCACCGCTAAATGTTACATCCCGATTTTTATTAGCTATTTTATTAATTATTTTTTATTTAATTATTATATGGTGTAATAATTATTTAATTATTTAATTTGGTGATTTTGTGTTATTTGAATTATTTGAGTATATGGGTTATTTGAATAATTAAGTTTATGAGTAAAAATAAGATTTATTGGCCTTGGGCCTAATTATAATAACTAAAAGTAATAAGGAGATGAATGTAAGTAAGCCCAATTAATTAAATAAAGTTGTAAGAAAAGAAATTAGAGTTATTGTTGTCATAACACAAAATAAGAGAAGAAAAAAGGAGAAAGATAAGAGAAGAGGAAGAACCCTAGGTAGAATCTTCAAGAGGTAAGGGGGAGAATCCTTATTATTATTGTCTTGTATGTGATTGGATAGTTGGTAGTAACATGATAGGTGGTTTTGATTTCAATTTTCATGAACTTTGAATGTTAGGGTTTGAGGAGAAATCATGTTTTTCCACTTGTAATTGATGACCCATGATTAGAAACATGTTAGGATACCCTTAAATGGTGTTACTTGACTGTTTGGGATGAATCTTGTATGAGAAATTCGTGGAAAATAGAATGTTATTCGTAGTAGGTTTTTCTACATTTTCGCAGAGCCTGCTTAGCGCAGTAAGGGCACGCTTAGCGCGGTTTGTTTTGTAAGTCGGGGCTTAGCGTAGGATATGACGCTTAGCGCGGTATGGAATGTGAAATTCTGTATTTTTAATTCGTTGACTTGGGATTCCATATCCTTATGCTTTATGATGGATTTGCATGAATTTTAATAATTTTATTCAATATAGATTGGATAGGTTTTGGAATCGAAGACTTGATGAATACGTGATACTTGGTTTTTATATATGTATATTTTGCTTTGGATGATTGATAAAGATAATAATTGTTGGCTTGTGTGCTATGTGTTATTTATGATGTGTGGCGGAGGTGAATACTATGTGTATTTTTTTTATTGGTGATAATGCTATGATGTATGTTTGTTGAGAAAAGGTGGATAATTAAAGGCGTTAAATTATTGTGATATACTTGTATGATTAAGGTTGATTATAATCTTAATTACATATGTTGTTGGCTAATTACACATGCATACATTTTGTGATTGCTTTGATCCTTGTGTGGAAATATAAGTGGTGGGCTTTATGTTCACAATGGTGATTGCTTTGATCCCTTGTGTAGAAATATAAGGGTAGACTTTATGTTCATATTGGCGGGCTTTGGTCTTGTCAGAATCGGAAGCGTGGCACTAATTCTAGATAAAGAATTTGGAGTGAGGTGAGCTTGGTGTTCACATTGAATTATATTGATGTCTCATGTGTCATTAAAGAATGTGTATTTGATTGGAAATGTGATAATTGATTACTTGATTTCTTGATTTATTATATCAATGATATTTGTACTATATGTGATAAATGCAAATGTGTTATATTTTGTGTGTTGCATAACGTTATCCTTTAGAACTTAAATTGTTGAATTAACATATATGAAATATTACATGAACTGCAGAGAATTCTTTCATAGATGGTTGCTTCTACATTACACCGATATATACATTTCGATAATGATTTAAATTGTCACCCTTCAGTTGTATGTGATGTTCTATGAGACATCGTGCAAGTTCCAAGGATAGTGGCGCTTCGCACGAGACTAGTTGAGGAGCTTAGTTAGCGTATCTGTTAGTCCTAGGTAGTCAGACATTTCTCTAGTCATGTAACACGGAGGTTATTTGAACTCATGTTTGTTATGAGAGAGTGTCATATACTCTCATTTGAATTTGAATTGTATGTTTAGATAATATGTGGTGTGGCCTTGGCGCTGATGCTTGAATATATATGACTTGAGGAATGTTATGAATTCATTATTATGTTGGTCTATGATTATAGTATGTGATGTAATTATATTTATATTTGATGAAATTAATTTGATGAATTATTCCGTTGTGGTATGCATAATAAGATGAAACATGAAGTTTGAATATATGTCATGATTATCCATGTGCATGTTAATCCTTTTAATTGTTAGTTTTCTATTGTATGGAAAATGACATGTGACACCCTTTGTATGTATGCATGTTATTTTACTTTGATATATGCTATCTTTATTTGTGGTTTAGAAAAGGGGTGTTACACCAAACGCATCAGTTGGACGTCATCCCTTTATACTTCAGACGGCTAGCATGTGGATAGAATTGATGTATCCTTATATGACCGAGAGGGTGATGCACTCGTTTGGATATTTGCAGATTATTTTGAGATCTCCCTCAGAGTTTGCTCTTCTGACTGTCTACCCTAGAGATCTTGATGTGATAATTAAGGAGTCCAATAGTCATTTTATACCAGATGAGTATCGTACTGTGTCAGCTCCTATACTTTGGGATTATGCACACTACTACATGACATGCTTATATAGGGTATCACACACTATCATGACTCCAAACGCTCTTGGAAGACCACCTAAGTCAGCTAATCAAGAGGTGCTCCAGGCTAGGGATGACCACAACCAGGACATGTTGTGGGTCTGTCGGTGTATTATGGAGTTCGGGAGATCATGCATAAATGAGAGATTTTTGTGGAAGACAGTCCCTAGTTGGCCCTCGTAGAATGTATTATTGTCGAGGCACAAAATGCCTTGCAGTACAAGTAAAGAAAAATCACAGAGTTAGATAAGCCCAATAATTTATGTTTATTTGTATTTTTTTATATTTTCTGGACAACTTATGTATGACCGGTACATTTAAATTTTAATTTAATTAATGTGAGGCTCTTTTAATGCATGTTTGGGACAATTAGTGTACCCGTTTTTAATTCATGGCTTAAAATTACGTAAAATATGAGTTGGTCTTAAAAATGTCAATGTTGGGACAATGTTACTTTCTTGAAAGCATCCAGAGGTTTTCAGAGATTCATCTTTGAAATATATCATGTCATATACCTTTGAATGGCTCTAGGGAATATTTCGAAGATGCATATACACCCAACTAACATATGAAGATATATCTTCATACTCTTTTTGTTCAAAATAGAGTGTCTATGAGAAATTACGGAGGTTATGTGATTTTAGTGCATCTCTAGACACATAAACGGAATTTTATGATTTTCAGAAGTGTGGAGCGCATCTCATAGGGTGGAAATAACATTTACATGAAATACTTAGCAATCCAGACTCAAGTTTGGAAAAATCTAATTATATTCAACCTATTCACATCCCTATGATTGATTCAACTTTAAAAATCAATACAATCTTCAAAGATAAAATAATATCTCTTTCAAAGTTCCAAATATATCCAACTATAATTATTTATCGATTTATATATGTTTTACCTATTAAAAATTAGTCATGCTATACTTACACTCTTTTTTTCACACACCTATCTACACCGTAGATATTAACAAAGCCATAAGCTATTGCACATAAATCAAGACAACATAAATTAATTATAAAAAAATGTACGCATTGTATGTACAAATGTACGGTGTTGGTGTCAAAAAAATTGTAAACTTGTCATTTTTCAATAAAAATATATAACATTAACATTGGTAAAATTCAAGTAAATGCGACTCCAGAAGTTGCAATTGCAATTGTGATGTTGTTGCAAATGATTTTAATTAATTTTATAGTTTGAGCCAAAATGTTTAACTTAAGATGTTGTTAGAATATCATCTTCATTTCACGGTAGAATAAACATCAAACAATGACAATTACATATCTCTTTTTTACACAAAACTGCATGCATTCTCCTCACCATCAACAAAAAAATCAATTCAACTTGAAAGAATAATCATCTTTTAGCCCTTGATTATAAAATATTATAATATCATTTCATCTTTAATATGATTTCTCATCATTCTTCATCCCCTTGATCACATGACATGAGCTCCTCAGCTCTTTGAGCTTGACCATCCCAATTTGTGTGCACCAACACAACCATCATTGTCATCATACAACATCCTTGTGCTGCCAACATACCAATCCACAAACCTTCAAAATCAAACCCTCCAAAGAAACTCAACCAAACAGCAATAGGCATTCCAACTACATAAAAACAACATAAGTTTATATTTGCACCCAATTTCGGCCTAGCCGTTCCCCTCAAAACTCCACAAACCGTTGTTTGTGGACAGTTTCCAAACTCACATACACCAACAATCGGCAACACAATTCTTGTCAAATTGATGATCTCGTTATCCATTGTGAACATACAAGCCCAAACATTCCTCACAGAAAATGCGAACACAAACGCCAGAAACCCTAAAACAAAGCTAAAACAAACTCCAACTATAGCTGCGATTTTTGCTTGGTGTGGATTCCCTGCACCGAGCTCATTACCAACTCTTGTTGAAACTCCAAAGCTTAGAGATGATGGAAAAATATACATCAATGACGTTGTTTGAATCAAAACTCCCATTGATGCAACACTTGCTTTTGGATTCATCAATAGCCCACAAAGCAAAGTCATAATTTCGTACCACCACCATTCAAGACAAACAGAAACACAACTTGGAATTGCTAGGTTTAATAGTGCTTTCCAATTTCTAAAACATCTCCAAGAAATTCCATTCCATGTTGTCTTGTATGTGCCGGAAACAATTATGTAGATGATCAACGAGCCAACAAAGTTGAAATTCATCCAAACAGCGCTTAAAGCGACGCCTTTAATACCCAATTTGAGTGAAGTAACAAGAAGGTAGTTAATGGGAATGTGAAGGAGAATAGAGAGTGCAGCACAACATGATAGAGGAAATGTTATTGATTGGCTTCGAAGGTAGATTCTCAAAGGGTGAAGAAGTGATTGTGCAGCTAGATCAGGAAGTGAATAAAGAATGTATAGTTGTGCTTCTTTTGCTATATCTTCTTGTTGACCACAAAGAAGCAAGAGTTTATTCATGTTGAGCCATAAGGATGCTATGAAAATTGAAGTTAGTAGAAGAATAAGTATCATCCTTTGCATTGTTAGGCCTAGAAGTGTGAACCTTTTTGCGCCAAAAGCTTGGCCACAGATAGGTTCCATCCCCATGGCAAGACCAGAGAGAACAGAGTAACCGGTGATGTTCGCGAATCCAATGGCGAGCGAGCCACCAGCGAGAGCAAGCTCGCCGAGGTGACCGAGGAAGAGCATTGAGATCATGGAGCGGGAATAGAGTAATAGACCGGTTAATATCATAGGCAATGATATTTTGGATATGTTTTTTGTTTCATTTAGGGCAAGAGAATAATGAGTGTTTTTAGGATTTTTGATTTCTTGTTGACATGTTGGAGAATTGGGGATAAAAGGAGTTAACATATTTGACTATTCTCTTAAATGGTTGTCAATATATTTGAGTGATACTTGTTGCTTTCACTAAATTTAAAGGTCGACAGGGACGAGGCGACCACAGATATATAATTTAAAATATAGTGTTGCAGCGGATTCAAATCCGTAGGTTAAAAGTTATTAGGAAATTATTGCACTTTACAAAAAAAGTGTGATAAATGGAATTTAAAAGGAAAAATTTTTGAGTTGGTGCATTTTGAAAATATGAAATAATTGTAATGCACAAGACCCTTAGAGTAGTGAAGAAAGAAAGAAAATATTGTTTAAAGAATAGGAGAAAATAGAAAAGAACAGAGAAAAAGTTGAAGACAGTTTTATATTTATTGAAGGAGGGAAAGGGTAAGTTTTTGGAATGGTGCACACATACATGTACTGGAAACAAGAGACAAGTTGTGTTAGAAGATTTTAGGACAGGAACAAATTGGTCAATATGAGTAAATGTTTTTAAATGTTAACATTCATGTGAAATCAATTTTATTAATTGTAATTGAATACACTATGTATTTCAAACTGTAGTTCAAATTCTAGCTATTTTGACCAAATGTTGCGTCTGTCGAATGTAACCTTAAATGAACAAATTATTTTGTTTGACAGCTTATACATGAAGATTTTAGAATCGGATACTTTTCTTTTTTTTCTTTATTTACACCAGAAAATCTGATATACTTTTAGACTATATTTCTTCCATAAATTAGATAACCAAATTAAAATTTTATTTAAATGGAAAATTAAATATCACACTTCCTATATCTTCACATTCAAAATTAGGAAAAATAGATATACCACCATCATGAAACAAGCGGCGGTACCAAGTATATTTAGAGTGTGTTATCATACATGATCTTAGCTTTATTAGAGATATTAAATTAAAATATATTGTTTATGACATAAAAAATTAAGATTTAAATATATTTTTTATGCTTATAAATATCTCAATTTTAGTTTTTAATTTTTATTTTAAAAATAATGAGTTTTAATTCTTATAAAATTACATTTGCACGCAGTTTTAATTTTTATAATAGATTAAAATTACGTAAAAAATAATTTTATAAAAAGTAAAATTCAATTTTTTTATAGAGACTAAAAGTTATTTTTAATAATTTTATAAGGACTAAAAATATATTTAATTCAAAAATTTAATAATAAATAAATAAAATTGTTAAAGTTTGGAGGACTTAATTTTACAAAAATAGACTCCAAACTCTTTTTGGGTTTTTTATATGTTTGAATATACTTTAAAATAACAATGAGTTTCTTAAATATACTTAAAAGACTATAAAATTTAGGCTACAGTATTTTTTTTCATTCAGCATACCTTCTTGCTTTTTTAAAAGAATGATTATTCATAGAACAATCTTAATCAACTAAGTTAATATTGTTTCTGCTTAAATTTTTTATAAAAAAAAGTAAATTGTAAAAATTAAATTTATAATTTACAATGTTGAAAAATAAATTAAAATAATAGACTTGATTTCAATTATAAAGATTTTGATTACTAACATGATTTTATTAATGCTATTGAAAAAATATATGAATGATAATATTTAAATATTAAGAAATTGTTATCTATTCATCACATAAAGCCACTAAATGAATAACACATTTTACAACGATTAAGAAAACGTTATAACCACGGTTAATGGTGTGTGATAAACTATGGTAGAGTTGATAAAACTAATTATACAACCTATTTTCAGATTGATTTGAGATTCGGATTTTTGGCAAGTCGATTTAAAAGTCTAAAATTTGACTAAGATATAATTTGGTTTTTCAATCTCGATCTTTTACGGATTACAATTATTCATATCGGTTCAGATAATATTTAATATTATTATAAAAATAATTTTTTAAATTAATTAATAAATCATAAACTAAACAAATAAAATACTGAGATATACACTTAAAAATATAAATCATTTACATTTATAATATCTAAAAAAAATATATCATATAAATAAACTATTTTAATAAAATAATCAAGATTTATCTTCAGACATTAATAGTATAATATATAATAAAATGGACATTAGTAATATAATGTATTATAGTTTTTATTAAAATGGACATTAATAAGAAAAAATATTATAAAATAAATATTTATTAAAAAATAATATGGATATTAATAGTATAATATATTACAGTTACAGTTGGAAAAACGAGCTACCCGACCCACTTCGGACCGTGACGGATTTGGATCTTTGACGGGTCAGACCTAAAAACCTATAATTTAAATGCGTTACAATTTGGTTGTCCTAGCCCGATTTTGTACGGATTACAATTATTCGGGTCGGCTCAAATAATATTAATATTAATTTATTAAACAAGTAATTTTTTTAAATTAATTAATTAATTAATTAATAAACCATAAACTAAAAAACTATATATATATATATATATATATATATATATATATATATATATATATATATATATATATATATATAGAATTAAAGTATTGATCACTAAAAAATATAAATCAATTACATTCATTCATAACATCTAAAATAAAATAGGCAAAATGCCCTTTTCGGTCCTTTAAGTTGACCCCAAGGTCCATTTTGGTCCTTTATCTAAAAAAAGTGTCAAACTGGTCCTATAATTCTTCCAAAAGGACCACGTTTGTCCTTTCCGTCCACTTCGTTAGTCATGGTTAATGGCAGCGCTTATGTGGCATTGTGTGGCATTACACGTGTGTTTAGAAAAATTGCATGTGGCCTGAAACAAAGATAGAAACATTTTTCTTTTTTTGTTGGCAGCCATTGTTGGCAATTCCACAATTGAGAAGGTGAAACAACACTTTCTTGAAGGTGAGCAAGTAGAACGTGAGCGAAGACAAATTCCTCATTCTTGAAGGTGAGTGAGGACACATTGCATGTGAGCGAGGAAAAATTCCACATTCTCGAAGGTGAAACCAGACTTCTCATCAGAGGTAAGTTTCTGCAAGAATTCTATTTTCATAGTTAGGGTTTCCTTGAAATTCATCTCTCTTCTCTGAAATTCATCTCTCTATTTAGGGCATTGTGTGAAATGGAGGAATTTCTGAATATTACGATACAGCACAGTGGTGAATTTGTTAGTGAGGACTTGAGTGTGTACGAAAGAGGTGAGATTGCTGATTTGAGAGTAGATGCTGATAAGTGGGGCTATTTTGAGTTATTGGGTGCTATTAAGGAACTAGGTTACCCAACCATAGAGAAGATATACTATAGGGATCCAACTGCTGGAATAAATCTGTTGTTTGATGACAAAGGGGCCTTAGAGATTGCTGATCTATATAGGGTTCATTTAAGTGTTGAAGTCTTTATTCAACACACATTGTCACAGCCTGAGCATGTTGATGAGAGTGAAGTTATTTTAGATGAGACACCCCTGAATGTAATGGAAGAGGATGCAGTTAGACAAAATGAGGTAAGTGAAGATGTTGTTAGACAGAATGAGGTAAGTGAGGATGCTGTTAGACAAAATGAGGTAAGTGAAGATACTATTAGATAGAATGAGGTAAGTGAGGATGTTGTTAGACAGAATGAGGCAAGTGAAGATGCTGTTGGACAGAATGATGATGATAGTTCTGATGATGATAGCTCTGATGATAGTAGCTTCAAGTATGATAGTGCAAAGGAGGTTGTATTTGATGATGAAACTGATGAGTGTGAAACTGACTTGGAAGAGGAAGAAGGTAACCTAATTGACTATGAATTTGAAGATGAGGAACAATTAAAAAGCCATAAGGGTAAAGAAAAGTCTTAAGCAAATAAAGAAGATAGTAAAGGAAGTGATAATGAAAGTGAGGATCTTGTAAGTGAATGTGATAGTGAAGATAGCAATACTACCAAGAGAAAGAAGTATCCCATTTTCAAGCTTCTAAAGGATATGTCCAATTACAAATGGGAAGTGTACATATTTTAGTACAAAAGAAGATATCAAGGAAGCAGTTACCTCTTATGCAGTCCAATCTGGCAGAAATTTAAAGTACATTAAAAATGACAAGATAAGGGTTAGGGTTAGGTGTAAGGATGGATGTGAATGGGAAGGTTATTGGGATAAGTTGGATGTTGAGGATACTTGGCAACTAAGAAAGGTGGTAGACACCCATAGTTGCAGTAGAGAATATAATGTGAAGTTGTTGAAGACTAAATGGCTTAGCAAGAGGTTGCAGAATGCACTTAAAACCAACCCTAGAATGAAGCTTAAGGACATTAAGGAAAAAGTACAGAAGAAGTGGAATGTGGGGGTCAACAAAACCAAGGCTATAAGGGCTAGGTTTGCAGCAAGAGACATGGTTGATGGTTCATTCTTAGGGGATTATGCAAGGATTTATGACTATGCACATGAGTTGTTAAGATCTAACCGTGAAAGTACATGTCCAACCAGCTCAAGAAGGTAGTGGTGTTCAGAAATTACACTTCAAAAAGATTTACATATGCTTGGCAACTTGTAAGGAAAGCTTCAGGTTAAGTAGACATTTCATAGGGCTTGATGGATGTTTTTTGAAAGGGCTTTGTGGAGGCCAAATCCTGTCAGCCATAGGCAGAGATCCCAATGATCAAATGCTACCAATAGCATATGCAGTAGTGGAGAGTGAAAACAAGGAAAGTTGGACATGGTTCTTGGAGCTACTTATTGGTGATCTAGGTGGAAGAGAAGAGTGTCTCACATACACTTTTATTTCTAATCAACAAAAGGTATGACTCTATTGTTAATTCTCAATTGATTAGTATTTTTAATAATTAAATTCTCATGTTACACATATCATGACTCAGGGATTATTGCCTGCAATGGAGGAACTGCTGCCTACAGTTGAACAAAGATTCTGTGTTAGGCATCTCTACAACAACTTTAGGAAGATATTTCCAGAAAAAAACTAAAGGAAATTATATGGAAGGCATCAAAGTCAACTTACTACCAAGCTTGGGAAAGAGAGATGAAAGTTATGAAACATATCAATGGAGAAGCATACAAGCACATGATGTCTACCCCTCCAAGGTTTTGGAGCAGATCATACTTCAAGACTCATAACAAATGTGATGCAGTTCTCAATAATATGTCAGAATCCTTTAATAGTGTTATTTTGGAGTCAAGGGCCAAGCCATTAATAACCATGGTGGAAGAAATTAGGATATACATGATGGAGAGATGGGCTACAAACAGGATGAGGTTTCAGAAATTGGAAGATGTAGAAGTGTTGCCAAACATTATGAAAAAGGTTGAGAAAACAAGTTCATTCACAAACATGTGGCTTGTCAGGTAAAATTATTAAAACAAGCATTTTCTGTGTTAGAATGTCTGACTTTGGAATGTCCATTTGATGTCTTAATTTGGAATCTCCATGTTTCTATGTTAGGATGTCTGATGAGCATATGTTTGAAGTGAGGCATCTGGAAAATTCTGCTGAAAAATTCACTGTAAACTTGAAGGAAAAAATCTGTTCATGCAGAAGATGGGAGCTAACAGGCCTACCATGTGTTCATTCACTTGCAGCAATCAAAAATAGGAACCATAGGATTGATGAATACATTCCTGATTATTACAGGAAATCAAGATATTTGCAAGTGTACAAACCTGTCATATTTCCTGTTAATGGCTCAAACTTATGGGTTAGAACTGAGTACCCTGATGTTATGCCACCCAAATTCAGGAAAAATGCCTGGAAGGCCAAAGAAAAGGAGGAATTTAGAGCAAGGTGAGCTAGATGGTACTGATAAAAAGATGAGAAGAACAGGATTCATTGTAAAGTGTAGCAGGTGTAGGAAGGCAGGTCACAACAAGCTTACTTGTAAGGTGCCTTCTACTAGTCAGACAACTACTACACAAGTACCACATGCAGCTCAACCATCTGTACCACAGGCAGCATTTGTACCAGTGGCTTCTCAACCATCTCAAGCATTTGTACCAGTGGCATCTGTACCAGTGACATCTCAAGCATCTAAGTCAGTTCCTGGTCAAGCTTCTCAGCCATCTCAATCTAAATCATCCAAAAAGTTGTCAGTTAGAAGGCCAAATGCACCATTTGTCCCACCAGGTCCAACAACGAGCTTAAATGCATCAAGAACTGTTGTAGGTCCAACAACAAGAAGGACAACACCAACTAAAAGAGCAGCACCAAAGTGGAAACTTTAGTTTACTTTGATGTCTGTTTTGGATTAGGATTGGACCTATAGTTGTTAAGTTATTTTGTTAACTTGTAATATTAGAATTGGTTATGTTAAGTTGTTTTGATCATGTAATATCAAGCTATTTTGTTTTTTTTTTGGACCTGTAATATCCGGCTGTTTTTTATTGGACATGTAATATCAGGTTGTTTTGTATGCAACTTAGTGGTATTCACCACCTTATAATTATATGTTGTTACCTATCTTCAATTGCTTTTCTATATGTTACAGTATGTTTTACATTGATCAAAATGCTACTAGTTCAAAAATTCAAGTTGAAACAAAAATTCAAATTCAAAATGATACCATGTTACCTATCTTCAATTGCTTTTCTATATGTTACAGTATGTTTTACATTGATCAAAATGCTACTAGTTCAAAAATTCAAGTTGATACAAAAATTCAAATTCATAATGATACCATGTTCAAATTGAGACTGTGCTACATATGATACTCTATTACATATGATACTCTCTTACACCTTAAACATACTGATCATGCACAAAATCCTCAGCCGAGATGGCTGCCTGGATGGAAGGATCCGGGATAGGTCTCGACCTCCAAGGAGGAGATCTATGTCCGACTTGGATCTCGGGGAAGAACACGAGGACGGCTTAAGCCCGAGGTATAGCTCGGCAAGTACTCCAGTAAGAACGGTTGAATGAACGTTATGAAGATAAAGAGTTCCTAGAGCCTTTATGAGGCGTTTCTAGTGAATGATTACAAGCTGTAACAGCTAACTCCTTGCCTTCAAAGCCATAGTTAATAAGCTAAGACAGTTACGGAAGGATATAGCTTCAAGGAAGGAATGATATAAATAGGGCTCCCACCAGCGGGATAAGCAAGACAATCGCAAGCTTGGAGCTTAAGTTACGACACTTGAGCTTCCAAATCCCTAAATCATTTTAGTAAGGTTTTTCCTGCAAGAACATTTGGCGCCCACCGTGGGGCCTCGGTGAAATCATTCCCAGGCCGCACAAGTAAAAACATATATACAGACGACAATGTCTCAAGCATCACCAACAGATCCACCGGATCTCACTCAGTTGCTGGCAATGATCGACGACCTACGTCAGCATAACGAAACACTTCAGGATAACGTTCAAGCCCTTCAACTGAAGAGCTTGGACGAAGCAGAGGATCAAGAAGTAGAACCTCTGGAGCCACAACCTTTGTCTCAGGCAATCTGGGAGGATGTTGTTCCAGATAATTTCAAACCCCCTGTACTGGCATCATACGATGGCAAGACGGACCCCCAGGAGCACATCATTGCTGTTAACAACACGATGGCACTTATTGGAGCAACCGACTCCCTCAAGTGCAAACTGATGGCGGTACCGTAGAGTCGGCCTTACGCTGGTATATGGGGCTGCCCCGGTTGTCTGTAGTAAGCTATCAAGATTTCAACCGGAAAATCATTCAGCAGTTCTCAGCTAATCGTCATCGCAAGGTAGCCAATACCTCCCTCTTCAATGTGAAACAACGCCCTTCCGAGTCTCTCAGGGACTTCATGGCTAGATTCAACGAGGAGACTATCAAGGTCTCACATCCTAATCAGGAGATATTTGTGGCTGCTCCAAGATGGCCTTAAGGGCTCAATGAGTCCTTAGCCCAAAAACCCGCCAAAAGCATGGACGAGATCATTACTCGGGCCGAGTGCTACGTGAAGGGAGAAGAAAGTAACATGGAAAAGCGAGCTCGAGATTCCAAAGACAGGGGGACGGGACGTGACGAACGAGTCCGGTCACGGGATAATACCACCACCCGTGAACGAGCTCGAGACAAACGACCGCCCGCGATCGGCTTTGGTTCCGAGACGCGCGCCTCAATACCGAAGGAAGATATCCTCCGGGACGTCGGTCATTTAAAGTCGCTCACCCACCTGAGAAGTGGATAACACGGTTCTAGGAAGTGACCCAGGAGCATGGTGTGAATTCCATCGTCTGAAGGGGCACACCACGGAGTCCTGCGTACAATTGCGGAGGGAGATCGAAAAATTAATTCAAAGAGGAAAGCTATCAACATATGTGAAGGAAGATCCTGGGCGGACCAGCAAACGGGATTCATCCCCGCGACGAGATCCGGTTTCTGACTCCCGATCCAAGAAAAAGGGCAAGGCTGTGGAGGAGGTAAAGGAAGCAAGGTCGACCCGGCATACTCTAAACACCATCTCTGGGGGATTTGCAGGAGGTGGCTCTACTAGTTCAGCCAGAAAAAGATATGCTCGGGGCTCCGGGCAGGTACTTCGTATTGGAACTTCGAGGTTTGATCCCGGGCTGGTAACCTTCTCGGGGGAAGATGCCAAAGAAGTTCTTCCACATGAGAACGACCCAATGGTGATTGAGGTGCAGATCCGGGATTGGGGCGTTAAGCGTGTGTTAATCGACCCGGGAAGCTCCGCGGACGTCCTCTACTGGGAAGCCTTCAAAGGTATGGGTTTCGAGCCAAATGAGTTGTTACCTTCGGAACTCTTGTAGGGTTCTCCGCGTGCGTGTTCGGGGTATCTCCCTGTATCAACTACTTTTGGAGAAGGAGAAAATGCCAAGGCCGTACAGGTTAGGTATTTGGTGGTTAACGCGTCGTCACCTTACAACATTATCGTCGGGCGACCTTCATTTAATGCACTTGAAGCGGTATTGTCAACACTGTTCTTGACTATGAAGTATCCTCTCGGCAACGGGCGTGTCGGGGTTATCCGTGGGGACCAAGGTTTGGCCCGGAAGTGCTATAAGGACAGTCTGAAAGCTAAGAAAAGGTCGGGTCCATCAGAAGCCTCTCCGAAACATGAAGTCGGCATGGTCGACATTGATCCAAGAGAAAGGACGGGGGAGGATGGACTTACTCCTCAGGAGGAGGTCAAGGACGTTCAGATCGGCCCGTTGCCCTCGCAAATTACCCATCTCGGAACGCAGTTGACAAGGGAGGAGGAGACTGAGATAGTCCAGGTATTAAGACAAAATCTAGACCTTTTGCTCGAAGCCGCCGATATGCTGCATAGATCCCGAAATCATGTGTCATCATTTGTCAATTGATCCCGGAGTCCGGCCGGTATCACAAAGGAAGCGGAAGATGGGGGAAGAAAGGGGACAGGCTGTTTCGGAGGAAGTAGGAAAGTTGTTGAAAGTCGGTTTCGTGAAAGAGGTACAATACCCAACTTGGCTATCAAACGTTGTTATGGTGAAGAAGAAAAATGGCAAGTGGAGGATGTGTGTAGACTTCACCGACCTGAACAAGGCATGTCCGAAGGATCCATATCCATTACCTCACATTGACCGGTTGATCGACAGTTCCTCTGGTTTTCGCCTCCTAAGTTTTTTGGATGCGTACTCAGGGTACAATCAAATTCGGATGAACCCGGCTGATGCGTCCAAAACAGCCTTCATGACGGAGCGAAAGAATTTCTATTACAGAGTTATGCCGTTTGGTTTGAAGAACGCCGGCGCGACCTACCAGAGACTGATGGATATGGTGTTTGCCACTCAGATTGGACGCAATATTGAAGTGTATGTAGACGACATGGAAATAAAGACCACGTCGGATGAAGATCATGTGATAGACATTAGGGAGACCTTCGCGGCGGTTCGGAAATTCAATATGCGCTTGAACCCTGACAAGTGTACATTTGGAGTTCAAGCCGGCAAGTTCCTGGGTTTCATGCTCACAAATCGGGGTATCGAGGCCAATCCAGACAAGTGCCAGGCGATCATTGACATGCGAAGTCCGACTCGACACGAGAAGTGCACTAACGGCCGTTTGGCCGCATTGTCTCGTTTTTTGTCTTGTGCAGGCGACAAATCCATTCATTTCTTCTCGGCAATCAAGAAGAGAGCTCAGTTTGAATGGACGGAAGCATGTGAAGAAGCATTCAGTGGTGTAAAGCGCTTTGTCGGCACCTCCGACTAGTCGACCCGAGAAGGTTCTCAATTGACACTTTACTTGGCAAGAATCGATGGAGCAATCAGCCTGTTGGTACAGACACGGATGAAGGAGAACGTCCGTATATTTTGTGAGTAAGGTATTAAAAGGAGCGTAAACCGGTACCGTAAGATAGAAGTTGGCCTTGGCGCAGGACCACAAGACGAAAACTCGACATTACTTCCTTGGACACCCCGTCCAGGTGAAGACTAACTTTCCTTGAAGCAGGTGTTTAAGAAGCCGGACCTGGCCGGAAGGATGGTGTCCTGGGCCGTAGAACTATCGGAGTATGAGATCGGCCATCCTCGTATCAAGATAAATCCCGCCTCTAGCTGATTTCATGGTGGAACTTGTCTACTCGCCAGGAGAGGATGTTACTCAGAAGTGGATTCTGTCTGTCGATGGCTCCTCTAATCTCAAAGGTAGTGGCGCAGGGTAGTTCCGAGGGTCCGAGAGATGGTGCTTGAATATTCCTTGCGCTTTGGATTTTCTACGAGCAACAACGCGAATATGAAGCTTTGGCCGGTCCGAGGTTAGCTTTGAAGTGGGGTGACGCTTGCTGGTCCGTCATGATTCACAATTGGTGGTCGGGCAAGTGGACGGGTCGCTTCGTAAAAGATCCCATTTTGGAGAAATATTTGCAACAGCCGCTTCATTGAGTCGGCAGTTTAAGGTTTTTGAAATATGTCATGTGGCCCGGGAAGAAAATACTCGAGCCGATGTACTATCGCGGTTGGCTAGTTCTAAAGACTCCGGGGTGAACAAATCGGTCATCCGGGAGGTACTTCCAGTGCCCAGTGTGGAAAAAGGAGAATCCCTGGCAATACGAGAGCTAGATGGCGGGTGGATGAGCCCGATCGTTCGTTATCTACAACAAGAGAGGCTACCTGAAGATAGAGAGAGGGCCAAACGAATCAAGAAGATTTCATCTCGGTTTGTAATGGAGTCCGGAAAACTATACCGTTTGGGTCGTGCAGCTCCCATGTTACGCTGTGTGTCAGAAGAGGATATGTCAATAGTGATGAAAGAAGTTCATGAAGGGACTTGTGGAAATCATGGGGGAGGACTGGCTTTGGCTGGTCGGATCTTAAGGGCCGGGTATTACTGGCCTACGTTAACAAAAGATTGTCGTGAATATGTGGCACAATGCACAAATGCCGACGCTCGCTCCACCATTCACACACCAAAGAGTTCTTGCATACCGTGGCCTTTTTATCAGTGGGGGGCTGACATCCTGGGCCCATTCCCGGTGGCTCCGGGACAGTTGAAGTTCCTGATCGTAGCGGTGGATTATTTTACTAAGTGGGTGGAGGCAGAAGCCGTGTCCCGGATCTCGGCCGACCGGTTCGCGTTTTATTGGAGAAGCATCATTTGCCGATTTGGATTACCTCGGTCATTGTCTCGACAATGGGCACGCATACTTGGTAGTAGAGTTCTGCAAGGAGCTCGGAATCCAAAACAAATTCATATCCGTAGAGCATCCACAGGCAAATGGGCAGGCTGAGTCGGCCAACAAGGTCATACTTAATGCAATAAAAAAGAAACTGGATTCGGCCAAAGGGTTGTGGGCACAATGCCTACATGAAGTCTTGTGGGCATACCATACCACCATCCATTCCACAACGCAAGAGACTTCTTTTCGGATGGTTTTTGGAGCTGATGCCATGATTCCGGTAGAGGTGGTTTTACCCTCTTGGCGTCGAGAAAATTTTGAAGAAGAGGCCAATAACCAAGCTTTGAAAGAAGAGGCGGATTTCTTGGACGAGATAAGGGACACGGCCCATGTTAGGGAAGTAGCAGCCAAGCAGAGAATGACCAGACGCTTCAATTTGCAAGTGAAGCAGCGAGGGTTCAAGGTTGGAGATTTGGTACTTAAGAAGATAACCGATCCTACCAAGAAGGGTAAGCTAGATCCCAACTGGGAGGGACCATTCAGGGTCTCGGAAGAATTGCAAAACAGAGCCTATAAATTGGAGACGTTGGACGGATCAGGACTACCAAGGACTTGGAATGTTGCAAGTCTTAAGTTTTATTTTAGTTAAATATCTTTATGTAAAAATAATTGGTGTACTCTTTTCCCTAGGCAAGGGCCAGGGTTTTTAATGAGGCATCTATCTAATAAATTCTATTGCAAAGATCCGATTGGTAGCGCTATGGCGACGCATCGCTAAGCTCGGTCTATGATCGCCTTCACCACGGAAAGGCTGCTCCTACGAGGAATACCTTGGTCAACCTCGCTTGAGGCTCGAACCCTATGGCGACGCATCGCTAAGCTCGGTCTATGATCGCCTTCGCCACGGAAGGCTCTACGAGGAATACCTTGGTCAACCTCGCCGAGGCTCAACCCTATGGCGACGCATCGCTAAGCTCGGTCTATGATCGCCTTCACCATGGAAAGGCTCGCTCCTACGAGGAATACTCCTTGGTCAACCTCGCTTGAGGCTCGAACCCTATGGCGACGCATCGCTAAGCTCGGTCTATGATCGCCTTTCACCACGGAAAGGCTCTGTTCCTATGAGGAATACTCCTTGGTCAACCTCGGTTGGGCTCAAAACCGTCTCGGATCATCCCTATAGAGGCTCGAACCTCAAAGGCTCGCTCCTACTGAACAACCTTCAAAGGCTCTGCTACTCGAACAACCTTCAAAGGCTCAACTCGGAGTGAGACTCGAACCATTGATAGAGCAATCTTCAAACGAATGGAACAAAAACATTGTACTGAACGTTCCCTTAACACTTTCTTCAGTCTCGGCAAGTCGGGATTGACAAGAGATGCGTGTGGGGTTACGAACAAATGTTATGTGTTCTTTTCTCAAAAACCACTAGGATTGCTTGTTACATCCTGTGGCTTCGGGGGCCTGTAAATATCACATAAAAGTTCGCAACTAGACTCGGAAGATTGGTAACAAAAACTCAGAAAGCAAAAGCAATTAAAATAGCCCAGTAGGGCGAATATTCGAAGTACAAATTGCATAAAGCCCGGCAGGGCGAATATTCAAAATACAAAATGCATCCGCTACAAGGGATGACTAACTATGAAGACAAAAGAAGAAGTCAAGGATTGAGGTCGGCAGGATCGGCATCCATCTTAGCGCTTTTGCTAATAGTGGTCTCGCTGTCATCTTCGTCAACCTCCACCAGCTTCCCATCCACAATGGTCTTGAAGTAATCAACCTCTGAGATGTCTAGGTCGGGGTATAAGCAGACGACTTGAGCTTTGGCGCGATCAAAAGCCAAATCCCCGGCATCAGCATACCCATCCGGGATTTCTTCGCTTTTTAGCTCGGAGCATGATTTTTCGTAATCGGAACTTAGACATCTGGGCAAGCTCATCCTCCAAGGTCTTTATCCGTTTACTGGCTTCTGAATTCTTCTCTTCAAGGTTTGAAATGTCATCGGCAGCCTCCGAGAGTTTGTTCTTGAATGCATTGTTGGCATTAAGAAGGAACTGTTCGTTGTCGGCTAACCTTTTGACTTCTAACTCTAGATCGGTCTTTTTCTTCTCCACGATCACCGACTCGAACAAACTCGGTGAGTACAACACACCTCATCGGTATGAGCTCACTGTTTAGTGATCTGCTGCGAGCCTAGACCGGGTTTGTTCACATCATTGTGGCATTTAGATGATCATAGAAACTTGAGGTCAAAATCAGAGACCGTAAACGATTTTCGAAGAAGCATGATCATGGCTACCTCCGTATCCTTTAGCAAATTGGAGATGGCCCCCTGCCGAGTTAGTCTCATTCCCATAACGGTCTTGACTTTTTGGGATAGGCTCGGGGCGTCTCGGTTCTCGCAGGCGCTTTAGTGGGGAAGCAGAGAACGATTGTTTCGGAGCGGTCACGGTCGTGACGTTTTCTTTTCTTTGATTACGAACTTCCATCCGGCCAAATTGGATTTGGACTCGGAAGGTCCACCAAGATCCATCCGAAAGCAAGCCGCGCCATCGCTTCTCGTTCTTTCATTGACATATCGGTCATTTTGTCTCATGGAAACGGAACAAGGAGTAAGCTTACAAATAAATAAAATGGAATAAAGCTAAATGAGAAAGCTTACCTAGGAAGTCGAGAACTTCCTCAGAGATAGCAAGTAGATCCTTGACCCGGATCGGTCCAAGGAGTCCGTAATTTCTAGGAAAGGATCTCGTAATCACTCGACTATCATAGTCAAAACCGTAAATAGGAAGCGGATCACAAGTCCAATAAAGGGAAACTTATGATGCCCATCCGTGCCATAAATAACATAAGGGCATCGGGACCCACATCTAACTCGGAGGAAACGCTCTTTGTAGCCCTTGAAATTGAGGTGTAGGCTTGGAGGAAACTTCTTTTGGGATGCACTGATAGCAACCAGCTTCAGTCCGTGCTTTTTATTTCAAGAAGGAAAAGAATGACCAACCGGGGGTTATAGATAGGGCTCGCATATTATTTCAAAGGCCGGATGAAGCCCCAACTGTTAGGACGGAGTTGGGAGGAGCAAGGTTGATGGTACGAAGGATATCGGTCTCAAGTCGGAGAAGGGAATTGAATGTCAAACTCTTCGATCACCCCAAGATAAAAGTAAAACCACTGGTTTGACTTCTTGAGGACGGATCATGCGACACTTTCCCTGCACTCACAAGACTGTAATCACGCCATCTTCGCTCTCAGACGAGACACTTTTAAAGAGCGCAGCAATTTCTTCATCTTGTATTAGGCTCCGCTTAAAGCCTCTGACTTCTCCTTTGATCAGACGGTTGGTTTCCATTATTAGCTCCACCGAACTCAAGAGTCGGTCGAATCACTTCAAGTAAAAACTCGGCAAACCCTATCTGTGACTCTCTTTAGGTCGGCTTATTCTTTGAGCATTGCTCATCTCGCACATGCATTCCTCAAACAGGTTTTTCGCTCCTCGTTTTCTAAGTGGATTTTTGCACCAAAATCATCGATTCCCTAATGATGACCATGTTTAGAATGAAACAAAAAAGCAATGTAGAGAAAAGAGGATACCTGAATTTGATGATCGATCGACTGAAAGGATGTGTTTTGAAGTAACTGACGGCAAGAGAGTGCAGTAGGATTTGGAGTTTTGTAGAAAAGATTTCCTGGAGAGCAATTAAGTAAAATATAATGAGTAGGAGGAAAGGGAGGCGTGAAATCAGGTTTTCCCTATTATAGGGCAATCATGTAAAAATATGCAAATGACCGTTGGACTGGTGTCACGTGAGTCACGTGTCACACTTTTGGAAAGTTTGAAAATATAACACATCTCGCTAAGGGATTAAGGGCTCAAACTGTTTGGTCGACACGGATTCAAGAAGCTTAAAACCGAGCGACCAAGGGGGCTTATGATCATGCACAAAATCCTCAGCCGAGATGGCTGCCTGGATGGAAGGATCCGGGATAGGTCTCGACCTCCAAGGAGGAGATCTATGTCCGACTTGGATCTCGGGGAAGAACACGAGGACGGCTTAAGCCCGAGGTATAGCTCGGCAAGTACTCCAGTAAGAACGGTTGAATGAACGTTATGAAGATAAAGAGTTCCTAGAGCCTTTATGAGGCGTTTCTAGTGAATGATTACAAGCTGTAACAGCTAACTCCTTGCCTTCAAAGCCATAGTTAATAAGCTAAGACAGTTACGGAAGGAAGGATATAGCTTCAAGGAAGGAATGATATAAATAGGGCTCCCACCAGCGGGATAAGCAAGACAATCGCAAGCTTGGAGCTTAAGTTACGACACTTGAGCTTCCAAATCCCTAAATCATTTTAGTAAGGTTTTTCCTGCAAGAACACATACAATCTCAATTCAACAGTCTATTACAACATCATCCAAATTAACACAACTAACATAATAAAGAAGAATCTTTTCCATTTTTCTGAGAATTCATCATCTTCTTCATTTCAATTTGTAACTCCACTATCTTATGTTTCAGCCCATCCTTCCTTTCCTTTAGATGTTGTATCTCCATCTTTGCTCCATCAAGCTCATTTTGCAGCTTCTCCAACCTATTATTCTGCTTCTTTATAAACTGATCCTTCTCATCCACCACATCATCAAAGAACCATTGAAAGTATCCACACCCAGATTCAGATGAACCCTGTAATGGTGACATTCAGATTCATCTCAGCTATTGCAGGAACTATCAGAACAAGAATATATGAAAACCCATTTTAATTTCATGCTTACCTTGTAATGACGACAATCCTAGAAATGCTTCCCAAAGTTTGTGACAGTGGTAGCCCTTCGAAGAACCGTAGATTCTCCACAACCATATATAGGTCTCCATCGCAACTTTTCATCTAAGCTTCCATCTCTATTGAAATCGTACGAAGACCGGATCTCTGATGATGCTTCCTTCATCATATTGAGGGAATTTCAAATTCAAAATGGGAAAATTGAGATGCAATGTGTGAACCCTATAATTTGAGGATTTCTGGAAGCAGGTTGAAGATGGTGTACATAACATTCCATGTCACCTGCCACGCATGCAAACCAAACGTCCGTTTGTGCCTTTTGGACGGAAAGGACTCCTATGGTCCTTTTGGAAGAATTATAGGACCAGTTTGACACTTTTTTTAGATAAAGGACCAAAATGGACCTTGGGGTAAACTTAAAGGACCAAAAAGGGTATTTTGCCAATAAAATATCATAAAAATAAATTATTTTAATAAAATAATCAAGATTCTAGTTGAGACATTAATAGTATAATGTGTTATAAAATGGACATTAGTAGTATAACGTATTATAGTTTTTATTAAAATGCACATTAGTAGTTTAATATATTATCTTTAGAGTTGGCAAAATAGGCTTTCCGATCCGCTTCGAATCGGTCTCTGACGGCTTCAGGCCTTTGAATTTTTTTAGATTAAAAATAAAATATTCAAAAAGGCGCCACTTTTAATGAAATAAAAACATAATCTAAAGTTATTGAGATTCGAAACATGTATCATGAATTAGTTTACCCCTCAATTTACAACTAAAATCGACCGAATAGATTGTGTATATTTTTTAAGAAAAAACATATTGCGTCCAACAATTGTATCTAGATTTTATGATATGTAAAATAGTTGTCATAAAATATAATTTTCTAATAGTGATTGTACATTGCCTCAAAGAAGAAGAGCAAAAGTGGAGAAAAAAAAGTGGAACTTCCTTTCACATTTCTTTACAATTCAACTGTGAACTGAAAAGAAGAAAATGCATGTGACCTGGCTTAGGCTAATGTGAGAGAACACAATAGGTCTCTCACCTACGAGAGCAACTTTTCAGTGTTTTATTTGTTGGTTATCAATTATTTAGCGAGGGTTATTAACCCCAATAAAAATAATTTCTGCAAAATAACTCCAACAAAATAGTATTATAAGGTATGAATTTTAAAAAGTTTTTTGAATAGTAGAGATTTGTTACCCCGAAAAAATAACCTACGCTAAAATGGTCAAATAACCCTTGTCATTGTTGTTAAAAACAAAAAAAAAAGGTCACGTGAGATGCCACCATGTGACCAACATATTTAATCTGTCAATTTCTTTGCCTTTATCTCATTTGTGTCTCTCTTTTCTCAAAAGAAACAACCCTAAAGAGAAACTTGAACAGTAATTTTTGGAAACGGATTCTCTGAAGAATAAATTTTTTGCAGTGGAATTTGGATCCTCCATTGAATTACACTTTATCTTATTTCATAAAAGTCATTGCAATCAAGGGCTAGGATATACACCAGACACTCTCCAAAGAAAAACCTAATGGAGAAAATGTTATCTCGTAATTTTTTACCTGTGCGCCACGGTGAAGCAACATAAATACTAGTTTTTATGTGCTTATTGGTTGGAGTATGTCAAGGTGAAATTGTCGTTGATTTAACAAACAACGTTCTTCACTTGCAAAAGTATATATAATACTATAAATGATAATGAAGAGTTTATATTAAATTAACATTTTTACCATATTTTCATTATTTAAAAAAAAAAATTGTATCAAAAGAAATATATATTGATTCAAAAAATAGTTAAGTAGAATGTCATCGCATGGATTCCGCACATTAAAAAGACAATATTTAACCAAAACTCCTATAACATCACCTTAGATATACGCTTTATAAGCTTTGTATTTTCTCACTATATATATATATATATATATATATATATATATATATATATAATTGTGTCAATTATATTATTAGCTATATTCTTTTGACCAATTTTTGTGAAAATCACATCATTTATAATTATGTATAACCAAGTGCCATAACCCGTTTCTGTGAAAGATGACTTCAGCAAACTGCTTTTCCAACCTTTCTTCTTTGTATAGTACAACGCCCAATTGATCTCATCAGCCCAAGTCATAAGTGCATCATTAGTTTCCATCCAGCAGAGAAACTCCTTACAGATTGACACAGTGACCCTGCAATAAAAAACATATGGCAAATTAATTCTTCAGCAGCATTACACAAAGTGCAACTACTGTCTTGAATCAACCCGAATCTCCTTAGCTTATCCTTGATTTCAAATTTATCTGACAAACGAGCCACAAATTCATCATAACCCTAGGTCTAGCACTATTTTTACTGATCAAAAATCTCCAAGACATACGAGAATTATCATCAATCAGATCCCTATACATATATTTCCTAAAGAACTTGTTACTATTCAACAACTTATCCCAAATTTGGGGGACTTGAGTAACAATGTCCCTATGACTCAAAATTATATTCACCGCCCAAGACCAATTTGTTCCTTCAGAAACATCCATCACATTGGTTCCTTTCATATAATACATGTGAACCCATTTCACCCAAAGATTATCTGACTTTCTGCATAGGTTCCAAAGGCATTTAAGCATTGTAACCTTATTCTAAACAATCAGGCTAATAATGTTCATACCTCCTTGACACTTAGGGCTACAAACAGTTTTCCAAGCCACTAGGCTTTTCCTATGACATCTTGGATGCTACTCTAGATGAAAGATCTACAAACAAAATTTTATCTTGTGTATCACAAATTTTGGAAGAGATAGACAATGCATCCAGTATTGAGTTATTGCAAAGAAAATACTATTGACTAATTGGATCCTCCCAACATAACTGAGCAATCTAGAAGTCTAATGTTTGACCATATTAACAATCATGACAATCAAAGGCAAGTAATGAGTTATATTGAGCTTTTTGCATGTAAGGGGAACTACTAAGTATCTAACAGGAAGTTTCCCTTCTTCAAAGGTGGTGACTTTCTTCAACTCATATTTGATGCCATCCTCAATGCCACCAAAGTATATCTTGCATTTACTAGGATTAATCACCAAACCTGTATAATCAGAAAATCTCTTCACAATATCCATCATCATGTCCACTAATTTAATATCACCTCTACAAAGTAGTAACACATCATCAGCAAAAGTTAAGTTAATGAGAGTTAGCTTTTCACATTTTGCATGGTGATTGAAATTAGAACCCAGTTGTATTTTCCCCAACAGCCTAATTAAATACTCCATAATCACAACAAAAAGCAAAAGGAGTATATGGTCCCCTTGCCTAATTCCTCTATAGGCCTATAGAGGCTCAGAAATCTCA
This sequence comes from Vicia sativa, assembly GCA_021764765.1. Classification (NCBI taxonomy): domain Eukaryota; kingdom Viridiplantae; phylum Streptophyta; class Magnoliopsida; order Fabales; family Fabaceae; genus Vicia; species Vicia sativa. The sequence goes on from CM038796.1 coordinate 189,886,881, forward strand.
CCATTTATGTTGAAAACATAGGTGACAAAACTGACAGCTATTCATGGCCCTTTAATCAACCATGTCTTAAGCTTTATGCAGATCCAGTTGCAGCATATATAGAGAGGTTCCACCTTTCCTAGCATAACCTTTAATGATCTCATAAGAAAGCATTATATGATTATGGATTTTCTGACGAAGAATAAAGGCAGTTTGGCTCAGACTAAAAGTTCCTTGTAGAACCCTTCCCAATCTAGAAGTCAAAACTCTAGAAATAATATTGTAGAAGGTTGTACACCCTGCTATGCATCTGTAGTATTTCACCCCCTTAGCTTGCTCATTGTTAGGAATCAAAGTCACAACATTTTTGTTGAAAGGTTTATAAATTCTACCTTGTTCAAAATACTCCATGACAGCTGCTATAAAATCATCTTTTATTATGTGTCATCAGCCTTTAAATAACTTTGCGCCATATCCATCAACCTCAGAGGCTTTTAAATCACCATACCCTACAATTCTATTTTAATTTCTTTCATAGTCATTTTGCTAACCAGATGCTCCCACTGAACCATGCTAACATGATTTTCTCTTCTCATGGCTTCAATATATATATATATATATATATATATATATATATATATATGCCAAGTTATGACTGGATTTTCCCATAAGGTTACTGTAGAACTCCAAGACTTCCTTTTCTATATCTTTTTGCTGATACAGGATAATACTTTTTTTTTTGTAACATCCTCGTACTTTTTCATTCTACTTTGTCTTAAGATATGCATGGAAAAAAGAATTATTACCATCTCCAATTTTCAACCAATCTACTTTAATTCTTGTATCATCATTTTGTTAGAATGTGTACATAATTCATGTTCGAGTATGTGTATAGTTATGATTGAAAGTGTTGGTCGAACAGCCTGTTTATCGAAGTGTTACTCTCCTGTATGCTAGAAGTCGAATGCGTTGGGATTTAGATATTTTGGGCCTTATTTTAGTTTACACTATTAGGCCTAGGAAATGTGTCTATATAAGGAGCATTTCTTTGTAAACAAAATAATTCATCACAAATATATTTATTTCATCTTCCGTTCCAACAAATTGGTATCAAGGAGCTCGGTTGCGATTCAAGGAGAATCTAATGGCAAACAGAACAACAACGTCGACATAGATTCCAACAAATCTACCAGTTTTCAAAGGAGAAAACTACCAACAATGGGTTGCACAAATGAAGGTCATTTTCATATTTCAAGATGTTGTTGAAATCTTGAATGATGATGTATCGGAGCTGGAAGCAAATGTGACGAAAGCCCAGAAAATTGCGCACAAAGATCAGAGGAAGAAAGATTGTAAAGCACTATTCTTGATTCATCAGTGTGTAGATGCTGATGTTTTTGAGAAGATAATCGAAGAAGAGTCAGCGAAAGAAGCATGGGACAAGTTAAAGAACTTGTATGGCAGAGGAGAAAAATTGAAGAAGGTGAAGTTGCAGACGCTGAGAAAGCAATACGAGATGATGCACATGAAGGATGATGAATCGATTTCTGCATACTTCTAAAAAATGGTGACACTGACGAACCAAATGAAAGCATGTGGAGAAACAATCACAGACCTGCAGAAAATAGAAAAGGTATTGAGATCTTTAACAGCAGATTTTGACTATATTGTTGTGACAATTGAAGAAGCAAAGACTCTTTCTGAGATGAAGTTAGAAGAACTTCAAGCTTCATTAGAGGCTCATGAGATGAGATTGAAGCAAAGAAACTCGAAAGAGAGAAGGTATGAACAAGCATTGTAATCAAGATTCAGAAGAAAGTCGAAAGATCGTTTCAAAGCATCTTGCAGATGATGAGAAGTCAAGCAAGAATGCTGATTTGAGAAAAGTGGTGAGCAACAAGTATTCTGGGAAGAAAGATGACAAGAAAGATAAGCAATGCTACAATTGTCAAGGTTTTGGTCACTTCGCTCGAGACTGTCGAAGGAGGAAAGTAGAAAGGGCGAAAGAAAGTGATGAAGCTCAATATGCACGTGCAGGAGACAGTGATTCAGATGATGTGCTGATGATGGTTAATTCTCAGTCGAACTCTGAGAAAACCAACATGTGGTATCTGGATTCAGGATGTAGCAATCACATGACTGGCAACAAAAATTGGTTCATCAAACTAGATGAGTCAGTAAAAAGGATGATAAAGTTTGCTGATGGAAGACACATCAATTCTGGTGGCAAAGGAGATATTTCGATTGCCAGAAAGGATGATGGAAAAGCTACTATCACTTAGGTATTGTATGTACCCTCTATGACAAGTAACTTGATAAGTGTAGGTCAATTACTTGCAAAATGATTCAAGATGAAACTTGAAAGGAATGAGATGAAAGTCTATAGGGCTGATGGGAGGCTGATCATGAAAGCACCATTGGCAGAAAACAAGACGTTCAAAGTTGAACTCAACACATCAGATCACAAATGTCTTGCTTCGACGACAAAAGAAGATAATAACTGGCTATGGCACCAAAGGTATGGACATCTAAACTTCAGAAATTTATGTATGCTCAATCAGAAGAAGATGGTGGTGGGTTTACCTTATGTGAAGGAACCAAAGCAAGTATGTGAAGAATGTTGTAAAGCCAAGAAGGCAAGGAAGGCATTCAAACATGACTTGCCCATGAAATCCAAGCGCAAGTTGGAGCTAGTTCACTCTGATGTGTATGGACCATTTGAAGTGAAGTCCAATGGAGGCAACAGGTATTTCCTTACGTTTATTGATGAATTCACCAGACATATATGGATTTACATCATTGAAAGGAAAAGTGAAGTATTCACACAATTCAAGAAATTCAAGTTGCACGCTGAAAGGCAAAGTGGCTGCAAATTGAAGAAGCTAAGAACCGACGGTGGTGGTGAATACACATCTGCTGAATTTGCCAAATTTTGTATTGGGGAAGGTATAGAGCATGAGGTTACTGCTCCCTATACACCTCAACACAATGGCATAACTGAGAGGAAAAACAGAAGTATACTGAACATGACAAGAAGTATGTCGAAAGCTAAAGATATGCCTAAGAGATTTTGGGCTGAAGCAGCTTCGACAATAGTATACATTCTAAACAGGTGTCCAACAAAGAGGATAGTTGGAAAAACACCTCATGAAGCTTGGACGGGATTGAAGCCAAGTGTGAGTCACTTCAGAGTTTTTGGATCAATGTGTTTCAGGCATGTACCTGAACAATTGAGAAGAAAGTTGGATGATCAAAGTGAAGTTGTGGTTCTCATAGGTTATCATTCGACTGGTGCGTACAAGTTGTATTCACCAATCGAAGATAAACTAATAATCAGTAGAGATGTTCGAATCGACGAAAGCAAAGGTTGGGATTGGAGTCAAAGTTCAACACAAGAATCAGACACCTCAACACAATGGCATAACTAAGAGGAAAAACAGAAGTATACTGAACATGACAAGAAGTATGTCGAAAGCTAAAGATATGCCTAAGAGATTTTGGGCTGAAGCAGCTTCGACAATAGTATACATTCTAAACAGGTGTCCAACAAAGAGGATAGTTGGAAAAACACCTCATGAAGCTTGGACGGGATTGAAGCCAAGTGTGAGTCACTTCAGAGTTTTTGGATCAATGTGTTTCAGGCATGTACCTGAACAATTGAGAAGAAAGTTGGATGATCAAAGTGAAGTTGTGGTTCTCATAGGTTATCATTCGACTGGTGCGTACAAGTTGTATTCACCAATCGAAGATAAACTAATAATCAGTAGAGATGTTCGAATCGACGAAAGCAAAGGTTGGGATTGGAGTCAAAGTTCAACACAAGAATCAGACACTATTATAACTGTGTTTGAAGAAGATTCACAAGATGAGCCCTCGAATAGTCGAAGTGAACAAGGCAACACTTCAACTAGTCGAAATGAAGAACCACCTAAGAAAAGTGAAAGAAGGTCGACAAGAACAAGAACTTAATCAACTAGGTTGGCTGGGTATGAAAGATTTCCAGATCAATTGATTGATAATGATGGTGATTTAGTTGAAGAAGCCATGATGATGGCTGAAGCAGAACCAATCGATTTGAATGAAACAATAGGTAATTCGAATTGGTGTGAAGCCATGAAAGAAGAACTCAGAGCCATTGAGAAGAACAAGACTTGGGAGCTTGTCGAAAGAACGAATAAGAAGCCAATTGATGTAAAGTGGATATACAAGGTGAAACGAAGGCCAAATGGAGAAATTGGTAAGTACAAAGCAAGACTGGTGGCTAGAGGTTTTCTACAGAAGCCAGGAATAGACTTCGACGAAGTATATGCACCGGTTGCTAGGCTGGAAACAATTCGAATAGTTGTTTCGACAGCAGCATACAGGGGATGGAAGATGCATCAGCTAGATGTAAAGTCCGCATTGCTGAATGGACCATTAGAAGAAGTCTATGTCACTCAACCACCAAGATTCGACGTCAAAGGACAGGAGTCGAAGGTGTACAGATTACGGAAGGCTCTCTATGGTTTGAAACAAGCTCCTCGAGCATGGAATAAGAGAATAGATAGCTTCCTAATCGAAGAAGGGTTCACAAAATGTGTCTCTGAACATGGAGTGTATGTAAAAGATGTCGACGGTGTCAGTCGAATCATTTTATGCCTCTATGTAGATGACTTATCGACATCGGAGATGAAGAAGCTGAGATAGTAAAGGTCAAGTCAAAGCTAATGCAAGAATTCGAAATGTCAGATCTAGGGAATCTCTCATATTTTCTAGGAATGGAATTCAAAAATACTGAAGAAGGAGTATTCTTGCATCAAACCAAGTATGCTCAAGATATTCTGAAAAGATTCAACATGAGCAACTGTAAAGAAGTTGTCACTCCGTTAGAGACAGGAGCAAAGCTGAAGAAAGAATCGAACGATAAGTTTGTAAATTCGATGTTGTACAAACAGATCATTGGATCCTTGAGATATCTTTGCAATACTGCACTGATATCCGCCAAAGTGTGGGTTCTGAGCGATTTATGGAGAAACCTCAAGAGTGTCATCTCAGTGCAGTAAAAAGGGTGTTGAGATACATAAAGGGAACTGTCGACCATGGGGTGTTGTTGCCAAAGAAGTCGAAGAACAACACAAGCGTCAAAGTTCATGGATATACTGATTCAGATTTCAGTGGAGATCAAGATGAAAAGAAAAGCACTGCAGGCTACATCTTTATGATCGAAGGTGCTCCAATATCCTGGAGCTCGAAGAAATAAAGCATTGTGGCTTTGTCATCATGTGAAGCAGAATATGTAGCTGCATCATATGCATCATGTCAAGCAGCATGGATCGAAATGTTACTTGAAGAACTCAATATAATGGAGCCAAAGAATATAAAGTTATTTGTTGACAACAAATCAACAATCAACTTGGCGAATCATCCAGTGTGTCATGGTCGAAGCAAACACATTGAAAGAAGCTATCATTTTCTGAGAGATCAAGTTAGCAAAGGGAAGATCGAAATAAAGTACTACAAGACTGAAGTTCAACTAGCTGACGTATTCACTAAACCTCTGAAGAAAGTCAGATTCGAAGAGCTGAAAGGGAGCATCGGGATGAGAAGTCTCGAGGACATGAATTAAGGGGTTGTGTTAGAATATTTACATAATTCATGTTCAAGTATGTGTATAGTTATGATTGAAAGTGTTGGTTGAACAACCTGTTTGCCGAAGTGTTACTCTCTTGTATGCTAGAAGTCGAATGCGTTGGGCTTTAGATATTTTGGGCCTTAGTTTAGTTTACACTATTGGACCTAGGAAATCTGTCTATATAAGGAGCATTTCTTTGTAAACAAAATAATTCATTACAAATATATTTCTTTCATCTTTCGTTCCAACACATTTTTCCTCGATATGATTCCATTTGATAACCTCTTTAGTAAGCCTTTTTACATCCTCTAACTTCTGCCTATCAAATTTATTATTCACGATATCATTTTTGTCTAAGGTTAGATCTTGTCTTGCCTTTACAATCTTCTGCTTCATATCATTAAAAATTATGCTGAAAATTTTAAGGGCAAGCTTAAGCCTTTTCTACTTGTGCCAAAGTACATACATAGGGCTTCCCCTCAGAGGTTGTCTCCAATATTTCTGCATAGCTTCCTCAAACCCTTCCATCTCTACCAGATAATTATATTAAACTTAGAATTCCCCTTAGGCTTCCTGCCTTTGTTATCAATTAAATGGAGAAGGGCATGGTCAGATACATTAGGGGGGAGAATGTGTAGATTCAAATCAATATTATCTTGGAACAAGTAACATTTCAACACCCTATCTATTCGAGAGTAAATAGATCTCATGATCTACTTATTAGAAAATGCGAAGAAGTCCTCAATGTTATCTATATCACATAAACCATTTGTATTCATCATGTCTTAAAGGTCAACATATTCCGCCTCAATGACCATTTTTCCACCTATTTTATCTTGAGAAGTTTCCACATTGTTGTAATCTCCAATAGCACACCAAGGTCCTTGTACAGTCCTGTGAATATTTACTTTATTTTTCCACACTTGCCTTCTGCTCTCCAAATAAATGTGAGCATACACAACTGTTAACCAAAATCCTAAACCACTTAATAAGTCATACACTCCACAATGGATATATTGACTAGTATTGCTAACAAATATAAGATCCACCTTAGTATTATCCTAGTGAATCCATATTTTACCATTAGCATGCTTCGTGTAATTATCAAGATAATCTTCTTTAAGATGAAGCTTATCTCTAACAGCAACTACCTTATTTCCTTTAACTTTGGTTTCTAACAAAATTATGATCTTAGGATGAAGCTCTAGGAAATGGGATCTAATCTCCCTTAGCTTGCTAGCCTTATTTAACCCCCTAACATTCCAGGAAACAATCATGGACCCTTATCTAAGGTAATTATGGGGTCATTCAAAACCTTCATCGCCTCAAATCCATTAACATAAGGCACAATATTGGATGATTCAACATAAGGAATATTCTTACCTTTGTCTCTTGTGGCTTTACAAACCTTGGTCCACCTCTCATCATCATTTGCATTGTTCCTCTTGGCAATGTCCTCCTTAGGTGTAGATATAATAGTATGATTGTCATATTGTATTTCCTCTTGTTGATTCTTTGGTTTCCATATTTTCCTTCTTACTCCCTCACCACATTGGTGTCCTACCTTTTGGCATTTTACACAAAACTTAGGTTTTCATTGGTACTCAATAGGTTGTTTCATCTTCCTCAATTCCTTATTCTTAATAGTAATCTTATCCACCAATTTCCTTGTGATATCGACCTCAACTAAGATTCTGACATATGAGATTCTTAGCTTATGTGATGTGCACTCCTCGGTGACTAGAGGCGCTCCTATGGCACTTCCAATTTTGTTTAAACTATCTTCTCCCCATTTGAGATGTTTTAAGAGGTTAAAATTATTAAAATAACAAAAATCAAATTGCCGAGTGTAATTATTTTTTGAAAAAAAATATTAATCAATATCAATGATGAAAGTGAAATCTAGGGATGACAACGGGGCAGGTCGAGGGCGGGTTTAAGCACATCCAGACCCGTATCCACCACTCAGATTCAGACCTACACCCGCCCCCAAATCCGTTCGGGGCTAAAATTTGTTCACCCGCCTCTGCTCCTAACAAGAAACAGGTTTCTCCGCACTCACCCGAATAAAATTTTAATTTCTTTAAAATTTATATTTTTTCAATAAAGATAAAAATTAATAATTAAACTAAATAATTGATTATTTTAAAAGTATTTTTTAAGTTTGATATTTTTATTTAAATTTTATTTTCAAAAAATAAATAATAATTCTAATAAACATGATATTATAATATTAAAAAATGTAAATCAGTAATAAAATTATTAAAAATAAATAAAATAAATTATATTTAGTTGGCGGGTGCAGGATGGATGCGGGTGTGGGGCGGGTATTAGCATCATCTGTCCTTGCACCCGTAAATAAAAATGAGTTTTCCCCGCGCTTGCACCCGTCCCCAATTAAAATGGGTTTTTCCGCTAATTTCGAGGCGGAGGTGGGCGGGATCCGGCTGGGACGGGTTTATTTGTCATGCGTAGTAAAATCAAAGAATTACTAGTTCTGACTAAATGTTTAACTAGTATCATAAACTTTCTACTCTGTTGCACAATGAGTGACTCAGCACACGATTTCACATATATTAATAAAAAATATATATAAAATAATAAGAGAGAATAATATTTTTATTTTAGTGTCCCTAAGTATGTATTGAAAATTGTGAAAATTTAATTAATTAGAGTATAAAATTAAAATATATATATATATATATATATATATATATATATATATATATATATATATATATATATATATATATATATATATATATATATATATATATATATTAGAAATTAAAATAGATCATTCATTTTTGAAATATTGAAATACTATTTTAGTTCTTTTAAATCATTCATTTCACTATGGGTCCTTAGTGGGGGGAGGGAGTATAGAGTATATGAAATCTAAATTACTAATGGTTTGTTTGCTTTCACGTTTGAAACCAAAAAAAAGCACGTCTAGATGAAGCTCTAAATTATAGCTTCAGAAAAATCACAGCAAACTTGCATTGGGACGTGATTTTTTTAATCCTACCGCACATCCAAACACTCACTAAGACTCAATTCTCTTGAGAATAGAGAGTGCAGAAGAAAAAGAAAAAAACATCTACATCAATCAATTGCATTATCCATCACAGAAATTGTACATTTTCTTTTAATGAGTTGTCTATTGGTCGTTGAAAATAATAATATACCCGAAACAGTTCTCATTTGCAATTACACCCAACCAATCGCCACAATTTTGCTGTACAAACAAAAGCACCACTCCGTTGCTCCGCGAACACGCCACGGTTTCATCTTTATTGCGCGCATTCCCTAACTCAAGCTCATGCATATATCTACTCTTAATATCTTCACTATCTAAATTCAAACCCTTCTCTTCTTCTTCATTCATCCAATATTTTCGTCACTCTTTCATAAATTAATACACTTAACTCTTTTTCACTAACTATAGACTTTTTACTACAAGTTTTCATTAATTCAAACAACCATGTCTTCTTCTTCTTCTTCCAAAAGACACCCAACATACCACGGAATTCGAAGCCGAGGAGGAAAATGGGTGACTGAAATCCGTGAGCCTCGCAAAACCAACCGCATATGGCTAGGCACATTCTCTACCCCTGAGATGGCAGCTGCAGCTTATGACGTTGCGTCTTTGGCTCTCAAAGGTAGGGACGCAGTGCTAAACTTTCCTGACAGAGCTTGCATGTATCCAGTCCCGGCTTCCAATTCTGCCGATGACATACGTAACGCTGCCACTGCTGCAGCTGAGTTCATGAACGCTGAATACAGCAATGATGCTGGTTTTGAAGCTAATCCTTCGTATCAAGCTGATCAGTTTCTTGATGAAGAAGCTATATTCTCCATGCCAAGTTTGATGGTAGCAATGGCGGAGGGAATGATGCTTTCACCTCCCAGAATGAATTCACCACCGTCTGATTACTCACATGATCAATATTACACTATGGGACAAAGTTTGTGGAACCATTTTTGATCTGCCACACTCTCCCTCTCTCTATATAATACTCCTTTTTTTCTTTATTCTAATCCTATACACCAATCAAAGTAATTAAATTGCTATAGAGTTTGTGTGTGTTTCTATGCTCGTGGGATCAATTCTTTTAGGCTTGGTTGCATTCGTTTCATAGTTTTCTTTTATGTTTTTATTATATATGAGTAATGAGTTTTTGGTGCCAGAGTTTTTCTTTTCTTTAATATATACTAGTGCTGAGTCAAAAAGTGGGTGACAAAAAGTAGAAGCTTGAGACAAAATGTGCAAACCATCAACACAAGGACAAAACCAAATGGATTTACATAGTAAAGACTAAAAGTTAGAAAAGGCGTGTTTGGTTGCTTTCCTTCGAAGTTGTATAATACTATGTACTTTTTTATTTCCAAAGGCCAAGTAAATTTATTATTATAAAATAATCACACACAGGTCCTAACTAGATGATGGTCAAAACATACCACAGCGAAGCGAAGGGTAATTTAGTATTTTCTATTTATTTATCTTTTATCTTGGTCACTAAGTTTACTCTATTAGGGCCTATGTAGCAATTTTCTCTTTGTATAAACAGACTAGGGGTAGATGTCATTTATAACAACAATCCTTATTTCTTTCACTCTTTTGGTAGCCGTCATTCTCTTACTATTCTCTCATTATTCCTATCATCTTTGATTCTTGTACACCAACAAATTGGTATTTAGAGCTCCGGTTAGAAACACAGGGAAACACGAGTGAACGTGAGTTTGTGTTGTGTGATTGATTTTGTTTCTGGGATTCACATTGAGTCTTTGAACAAAATTGTAACAGAATCACATTTTCTGATTCTGTGGGGTTGAGAAACACTGTGTGAGTGAAGATCTGAGTGTACTGTACAAGGTTGAAGATGAACGGAAACGATAATATTAGTACCAAACTTCCAGGTTTTGATAGCAAGAACTGGAACAGATGGATGATTCAGATGCGCGTGTTATTTAGTGTTCAAGATGTTCTTGAGCTTGTTAATGATGGGTATATTGTAAGCTCCGAATTTAATTATTTGGTTAATTAAATTATTTAAGGATTTGACTATTGAATTTACTCGAAGTTCGAGAATCAATCGGATTTGTCGATATTATTTTGGGAACGTATTTGAATTATTAAGATAAAGTCGGATTTTATTCGGTTAGTCGGAGAATTAATAAAGTTGATTACGTTGAAGAAATAATATTAGAAATAATATTATTATTAATAATTGACTATTTTATTAAATTGAGTTGGGCTAAGTTGTAAATGAGAAATAGCAAAATAGGTGGTGTTATTTGTTAGGCCCATTAAGATAAGTTAGTAAGATATATAAATAAATAAAATAGTATTATTATTATTATTACTAGTGGGGTTTATAAAAAAAAAGAAAATGAAGTCATTAAAGGAGAAGAGAAATAGAGAGGAGAAGAGAACGAGGACTAGGATTTTGGAGATAGAGGCAAGAACAAGGAAAGTTGCTAGAGCCAAGTTCTGGAAATCCGATCAAGGTTTAGAGCTGTCATCAAAGAGGTAAGGGTGAGGTTCTAACTCTATAACGGGATACATGATGAATCGTATGTGGGGATTGGGTTATCGTAATTATTGTTGTCATGTGTTGTTTTGTTGCGAATGATTGTTGTAATCGATGTTGAAATTGGTTGTTATTGATGAATTAGTTGTGGGCAATTGATATATGTTGTTTGGGTACGATTTCTATATCGCTGTGGTACTGTATTGGGTTGGTGAAGATGAAAGTTGCAGGAAAACGTATTGAAAACAAAAGTTTGGAGTTCTGTGCCACATAGTTTGCGGCGCCAACTAAAGGACGCGGCGCAAACCCCTTTTCTGTCAAATTCGCGGCGCGAACAATGGGTCGTAGCGCGTCCTGTTTATTTTGCTTCAAAATAATTTTGAGAATGAATTGGTAGTAGGTTCCGTGTAGGTTACATAATCTTTAAGTAGCAGAATTATGATTATTACTAGTATGAAAATTTATTGAATCGATCAAAGTAGCATGCCGATGGATTAATTTGATTTAAGTTGCAGGATAGTTTAATAATTAATTTTAGTAGCCACATGCATGTGCACAGTTGAGTTGCATTTGGAGTCGCATAATTATAGTTGTTATGTTGATGTGTCGATTGATTTAAGTTGTTATTGTTATTCAAAAGTTGTGAAATAGTTGTTATGTTGTGTTGGAAATGTTGATGTGATATAATTCTTATAATTGTTGTCGTTGTTAATTGTTAGTATATATGTTGTTGTAATCGTTGTTGGTATTGTCGATATAACTGTTGTTTGGATTATGTGAAGCGGTAAATTATATGATCTACATTCTAATATATTATTTATCATGAATTCAATTATATTGGTAGATATCTCACCCTTTCATTTGTTTCATCATTGCCTTTATACTGGTAACGTGTAGGTATTCGAGAATGAACAATTTAGTTGTTTTTAGTCCAAGTCGGTTTAGTTGCTCTGATACGTAGCACTCGGGGGGATGAACAATTGTTGTTTAATTGTTCTTATTGTTTTAGTAGTTGAATCTTAAGTTGTTGTTATTAAATAATTGTTATATTAAAGTTGTTTTGAGTTGAACATGAGGTTATATCATTATAAGTTGAATTAAGTGAAGTTGCGTATTAAATAAAAGGTTGTTTTGTCTTAAAAGCTGAAGCAAGTGTTATGTGATCCCCTGATAATAAAGGTGTTATGTATCTGATATCATGTGTTGTATGAAAAATTAAAAATATTTTGATTTTCTTTATATTCTCCGGGTAGAATTTGGGGTGTTACATATATTCCAGTTGCAACAGATGCAACAGAAGAAGAGAGAGAGGCACAGAGAAACAAGAGAAAGAAATATCATAAGGCATTGTTCTTCATCCATCAGTGTGTGGATGTGAACGTGTTTGAGAAGATTGCAGATTCGACGACGTCAAAGGAGGCGTGGGACATAATGGTCAGATGTTACAGTGGTGGCGCATCAGTGAAGAAGGTAAAGCTTCAGTCCTTGAGAAAGCAATACGAGAATCTCAACATGAAGAATAATGAGAAGGTTTTATAGTATATCTCTAGAGTGATTCGGATAACTAATGAGATGAAGACTTGTGGAGAAACTCTTCCAGAATAGGTAATCATAGAGAAGGTATTGAAGTCACTTACTCCTCAATTTGATTACATTGTTGTAGCAATAGAAAATTATAAAGATTTGGAAACCATGAGAATAGAATAGCTGCAAAGTAGTATAGAAGTGCATGAGTTACGTCTCACTGAAAGAACTTCTATGAGGGAAGTTGAGCAGACTCTAAAAGCTTCTTTTGTCAAGAAGGACCAGAAGCATTCTTGGTCAGAGGCCAAGAATAGACGTGGTGATAGATTCCAGAAGTCATAAACATTAACTTCTGATGAGAAGAAACATCAGAAGGTATGGGAAATGTCAAAGTTAAAGTGAAGAATGGGAAGAATGTTCTAATCAAGGATGTTTGGTATGTTCCTGGAATCAAAAGCAATCTGATGAGTGTGGGTCAAATCATTGAGAAAGTTTTATCAGTTATTATGAAGAACAATCTCTTGAAGTTGTATGATTCCAATCAGAAGTTGATTATGCAATCTGAACAAGGAAGCAACAGAACATTCAAGGTGAATGTAGAAACAACTGAAACAGAGTGTCTTAGTGTAGAAGGCTCTGAAGGAGATAGTAAGTTGTGGCACAAGAGGTTGGGGCATCTGAACTATAGAATCTTAGGGCATCTAAGTTCTAAGAAGCTCGTACGTTGCATTCCGAAGATTATGAAGCCTGAGAAGTCATGTGAGATACGCATGAAAGGCAAGCAAACCAGATTGCCATTTGTATCAGAAGTAGCCCCAAGAGAAAAACATGCTCTGGGAGTAGTATATTCTGACGTGTGTGGACCATTTCCAGAACCTTCACTTGGAGAAAATAGGTATTTCGTGTCTTTTGTGGATGAGTTCACAAGGATGGCGCGGGTAACACTCATCAAGTTTAAGAATGAGGTGTTTACTGAATTCCAGAAGTTCAAGGTGAAGGCTGAGAATCAAAGTGGTCAGAAGTTAAAGATTCTCAGAACGGATTATGGAGGTGAGTATAACTCTACAAAATTCTAGAAGTTCTGTAATGAGAATGGAATTGAGCATGAGGTTACTTCTCCTTATACTCCTCAACACAATGGTCTTGTTAAACGAAGAAATCAAAATTTGCTTGATATGATGAAAAGTATGCTAAAAGAGAAAAAGCTTCCTCACAACCTATTGGGAGAAGTTGTTGCTACTGCAGCATATGTGCTCAATAGGTGTCTAATACAGAAACTGAATGAGACTGTTCCTTTAGAGAAGTGGACTTGAGAGAAGCAAAATGTTAGTCATATGAAGGTTTTTGGTTCTATGTGTTATAAACATGTTCCAGAAGCTAAAAGGAAGAAGCTGGATGTTAGAAGCAAAGTGATGTTATTGGTGGGGTACCACAGTACAGGTGCATACAAACTCTATTGTCCAGAAACTAATAAAGTTGAAGTCAGCAGAGATGTTATTGTGAAAGAGTCAGAATCTTGGGATTGGAGAAAGTCTCAATCCATTCTGGTGTAGAGATAACTTTTGAAGATGAGTCAGAAGTTGAAAGTTCTGAAGAAGAGTCAGAGTCAGAAGATGATTTTGAATACTCTGAAGATTAAGATGATGAATTTGATTCTGATCCAGATTCTGATGATGATCCAGAATCTGGTGGTGATCATGCTTCTGGAAAGGAAAACTCTGAAGACGTAGGTTCTGGAGGACAAGCTTCCGAAGATGATCATGTTTTTGAAAGTGGTAATTCTGAAGATATGGTTTTTGGACTAGGTCCAGAAGCTAATGTTGTTCCAAGTTCTGGAGAATATTTAGAACAAATTCAGAGGCCACAAAGAATCAGAACTATACCTAAAAGGTTTGCATATTTTAACATGCTGCAAGACATCGAAGTTGACTCAGAGGGAGAGGTCATTCAGTGTGCCATGTTAGTAGATTATGAACCATTAGGTATAGAAGAAGCACTCAAGAAGAAAGTTTGGCTGAATTCCATAAAAGAAGAACTTAAGGCTATAGAAAGAAACAAAACTTGGGATTTAACTAAGCTTCCGAAGCAAAAGAAGGCCATCAGCGTCAGATGGGTTTTAAGGTGAAGCTTAAGCCAAATGGATCAGTTGGTAAGCACAAAGAAAGGCTAGTGGCCAGAGGTTTTCTTTAGAAACCTAGACTAGATTACTTTAAGGTATTTGCACCTGTAGCTAGACATGAAACAATCAGACTAGTGATTGATTTAGCTTCAAATAAAAATTGGCCTCTGACGCATTTGGATGTGAAGTCATCATTTTTGAACGGTCCATTACAATAAGAGGTATACGTGTCACAACCTCATGGCTTCGTGAAAAAGAATTAGAAAGGGATGGTTTACAAGTTACATAAAGCTCTGTATGGATTGAAGCAAGCACTCAGAGCTTGAATCAGAAGATTGATTCATTTTTCAAGAAGCAAGGGTTTCAGAAGTGTGAGATGGAATATGGAGTTTACGTGTAGAATTTGGAAGTAATATGATTCTGGTGTGTCTTTATGTTGATGACATATTGCTTACAGGGAGTTGTCTAGAAGATATAATCAAGTTCAAGAAAGTGCTGATGAATGAATTTGAGATGACTGATCTGGGAAATATGGTATATTTTCTAGGTATAGAGATTTTGTATTCGAAGGAGGGTATCATTTTGTATCAGCTGAAGTATGAACTAAAACTTCTAAAGAAATTTAAGCTGGAGAATTGTAAGGCTGATGTTGCACCGTCAGAAACCAATCATAAATTGGATTCTGACTCTAAGGGTGAAGATGTGGATGCGACGATCTTCAAACAGTTGGTTGGTTCTTTGAGATATTTGTGTAATACCAGACCTGATACTTACTATGCAGGTGAGTTGGTTAGTAGGTTAATGACTAAACCTAGGTGGTCCCATTATCAAGCTGCTTTCATAATTTTGAGGTATATCAAGGAAACTTTGAAGTTTGGAGTATTATTTCCTTCTGGAAGAAAGGCAGAATTAGAGTTTATGAGCTATTCTGACTCTGATTGGTGTGGAGATAGAGTTGATAGAAGAAGTACTTTTAGATACTTATTCAAGTTTCTGGGAGGTCTTATTTCTTGGAGTTCCAAGAAGCAAGATGTTTTTGCTCTATCAACATGTGAAGCTGAGTATATTGCATGCGTTGTAGCTGTATGTCAAGCTGTGTGGCTTCTGAACTTATTGCAAGATCTGAAGATTAAAGTAAAGAAGCCTCTAAAGCTGATGATTGATAATAAGTTTGCAATCAATCTTGCCATAAATCATGTGTTGCACGGGAGAAGCAAGCACATTAAGCCTAAGTATCATTTATTGAGAAGCCAAGTCCAGAACGAAACATTAGAAGTTGTGCACTATAGCACCCAGAAACAGTTGGCAGATGTTCTGACAAAGGCAATCAAGATGGACCAATTTCTCCTTTTAAGGGATAGATTTGGTGTAGTTAGTTTTGTATAGAAATATAAATTAAGGGATGGTAATGAAGGGTAATTTAATATTTTCTATTTATGTACCTTTCTTCTTGGTCACTATGTTTACTCTATTAGGGTCTATGTGGCAATTTTCTCTTTGTATAAATAGACTAGTGATAGATGTCATTTATAACAACAATCCTTATTTCTTTCACTCTTTTGGTAGTCATCATTCTCTTATTATTCTCCCATTATTCCTATCATCTTTGATTCTTGTGCACCAACAACAATAAAAGCTTAGTAATTAGCCCCCCATTTATTACTACATTTAAGAAACTGTCCATTATCAAATAACATCACACTTGGTACCTTTGTTTCAAAGAAGACACGCAATCTAACTGAAATACAAAAAAATAGTTAATGGCCTGCATAACAACACTAAAATAGTCCCTCCATATATGTTGTCAGTCCCATTTCACTATTCTTGCCTTCATCGATGGTGAATTTTGGTTTAAGGGGTGTCCAATATTAGGCAAGAGATGTTTAATTATTTTTTAAAGATTTTCAAATAACCAAATTTTGATAGGCCTGGCCTAAATGAGATTTCTTTTTTGCTGTTGAGGATAACCTTGCCCTAACCACTTCATTTACTCTTCCTGAGTTAGATGATGCAATTGTCTTGTGCCACAGTAACACGAGTGTTGGATCCGATGGTTTTTATCCTACTCTTTTCGAAGATTCTGGAATTTGTTTAAGGAAGATGTTGGGTTTACATTTGAATAGTTTCATCGGTTTGCTTCGTTACCTCGTAACTTTGATTCTAATTACTTGATCACCCTAATTTTGAAGTATAATTCTCTTGTTCAGTTTAGTAATTTTAAACCTATTTCTTTAGTTGATTTCTTTATACAAGTTAGTGGTTAAAGTACTACTTGCTAGACTAGGGAGGTCATAGAAAAACTTGTTTCCTCTAATCAATTTGTCTTTCTAAAAGGTAAATGTTTGTGGATGATGTGGTGACTATAAATGAAGTAACTGACACAACTAATAAAGTTAGAAAGCCTTATCTCACTTTTAAGGTGGATTCTATGGCTTGTGACTTTATGAGTTGGAAGTTTCTGGAGTATATGTTGGTCATATTTGATTTTATTGATCACTTGAGGTCTTGGATCAGAATTTGTTTTTTTTTTAAATGTCACAGTATATATTAGTCCATGTTTCCCAACTTAAGAGATCGTCATTTAAATGAGTCAGAAGCAATAGGGTTAGACGATGACTGTAACACCCCATCTAAATACCCCGAATATATCAATTAAATTAATCTTTAAATCATCTTTAATCAGAGTTAACACGGTATAATGAGGGATGTCACAATTAATAAAATAGAATAAACCTTCATTCAAACAGTAGCCATGCTACACTGAGGATCAACATTTTCAAATAATCCAATCAAGTTAAGACCATGTCTTACACAGCGGAAAATATCATAACCAAAAACGGAACAATTCAATCATTATTATTCCCAAAAAAAAATTTAATTAAACAATAAACCAATGTCTAATTCCTCATTTAAAGTTCCCCAGTGTTACAATCTAACCAGAGCATGACACTGACACGCGGACTAAACGATAAGCTCTAGAGTCATCCTCACCGACTCTTCAGCTGCTAATCTTAATCTGAAATGGTAAAGTAAGGGTGATACTTCTCATAGTTAAAGCATATTATAAGTCTTTCAATCAATAATATATCACAAGCATATTATTTCACCCACATAACATAAATCCAGATTCACACACACAACCACATTCATCATGCATAATCATAACAATCAAAGAAGAGTAACACTGGAAGACATCCTAACATGTTACCACTTCATACAAATACAATGCAGACTCAATGCATGCGGTACCGACTCGTGACCAAGTCACCCAACACTGATCCATCATCAACCGGATACAGTAACCATCGATTCGTCCATAACCACCCGGACACGAATCCAGCCTAACCACCCATCCTCACTCGGGTATCGGTTATCGGCAATTCAAGTCAAATTCCGCACAATGGGAATTAACTTCACCAAACAATGCAAATGCACGCACATCACTAGCATGCAACATCAATCAGTCTATGTATACATTCATTAACATAACTGAATCACAACAATCAACATGATATCTCAACCAATCATGCATACATCTATCATCAGCATAAATATGCAAACCAATCAACATGATATATCAACCAATCATGCATACATCTCACATCAGCATAAACATGCTATTACACCTACACATTACCAGTATCCTCATCACCAAAGTTCCTCTACTACACATACATCATTATGTGTCAGTTAATAATCATTTATTTCAAAATTAGACCCCTTTTCAAAATAATTTCAAGTTTTCTAAAATATTTTCATTTCATAAGGTAGAGCATTAAATTTAAGAAATAACGTCCAAAACGGCGCTCAAAACGGACTTACGGTTTGAAAGTTATGAATTTTTGAAGTTTTGAAATTTTCAAAATATTTCAGTGGAACCCGGTTCCTCCCTGGGAGTAACCGGTTCCCACGAAAAAAAATACCGAAAATGTATGGGGAACCCGGTTCCTCCAGGTAGGGAACCGGTTCCCAGAAATAAAAATCCCATTTTCTGGAAAAATTCACGTGGAACCCGGTTCCTCCCACACAGGAACCGGTTCCTGAGTACAAATTTTCAGTTTTTCAAAAGTTTTCAAAGTGGAACCCGGTTCCTCCCCACTGGGAACCGGTTCCCACGTACCAAAAAGTCATTTTCTGCATTTTTGATAGCATTCTTCCATTCTAACTCAATCCACACATACCCATACGAATTCCATCATTGGAAACACCAAAATACATCAATTTGCATCATTTATCACATCAATTATCATCTTCCTATCAGTCATAATTGGTATCTGACACCCTAATCAATTCAGACCTACCATCTGACACAATCTGACACCCATAGGGATACATCCATGGAAACCTAGAAATTACAAACTAAGATTTCCTAACATGCCATGATCTATAATATCAAAATCAAAACCTATAATAAGCAATAATCAATCGAAATCACCCCTTACCTTGTGGGTTCTTCGAATTCTGACGCTTCTAGGTTTTCTTCCTTCTTTTCTCCTCTTCCCACTTCACGTATCTTGTTTTCTCCAAAAATGATTCTATTTTCCTTCTTTCCTTATTTTATTCCTTTTATTCCTTCTTAACATAAATAAAATAAATATTACTTCTCATTCCCCAATTAATTCCATTATTAATCTTAATAATCCAATATATTAAATAAATTATGTTCTCAATTAATTTAATAATTAAAAATCATAATTATTTAATTACCGAATTATTTTGGGGTGTCACAATGACGCCTTATCAAGAGAAGGGTTTAATATAGATCGAATACGTCATCTATAAGAATCTAGTTATTGGAACTCAGATATGCAATATAGCCTTATGGAATGAACAACACAATAAACTAAATTTATATACGTGAATCAAGAACACAATATTATTCGTTTATAACAAGTTACTAGTAATACTATATTCAATAATAACAAGCAAAAAAAGTGAATTATGCAATTTGTCAAAAACTTGGTATACGAACGAATTTTCAGAATTTTCCTTGAGTTGTGTTGATATGAAAAATCATTTATAATCAAAAAGACCACTGAAGGTGTGTTACTAAAATATCTTGGAGAAACTAAGGCATATTTGAAAACATCTGAAGATCATAGTGGTTCGTGTGGTGCCCATCAAGCAGACCATAAGATGAAATGGTTTCTATTTTGACAAGGTATATATTGGCCAATGATGTTGAAAAATTGTATGGATTTTGCAAAATATTGTCAAGAATGTCAGAGACATGCATGCATTTATCATGTACCAGCAAGTGAATTGCATGCTATTAAACCTTTTCTTTTTAGAGGTTGGGCGTTGGATCTCATAGGCGAAATTCGACCAGCTTCATCAAAACAACAATGATACATACTAGTTGAAATAGATTATTTTACAAAATGGATTGAGACTATACAGTTAGTTAATGTAGACCAAGAAGTGGTGGTTGAATTTATTCAAAAACACATTATCTATAGGTTTGGAATTATTAAAACCATAACGACAGATCAAGGATCAGTATTTACTTGTCAAACGGTACATGAGTTTGCAGTTGAAATAGGTTTCAAGTTATTAACATCCACTCCTTATTATGCTCAAGTAAATAGACAAGTTGAGGTTGTCAATAAAGTTGTAATTAGTTTTATTAAGAAGCATGTTGGCAAAAAAACCTAAGAGATAGCACAAAATATTATATCAAACATTGTGGACATGACAAACATCCCCTAAAGAGGCAATAAATGCAACGCCTTTTAGTTTAGCGTTTGGTCATAATGATGTTTTGTCATCAGAGATTTGCTTACAGTTGGCGAGAATATAGCATCAAAATGAAATTTAGTCAGAATATTATTGGAATATTATGTTAGACAAAATGATTGATTTGGATGAGGAAATATTGATTATGTTAGACATGTTAATAAGACAAAAAGAACGAGTTCCTAAAGCATACAATAGGAAGGTTAGAGCAAAAAAGTTTGTAGTCAGAGACTGGTGTATGGAAAGTGATTTTTCCTATAGATCGAAGAGTCAAAACCTTAGGAAAATGGTCACCAAACTAGGAACGACCATTTCGATTCATCCAGTAATTCACAAACAATACCTACGAAATTGAAGAATTTTCCTATGATCGTCGAATCTTAAAGGTGGATGGGAAATATTTGAAGAAATATATACCTATGCTCCAAGAGGTTCAAATAACAATAAAATAAGGCATCTACATATTCATGGCCAAAATAGAGTAAGAGCCAAAATGACATTCTACAGAAATCCCAAAATAACCATGTAAATCCCAAAGGCCAAAATATTACAAAGGAAATTAAAGCAAAGTTAAGCATGGAATCTAGACTTAAAATCTTTGATGCGAGTCTTTTCATAAGTTATTTTCGTGTGGAGACGAGTTTTTCCCTCTTTCAATTTGTCAATTCTTTCTTTGATCTTGAGGGTTTTCTCTCCATGATCAATTCCCTTAGGATTTCTTTGTTGATTTCTTCTGGGGTTAGAAGATTTTTGTCACGATCAAGAGTGGCCTTTTTCATTTCAACTTCTTCAAACATCTTGTTAAGCTCGACAATTTGAACTTGATAATCTGAAATTCTTTTGTCGAATGCATTATGTACTTATCAAGACATTCCTGGTTTTTGGCGTCGAAGTGATTTAGCTTTTTCTCACATGCTTCACCGAGGTCCCATTCCAAAACAATTTCATTTGATTTTGTTTTGATTTGGAAATAAGCATTCTTTCTGAGAGCGAAGTCTAGATTGACCTGGCTAAAGAAAATTTGAATACAATCAAATATTGGACTGTAGATTTTGGAATCTTGTATTGAGTTATTTCTTCAAGAAATTTGAGAACATCATCCCCAAACTCACCTTCGTCTTCGATAACAGTAAAAATGTTACCTTCAAGAAGATAAGTCCTAAGTTGTTGTAGTTTGAGAGTGACATTAGCATCAAGTTTAGAGGTGGTTGTAGGTTCATATGATTGATAACTGGTTGATAATTGTCAAAGCTTCTGAAGTTTCCTTAAAGTTTTAGCTGGAGTCTTTTGTTTCATAGCCAGAATTTCTTTTTGGATGAGGGGACTTTTGGAGCTTGTTTCTTGAATAACATGGGATAAATTACTATCAACAAAAGTTTTCTCGGTTGAAATAGGTTAAGGTCCTTCGTCAACATGATCAGGATCTGGTTGAGGGTTATTCTCAGTCAAACTGGTGGCACTAATAAAGTCATCAAACCTTTGAGGACTCAACTCACATGTGTTATCAGCATCATTTATGGATCTTGAACATTGCTAGCAAAATATTGCTCTGAAATATTTATCTCTTGTAGTTTATGAAAGGATTGACACGCAATGAGCAATTTCACATAGGAATTTACTGAATAAGGAATGAGAATGATACCTCAAGAATCTCAGTTAAATGGGATGTGGGATTTAATTGTTAGGTTAAAGTTTTTGGTGGAGAAGTTGGAAACGGATTTTCTTTGTCAAAATGTTTGGTCGTTGGTGGGGTATCTTTTGGGATCTACTTCTTGCACAAGGTAATTTTCTTCTTCTTGGTCCCTTTGGATTTGGTAGGTGTTTGAAATCTTGAAGAAGAAAAAAATTGGATTCGCGCACTATTATCATAAGCTTCTTCTTTGATAGATTGTTTAAGTGATTCTTCAAGAATCTGAAAAGTGTGAAAAGCAAGATAGTTATCGACAATGAGAAACAAGAAATGCTTTATACATGTGCTTTTTTCAGCTTGGTGGTTTTCTTTTTCTTTGATGGATTGGTGGACCCCGTTGCTACAGTCGAAATGTGTTTTCGACCCTGAAAAATGGGAAATGATGTCAAAATTTGTCATATGTTGGATGATGTTAATAAAGATAAAGCTTACTTTTGTAAGCTGGTCGCTTTCAACACCAGTGGGCAAGCCTGCCGCCCGACAACTCGCCACCTTGATGGGGAAAGCTAGATATTTATTCTCATTTATACTTGGCGGGCTTGTCCGACCCGCTCTTTTTTAGCAGGCTTAAGGCGGGGTGGGTGGCCATCCTATTTTCCACCAATAGACTAATGTGCCTTGGATAACTTCATTGCAAACTTTAGTTGATGTTTCTTCTTTGCGAACTTCAGCTGTTGTTTTGGTGAGAACAGAAACAGAGATGAGAAGGCTAAAGGCATAAAAAACATACCTACTACATAGCTTGATTGGTTCCTAAAATGTTAAAGGCATCTATCGGCCTTTGGAGAAAGGTTGGTGCAGAGAAACTTTGCTTCTTATGTTTAGAGCACCATTGGTCGAATTCGTTTGTGTCAAAGAAGGAAAGTTAGAACTTGAACACAGGAAGTTCAAGAGTTTGTGTTTTCTTGTGGAATTGAAGACATTCCACGTGCTCCACAATGTTAAGGTTTCGGTTAGCCAACATATGTCGGTATGCCAAGAATATAAAGATTTTGGTAATATTAGGCTAAGACCAAACTGACGAGCCACCAAATTTGGTTCATAACTCGTGAAGCCATAACCTTTCGCTCCCGTGTCGATTCAAAATGATAAATGAGTGGGATTTAAAAATTCTCTCCATACAGCATTCGACCGAACAGCAGCAGGTAGACTGATGCTAATTAAAGGGTTCTTAAGCCAAATAGGGACAACAATTCGATCAACAAAAGGAGCAGTGGTCGAAATGAAGGTCATAGTCTCAAGGAATAAATTGATGTATCTCATAAAGTTGTATTTAGTTGGGTTTTTGTTGGGAGTAGTCAACGAAAGTCTTATACCTTCGACAAATTAATTTTCATATGTACGCATAATCGCTTCCATTATAGGATAACCCACACATTTCTCAATGGTGACGTTAAGCCAACATTGTGATAACCAGAAAGGACCTGAAAAAAGAAGTGCTTTGGTAGTATTAGGATGAAATTATACATTCAACGAAACGATACCCAAAGGTTGGTATAGGGATGCCAGCAACAACTTTCCCAAAGAAATTTTTCGACATTCATGAATTTGGATTTCCAAGTTGGTAGAACCTTTGACTATTTGTAGAGATCCTGGACAAAACAATTAGTAAGAAAGCCAACATGTTAAGAAGGAAATATGCTACATTTCGAAAACTTCTTCAGTGCCTTTGACATGGTGATAAGTTATATAATGTTAGAGGCTAACACGGGCGAAATTAAATTGAAGCTCATTTGATATTGTTGGGTCGAAAGTTTTTCCCAAAGGAGAAAGACCATTAATGACCGCCACATCGAACAGAGTCGGCATTATGATCCCACAAGGGAGCTGAAGGTGTTTATCGAACCTTCACATAAGAATATCGAACCACGGATTGTACATGGTTTATTCTTATGACCATTTCTAGATGGATGAATGGCATCAAAAATACCAGATTTCTCCCACTGTGTTGTCATTTTTCCTACATTTTGTTGAGCCGTGCGAAGTAATCTTTGTTTCCAGGAATGGGCATTGATCGAAAATCAAGCATTTGGGTCCATGAACTTTAGATCAAGGGGGCATTTTTTTGAAAGCAGACAGTGTAGCAGGAAAGAACGGGGGAAGTACTATTGAACCTTTTTTGAATGTGATTTAGAATATGGATATGCCCCCATGGAAGGCAAAAAGTTTATTAGCAACAACAAAAGGTATTAACATCTGGTGCTACCATTTTTCAACCTTGGATTTCTCAGTAGATGACAGTTGAGGGATAACCGTGAGCCTTTCCTCTTCTGTAAGGGTAAACGACATTGGGTTGTTGTCGATGTTCAAGTTTGTCGTGGAAGCTGCCATGGTGTTTGGTGAAACGAATAAGAGAAGCAAAAGAAGACGGGGTTTTTGAAAAGTTGCATAAATGGGGAAAAATGTGAAGAAGTTCGGGTTGAGGAAGAAGGTTATTTATAAGCCGACAGTCATGATGATAATGGCGAACAAGTGGCAGTTTTTTTTTGTGGAGATGACTTTTCAGCTCCACAGTGTTGGAAGAGTTAGTGAGAGTGGTTTAAAAACCCACGACCTATGAAGTAGGGATAATCATGAGAAGTGATGGAGGATCATTGGAAATGACAAACACAACAAGTAATCATCATAACTTGTGACGTCGGCGAAGTAGTTATGATGTCAAAAATTCGTCAAAAGGAAAAACTTCAAATTTCTCTGTCAAAAGTAATCTCAATCGAAATTGGCCTTTTGGGGACAATTTGTTGGCTAGGAATTTTTGACCATATCGGGATAAAGGGAAATTTGATGCCAGGAAAGATTAATGCAGAAGATAGGGAAATGTCAATAGTTTGGGAGACAAAAGTTAGGCCATGTAGTCGAAGTCTTTCGTAGAAGAATTATTTGAGGACTTAGCAAAATCAAAGATTACTTAGATTGCTTAAGATGAGGTCGAAGACATAATAGGCCTTTTTGCAAGCAGTTATCAAATACGTGGGCAGTTTCTACGAGTAGTTCAAAGACGCGTGGAAGATTTCTAGAGAGTAGTTTTGCATGAAGTTGCTATGTGACAAGTTGTAAATAATCGAACGATTAGGAGCATTTATTTAAAAAAATTTATATAAGTAAAACTTGTGGTGTGTCTTAAAAATCCGCATTTGTAACATTACAAGAAAAACTCAAAATACTCGTCTCAAAGAGAGAAACGGGCTACTTCTGAAAATGTATACATTTGTTTTAGTTTAATTTCAAAGCAATTTATGTTTCTTTAAAACATGGTTTCTTTACTTTCTAATTGTCTTTCCATTTTTGTCTTTTACTTACATTGCATGAACAATTGCCCAATATTTTATTCAATCGAAACCCTAAAATCATCTAAAATTTAGCACTATGTTCAAAGATTTTGTAGTTAACCATGCAAGTTAACTTATATAAAGGCTAGAGATTTGTATTCAAGATAAACACAACCACAACCTAACTAACATAATAATCGCCTGAAATCAAATTAATTTTCTTTTTTATTAATGAATATAAATACTAAACTAATTATATTTATGATGAAAGTCAAATCAAAGAGTTAAATGCTGGGGCTATCATCTACCTGAATTAATTGCATTATCCATCAGAGAAATTAAACATGGAAACATTTTCCACTAGCAATTATCGCTGCCATTTTACTGTACAAACAAAAAGCACCGCGAACTCGCCATGGCCACGGTTTCACCTTTATTGCGCGCATTCTACTACCCAAACTCACTCATATATGTAGCTCTTACTATCTTCACTAACATAATTCAAACCATTCTCTTCTTCTTAATTCAAGCAATCATTTTCAAAACTCTTACATAAACAAGTGCAGTTAAATATTTTACTCTAACTATAGACTTTTTGGTACAGGTTTCATTATTTCAAACAACCATGTCTTCTTCTTCCTCTTCCAAAAAACACCCAACATACCACGGAATTCGAAGCCGGGGAGGAAAATGGGTGACTGAAATCCGTGAGCCTCGCAAAACCAACCGCATATGGCTAGGCACTTTCCCTACCCCTGAAATGGCTGCCGCAGCGTATGACGTTGCGGCTTTGGCTCTCAAAGGTCGGGACGCAGTGCTAAACTTTCCTGACATGGCTAATATGTATCCAATTCCGGCTTCCAATTGTTCCGATGACATACGCAATGCTGCCACTGCTGCAGCTGAATTGATGAACACTCAATTCAGCAATGACGTCACTGGTTTTGAAGCTAACCCTTCGTATCAAACAGATCAGTTTCTTGATGAGGAAGCTATATTCTCCATGCCAAGTTTGATGGTAGCAATGGCTGAGGGAATGATGCTTTCACCTCCCAGAATGGATCCACCACCGTCTGATTACACACAAGAATACTACACTCAGGGACAAAGCTTGTGGAACCATTTTTGATCTGCCACACTCTCCCTCTATCTATATAATACTATAAACATGATATAACTACTCTCTTTTTTCTTTCCTAATCCTATAAACCAATCAAAGTAATTGAGTTACTATATACAAAGGAATAGGAAAATGTATCTGGTGTGTAACATGCATCACAGTGATAATGACTAGCTAGAGAGTTTGTGTGTGTGTGTGGATGCTTGTGGGATCAATTCTTTTAGGCTTGGTTGCATTCGTATCAGAATTTTCTATTATGTTTTTATTATATATATGAGTCATGAGTTTTCTTTTCTTACTATATATAGCATGACTAATGATGTTGAAAGAGTAATAATACCCGACAAAAAGTAGAAGCTTGAGACAAAAGGACAAAACCAAATGGAAGGAATACTATTTATTGCGATGCAAAAGTTAGAAAAGGCGTGCTTGGTTGCTTTATTTAGAAGTTGAATGATATACTAATATTATAAAATATTCAATCACACCCAAGTCCCAATCCCAACCACCAGATGTCCAAAGAGAATTAGCCAGAACTAGCGAGAAACATACTACACCATACAATAATAGTTAGCAACTAGCTTCCACCTTTCATTACATTTAATGAACCTCCCATTATCAAATTACAACACTTTGTTGGTACCTCGGCTTCAAAAAAGACACACAATCTAACTGAAATACCAAAAACAGTATATGTCCTCCACAACACCAGAATCGATCAGTCCACTCCATCCATATATGCTGTGTACATTCTGGAATTTGGCGGTATAAACACAATATCCTTAAGCACTTCGATTCATAGGCCTCACGCATGGGGACTGTGTACATCTCGGAGTAAACATAAATTATCGGACTGATTCCCTAAAGGTCGTCCTATAGGCGGGGAAACATCACACCCCGGCATGCCTTTAGGAATAGTAAAGGCGTGATTGAGCGCACTTTTAATGTGTTCCGAAAACACAGGACTCGCTGACACTGATATTAATGAGCATTTAAGTCGTCTAGACCCTCTACACCAATGGATAAATATATAAAAAAAGAGACTTCAAAAGTGAAGAAAAAAGACTAATTGAATATATAGACAATTCATCCACTGTGACTATCTTGTGGTCCAATATGCGTTCTTTACAAGAACATTTGGTATCCACCATTTCGTATATTCGTCTAGGTAATATTTTCTCAGAACACAAAATTGTGAACCGACACATTCGCCACCCCTACATGACTAGGGCTAGCAGCAGCACCAAGGAAACAAGGAATCACAAAATGCCATGGAAGAACTGATCGCTACTGTGGAGAACTTGCATCAGCAAAAGAAACTGCTACAGACATTGTTCAGACCCTACAACAAAACCAACAGCATATCCATCCGGAATATGACAACTCAGATGGTCCAGTCGACAAGCAGCCACTATTAGAAGAGATTTGGAATGATTCCGGAGAACTTCAAGCCACCACCAGCCTTGTTCGATGGCAAAACCAACGGCATATATCTAGGCACATTCTCTGCCTCTGAAATGGCAGCCACGGCTTAAGACGTTGCGGCTTTGCCTCTCAAAGGCCGGGACGCAGTGCTAAACTTTCCAAACAGTGCTAGCATGTATCCGGTCCTGGCTTCCAATTCAGCCGATGACATATGTAACGCTGTCACTGCTGCAGCTGAATTGATGAACGCTGAATACAACAATGATGTTGGTTTTGAACTTAATCCTTCGTATCAAACTAATTTTATTTTTTGATGAAGAAGCTATATTCTCCGTGCCAAGTTTGATGGTAGCAATGATGTTTGACATTCACTTTTGTGCCAAGTCTAAAATACTTCTTGATTTTTGCAATCAAATTACGATTTCTATTATTAATCATATCTAACTTGTAGATATCATTACTGTTAGGTTTACTATTAGGTGTACAAAGAAATTCTCAACACTACACGGTCTAAGGAGGTCCTGTATCTCTACCTTTACGCGACCTAACATAAAAAAAACTTAGTTTTTTGAAAAAACAATTTTGAATTAAAATTTTACCGTATCAATTCATCTGAAAAAATCAATAAAATAGGGAACTCCACCCTAAAAACCCTAAATTTCTTGTTTTTCAATTTTATTTGATTTATTTTTCGTTCTCATATTTTTGAAAAAATATGAAAAAAAATTGTAAACAATTTAATTTAATTTAATTTTTAGTTGTATTTTTAAATTTTTATAACAGAATAAAATTCAGATATACATATACAAAATCATTTTTTTTTGTAAAAATAAAATAAAATATATTCAGAGATGCATATTCAAAAATATATTTTTCATAAATTTTTATGAAATAGGTACGATTGAATATGCATATATTTTTCGTCAAATATCTGAAAGAAGACTATTAAGTGTGAAGAAAAATTCTCAAATTTGTTACTTAGGGGGCCGCACTGGACCACATGCTTGCCTCTTGACCCTGCCATTCTTCGTCTAAATTTGTTTCGTACTACTTACGGGCTACAAAGTTGGTCATCGGACCCTTTAAGGTCAACCGAAGTTATTTTGGTCCAATCAATAATCTACAGGACCATCTACAAGAGTTGATTGCTCAAGTGAAAGAAGACAAGGTTCTTCAAATAAGAAATTCAAAATTTGATTCTTAATGCATGTGAATAAAAATAGTTCTATTAGAAGAGGTTTCATTGAGTGAGCATTGCCTACAATGATACTATTTTTAAAATATATAAAACAAAAGTACAGTACTTAACTTCGAAAACATTTAAAACATCCCCAAAATCCCAAAGGACACAACTGTCACACAATAATATATCCTAACGTTAAATGATGGAATCACTATCAGTATATCTCATTTACATCAGTTGCCACATGGCAGAAGTGGGGCGAAAACAACAGAATCAGTTAAAGTGACCAAGCAGGTGACAAACAAGTTTGAGTCCATAGCAAAAAGAAACACTAAATGTTCAAATTTTATTTGAATTAAGATTCAAATTTCTACTAAAACATATGTATTCAATGTTTGACCCGATTCGAATAATTAGAATGTATTCAAATTCGAATTCATAAGACCTGACTCAAATGATAAATATTGTTAGGTTGGATGTCATGTCTCAGATATAAACATAAATTTGTAAGAAATAGTCCAAACTTTTGTTAGATCAGATATCATGTCTCATATATAAACCGAAACCGATAAGTAACACTCTAAACTATTGTTAGCTCGGATATCATCTCAGACAGATATCAAACGAAACCGATAAGAAATAGTCCAAACTATTCTTAGATCAGATATCATATCTCATATATAAATCGAAACCGATAAGTAACAGTCCAAACTATTGTGAGGTCGGATAACATCTCAGACAGATATCAAACGAAACGATAAGAAATAGTTCAAACTATTCTTAAGTATGATGTCTCATATATAAACCGAAACCGATAAGTAACAGTTCAAACTATTGTTAGGTCGGATATTATCTCAAACAAATATCAAACAAAACCGATAAGAAATAATCCAAACTATTCTTAGGTCCAATATGATGTCTCATATATAAACCGAAACCGATAAGTAACAGTCTAAATTATTGTTAGGTCGGATATCATCTCAGAAAGATATCAAACGAAACCGATAAGAAATAGTTCAAACTTAGGTCCAATATTATGTCTCATATAGAACAGAAACCAAATAATCCAAACTAGAAGCACATATCATTTATCTCAAAATTAATACCCGCTACCCAACATATCTAAAGTGATTGCATGGTCCCTACTGAAAAGCCAAATTCTCACAGCTAAGCAAAATTTCACCGACAGAAAACAAAACCACTCACACATATAGACCACGGTTTAATCTAATCTAATAAATTTTCTCCATTCAATTAAATACTCTGAACTAACCTCACAAGTCAAATAGCATAATGAAACACAAAAACCATCTCTACCAATTATTGCTACTATCAAACTACCTTTGAAAACATTAACTGTTCCAAACCAAACCAAACCAACTTAACCCATTCTTAATCAAATGTTTCCCATTTAGTTGTTACTACAACTGAATCTGAATGTTTCAAACAATGTTGTTGTTTCTTGCCACAATCCACCTTGTTTTCTTCATTTGCCTTTGCAATCTTTAGCATATCAAGAGTCTCAATGTGCTTCTGAACTCTCTTAACCTTCACATTAATTTTTATTTTTTTCATAATAACATAAATTATGTCAATAAATTAATAAAAATTTCAGTTATGAAAATTAAAAGTTACTAGTAGTTACCTGTTCTTTTCTTTGCAATTTCAGTTCACCTTCACCATAAATTTCATCCAATGTAATTAATATTCTCATCAAATTTTCTGTTAAACTCTCTACATCCATCTCTTCTGTAACTCCACCTTTAGAAGCAATATCCTCCAAATCTGAAACCTACCAAATTTCATTGAATTATTAATTAAAGTCATCATTTTTACAATGTTTAAATAAAATTAAATTTAAAAAAAAAAAGTACCTTTTTGGCTAGTTTGTCAACCTCCAAGTTAATTTTAATTAAGGATTTTGAAGTTTTTTCCTTCTTTGCAATTTTTAGTTTCTCTAATACTCTTCTTTCTCTACTCTCAATATCCTCAATTAAAACCAACTTTGATCCATCTTTGACTCTTTCAACATCAAGATATGACTTTGAATCTCTCACTTTTTTCTTGAAAATTATCTTCTGGTCCTCAACATGCAACCCTGTAGATTCTGTCAACATTTTCTTCAATTGCCCTTCACCACAACAAAAAAAAAAATCATAACAATAATCAATCAAATTATTTAATAATCTATTAAAATTATAATAATAATAACTGATATGAATTATGTACCAAAACTTGCATGAGAACTGATATGAATTTGGTGAGAGGATGAGCCATATTTCACATTGACTTTGATGATAGATGAAGAACTTCTATTCGCGTCCGAATTACGCTTTTGTACCAACATTCCTCCTGGTCTTAATTCCCATTCAGCTATATTTGGATTGCTATGACCATTCATATCACTTGTTTTCTCCCTTGAAAACATGTCGGTCATCATAGACCTTGTTGTAACCTTTGGCTGCATTACAAGTTTTGTTTCAGAGAAGTGGTTGGTTCCTTCGAAAGAAGGAAAAACCAAGGAAGATGAAAGAACAAGGTTATTCTTTCTTTATTGAGAAAGTGTAATAAAAAGAGCAAAGGAGTAAAACTAGTATAATTTAGAAGTTGGTGAAAACCAGCTGTAGGTGAAAATGAAAAAACATGAGTGAGAAATAGTAGTATACTAATAGAACATGAAAAAGAGAAAAAGGGGAATAGGAAGGGACAGTGTACAAGAGTCACAAGATGAAGAGAAGAAAGTCATATGAGGGGGGTTTTCTTTTCACTTGGATTGCTAGAAAGTCTTTGTCAAATTTATTGTGTCCTATTGTTTTCAAAATTATTAAAAGGATCAAGAAGTTAATGTCAAGAGAAAGTACTCATAATTGTGCTATTTTTTTTTCTGTTTTTTGTTTAGTATGTATTCTACAACTGCAAAAATACCAATGAAAATATTAAAGAGATTAAGTTAAACAGTTACTGTGGCATAAGTAACTTATAGGGGAAAGAAGACAAATAAAATAGTGGCCTAGGGATAAGTTTCAGAAGAAGAAAAATTTAAAAACTGCATCAGAACCTAGAATCAGCATGTAGTTGTCAAATTTATGTGTCATAAGTTTTGTTGTTTATTGAAGCCATATCAACTTAAAGGATCAGGATCAGTGTTCTCGGACTCGAAGGATTAATCTGAAAAAATAATGGGTCCACACGAAAAAAGAAACCAAGAAAAGAAAGATTATATTCCTTCCTTGTCTTGTTGTAAGGACAACGTCTCTTTTAGGTTCCAAGTATTTTACTTTGCAATAAGAATCTTCATTTAGTGTCTTGTGACTCTTGTCAAATGAGAAACAAGACAAGAAAAAGTGAAAAGAGGTGTTTAATCTTAGAAGTACTAGTAAGATTGCATTTCCAAGCCTGTTATGATTCGACCAGTTTTGTAGATATTGAAACTTACCATTAGGTACAAACAAAGTTAAGTAAAATAAAAGAGAGGCTTTGGAACTTGGAAGAGATGGTTACATAGGAGTACACTGTTTTGTCGGTTAAATTTATATTGGGAGTTCTGAGTTTTGTTTTATCTCAGAGTATGTTCAGCACAGTTTTGGTTCAATTTTTTAGAACAACAAGAATAATAAATTTTGTTGTGGCAAATAAGCTAGTATTTGATTTGTATAAAAAAATTAGGTAGATGAACAATATACCTTCTCTTGAGCCAGAAACATCAAGACAATAATGAATGTTGTAATGAATTATTTTAAAACTGTCCCTTTTTATATGCACTCTTCTGTACACACACAAAAAGTGCTAATAAAAATGACTGTTGAAAGTAGTTTCTTATGGAGTGTCTGCAAATTGGTTTATTTGGCTTTTAATATTTTCAAATATGTATCAAAATATCGGCAAATAAATAACTCAACATCATTCATTAGTTCCCGAGTGTGTCTATGATTAAAATTTGAAAAATAAACCTGCTTGAAATAATTGTTGTGAATAATCGAGAGCTAACAGAAATTCACCATGTTTGCAACATTTCTTTCATAATTACTTTGATCAACCTTTCAACATGATGTTTCTAACAAAAAAAATACAATTCAATGCTAAAGTCAAAAATATAAAACCGTCAACCATTTTTCAAGACTAACGGAGCTGTAACAATACATTGAAAACCAGAGCTGAACCCGTGGAAACTGAAGATCCAGCATCATCACTCCGACAATCCTAATTTGATTTCAAAAACTCCAAAGAGAATAACTGTGCTGTTTACCTCACTCTTCTTTTCGAGGTTTCGATCTGGCAGGCTTTCCAGGTTTGATTACTTTACCAAGAAGGATGGTAACAATGGGAAGAATGGTTCCAATAAAATACACGCTTCCATATGAGGCAAGAGTTTCATGCAGACTTAATACCTATTCAAACACAGAACAAAACAGAAAGAAAACTTGTAAAAAAATCTCTGAATTCTTGTAAATATGAGCAAACAAATTGAACATACGAGTATTAACGTGTTTGTGTTTGGCAGAGAGAGGAGAGAGGGAACAAACCATGAAACCAACGCATGAATAACTTAGAACCAAAAGTGTGAAAGCAAAATTACTGAACACCAAGACATTCTTA
Organism: Vicia sativa; assembly: GCA_021764765.1. Taxonomy (NCBI): domain Eukaryota; kingdom Viridiplantae; phylum Streptophyta; class Magnoliopsida; order Fabales; family Fabaceae; genus Vicia; species Vicia sativa. The sequence goes on from CM038796.1 coordinate 189,920,667, forward strand.
ATTGTTGGAGGCACGGCTTGCTGCCATCTATAAATGACTGTTCCAAAAGAAAAACAGCAACGCAAGTTAATTAACTGAAGCAAAAACTGCAAATATGAATAAGTAAATATTTATACCTCTGGAACCGGCAATCATCAACGCTGACTGAACAAAGAATATAATGTATCCAGGATACAGCCCCTGAAATAACAAAGTCAAAATATTAATTACAGATAGCAGAAAATAGAAGACTGTTAAAATTCCGCTATGCAATAATGCTAGTGTCTCTACTCTCTATAGCGGCTATTTGTCAACATTATATACTAAATTGAGTATCATGGAACAATAGTAGTCCAAATTCCGCAACGCTATAGCGGCTAGTTGTCAACATTATATACTAAATTACGCATCACGGAACAATAGTTGTCCAAATTCCACAACGCTATAGCAGCTATTTGTCAACATTATATACTAAATTGCGCATCATGGAACAATAGTAGTCCAAATTCCGCAAAGCTATAGCGCCTATTTAACAACATGGGGTAAAGCATTGGGGTAAAGCATGGATTCGATTTAACTGTACAAAATAGCAGCATGGCAAAGCTGTTTCATGGAAAACATTCTTCATCAGCCTGCTAAATTGGATAACATCTTTTGTTGAATAACATGCGGTGGAAGAAGTTAACAGATGCATATCTTAGTCTTAACTCTTACAAGACCATCACAAAAGTGATGATCGAATATGTCTTATTTAGTTATTCATAAGAAGCTACATATGCAATTTTGCAAAGACAACAAGTAGCTTAAAGCAATAACAATGCATAAACTTAAAATGCAGGTAAATTTTCAACATAAAATGAAGATAAATTTTACTTACGTGCCAAATAGCACTAACGGTCTGTGTGGCAAGTAATTGAAGGAAACCCGGCTTCTTCCCACTCTGGATAAGCCTTTCATAAACGTCTGTCAGAACAGAAACAATAGCATCATTGTTACTTCATATATCATTGGCCGACCTTATGAACGAAAGGTGATTAGGTAATTTACAACAAGTTTTCGTTTTGTCTCTAGGCTAGTTAAAAGGGTAAGAACAAAAGATTAACAATTAAAAACAATGAAAATATCAACGCAGCTGGAAAGAATCGAAACTCACAATGGCGAAGCCAGGTGCTGACTTGAATATTCCACACAGCTGGAATTACAACTGCACTCTTTGCAAGCTCAACACCTAAAATATCAACATTTTTAGCTCGGTCCCAGCGCGGCTTTGGTGGAGAGGAATCAGTCCAGCCACTGAAACCAAGGCCGGAAATGATAATAGAAGCTTCTGAAATCGACCAAATGAAATAATACTTCCAACGTGCAGTTTGGCCAGACATATACTGGTAACCCAACTTTTTCCAGAAACCCCATTGATGATATGAAGGGTCGGTAAACTTGGACAGAGGAAAATAAGGCACAAGGTTTAGGTACAATCCCATGCAAAAACCAGCTTGAAGTAAAGCCCGAATTGTCGCCCCATAAGGTGCTGGTGCTTTTGGTCCATTTGCTCCAAAATTCCAAATCTAAAAATAACAACAAAAAAATATTAAAAATTTGTTTTTTTTTTTTTCTGAAAGGAAAAATATATACAATATAATAGATAAGAACATATGGGATTGATGAAGTGCTCAAAAAGCCTAAAAAATAAGAAAAAACAAAGAGCAACAAAAGCCAAATATAAATAAGAGAGCAACCAAAAACTAGAAGGTGGAAAACAACACACAACCAAAAAACAAAGCCCCCAAAAGAAACAGGAAAAAACACCAAATACCTCCCAACAAAAGCCCAACCCCAATTTCGGGATATCAATCCCTCAAGACAATCAATGGTTCATGCATAGGATGGGTCCATCCGCCAGGAAATAGAACAAGGGAAGTCTTAGAAGTTATCATATCCAAGACCAAAGAATAACTCTATCCACCAACTTCTCTATCAGTATCCTTGAATAGCAGCTATAGAGAAAAAAAAATGGCGCTACAATATAGCAGAATCTTAACAAATCTCAATTGTTATGAGATACATTATCTAGTACAAAATAATGTCAAAAGCAGCTATAACCCTATAGCACCATAGCATAGAAAAATTTAAACAAGCCGATATTTTCCTCAACAGCAATTGATAACCTTATAAAAACTGAGGCTGAAAATTGAACTAGGAACTAATTCTTAGTATATGTTTGTTTCTGAATTTGATACACAGTAAAAGTGCATTTCAGTTGCAGATATTACTAGCTTCTCATCTTCACCTTAAAACAGACTGCTACAGCATTGCGCAATGCCAAAACAAACATAGGAATCAATAAATAAACTAGATTAACATTAACATACATACCCCTTTTCCTTCAGTCCAATCAAGATAATCCTTCATTTCAAAAACAGGCCCAGCAAAGTGACTTCCACAACAGAGACAAAAACCAATGTACTCAACAACAGAAGGTAACTCGACCAAACGGTTTTTCTTCTGCGCATCACACAAACCTTCCTCTTTCAACATTCCATCATTATAATTAATCGAACACGAGATAACCTTCAGTGTCAAAACCATCAAAGCCCCTAACACCAATTCAACAATCACACCCTAATCAATAATCAACCAACTAAAACACACATTCAATTAATTAAAAATCAGACTAAAAAAAGATTAATAAGTGCTTAGTGCTTGCTTACCAGTGGCATCGATGCCACCTTCCTTCCATGCATCACCACTCATGTAATACACATGGCTACAAAAAATAATACAAAAGTCAAAAACTGAATTGATAATTTGAGATTGAAAGAGAATGGAATCGATTTGTACCAGGCAATGAGGTAAGCGAATCCGAAAAAGAAAGTGAGGAGTCCACATCGAGGACGATAAACAACCATGGAAGCGTAACCGAGAAACATAGGGACAAGAAAGTGGAGATTGGAGGAGAATCCAAACGAGAGGTACGAGAGAAAAACACCAACGGCGGCGGAGTAGAAGTGTTTGGGCAAACGACCGGGGACGAAGCGCCAGAGGAAGCTGAAGGGAATGGTGGCGACGAAGCAGAGGAGGAAACGGAGAACGGCGACGGAGACGCCAATGGAAGCGGCCATGGAATCTAGTTGAAGCTCCATGGCCATGTTGAGATTGGAACTGGAATTGGAAGGAATGGTTGTTGTGTTGTGTTGTGTTGCGGTGTGGTTTGAGATTTTGAAAGCCTCTTAAATGTTCAAGATTCAAGGATTGTGTGCTCGTGAAATGACGTGAATGCCCTTATATTTGGAACCACACCTTCTTTCAACCTTTGGGGTTTGTTACTTTGTTTGTTTTATAATTTATATCATGCGAAAGCGCAACTCCCTTAACAGACTCACACACTCACATGTCACATCCTTTGTGCTCTTCGGAAACTCCGTCAAAACTGTTTTTTGTTTTTTTGTTATTTATTGAAAGGATTGAACGGTAAACGTAAAAAACAATAAAAGAAATTAGTTACATTAATGAAATATTATTAGTTTTTATGTTTGACCGTAACCAAAACAAATTTAAATTTTTTTATTCAAAATTAGTCTAACCGGACACTCTTATCCAATTAAACATTTAAATTCAATTTGATTTGATAATCATGACCGATTAAATATAAGATGAGATACTATATGGTAATTTTTTATTATATTAAGTGTTTGATGTTTATTTGATTAAAAAATAATATTTGAGTATTTAAATAAGTTAATTAATCTTGTGATATAGTGTATTAGAGGCAAATTCATTGATTGATACTAACAGTAACTTTAAAAGATTTACGTCACATCTTAATCATTAATAATTCTTAAATAAACAATTATATTTTCTCCGTCTCAAAATAATATTACATTTAAACAAAAATTATTTCAAAATATTTGTTATTTTAGATTACAAATGCATATTTATATTTTATCTTCTAATTATATTATCTAATAAATACTCTATTTTTTCACTTAAAATTAATGCTAATTTGAATAAACTTATAATTAATCAGGATAATTTGATAAAATCACAATTCTCTTTTATTTATAGGATGTCTTCACTCTTACCCAATTTCAATCTCAATTCTTTTGGAGCGAATCAAAAATTATTTGTTTTGTTATAAGAAGGGTCGAAGCTCAAGGAAGGAGAACTACTCCAAAACAAAATGGAAAGTAGGGTCCCCAAAGAGTCCTTATCGAGTAAGATTTGGATGGAAGGATGACATCCTACAAAGCGATAGATAGAATCCTTAAGGTGAATATCATGCTTAGCAAGAGCTTCTGCATACCTATTAATGCCTTGGCCATGAAAATTCTGAATTCTAGAGATCAAGTTGTTGTTTTTGTTATTAATAATATTTAGACTGAAAATATCATTAATAACATGTTAAGAATCACTCTCAATAATAATATTGGTAAACCCCATACTCTGAGCAAGCCAGAGACCTTCATAAATCTCCCAAAACTCCGCCACATAAACGCTACAAGTACCAAGTTATTTAGAGAACCCTTTAAGCTATTCTCCAACATCTCCTCTAATAATGCCGCCACAAGCAACATTTCCCAAAGAATCACACGCAACATCAACATTAATCTTGATTCAACCAAGAGTGGAAGACACCCTTTAACATTGTGTTTAATCCTCTGAAGCGAATAAGCAATTAGAGAAGTACCTCAAGCTTCTTTGTAGTCACGAGTGCATCTATTAATATGCGAAATCATACATCTTGGCCTTTAATAATTGTCATCATGATTTTCAAGATTATGTCACTTCCATAGCCAATGACAAGCTATGGCCCAAAAAACTTCAATCCTCCACATCACTCGAACCCATATTCATTTGAGCGAATCAAAATTTTAAAATTGTAATGTTTCTTCCATCCACTCTAAATAGGACAGACATGCTCATTTACCATCTTAGATGAAATTATAATAGGACAAAAAGATGAATTTAATTGTATATAATTTTATTTATAATTTAACTATCTTTTTACTTTATCAAATAAGAAATTTATACCTTTTTTATTATAATATTATTTTCTTTTTAGTTCTTTTATTAAATTAATAAACGACACTTCAATTAATTTCTATATAAAAATTGGTTCTCTTGAAAATTAAATGCTACACATATTATACTATATAGGTAAACGAAATATAAAATATTTATAAATATTTGTATTACGTTTAATTTTGTTATGAAGACCAAATTTATTAACAAAAAAGTATTTGAAGATTTTGAAGAAATTTTAAATTAGAATTATAAATTATAAAACTAAATGCTAATTTCTATACAAAGTTCAAACTACTCCCTCATTCTCATAATGAGTGATCCATTTGGAATAAAATGATGACTCAAAATGAATGACTCATTTTATTTTCTAATACATTCTTTTCAATTCTATCTTCTAATTAATTAAATTTTCACCATTTCTAATACATGATTAGGAGTACTATAATAAAAATATTATTCTCTCTTTTATCTTTTTTTAATTTTTTTAATATGTGTGAAATGGTATGTTGAGTCACTCATTATAGAACAGATGGTGGGAGTAATTTTCATGGAAGTAACAATGGTTTGGTTTAACAAACACAGGTTGAGTCATTGGATTTTAATAATTTGAATATATTTAAATTTTAGTCATTAAATTAAGTGAATTTTTTAACCCTACCCATGTCCTTCTTATCCATCCCTATGAAATTTCATTTTTGTTTCCGGGATATCGGAAATAAATTTTTGGATAACACCCTATACAATGGTTCTTCAGGTTGGATGCAAACTGGAAATTTATTTACGGTATGCTACCGAAAATAAATTTCCGGTATCTGGATGTACTTAATCGCGTCAGAACCTTTCCCCTCCCCATAACAGCAAAATTTTAAAAACTCTCTCAAAACCCTCTCTTTCCCTTCTCACCAAAATCAATTTTTCTCTCAAACAATCAACACAAATCATTAAGCATTGCATAAATATAACAAGTAAAGGAATCAATCAAGCAACAACCAACTCTCAATCAATCAAGTAAGTGATTTACATATTTTTAGAGTTTATGTAAAATCGATTGAAATTAGTGAAATAGAGCTTTAAATGTGTTATTTTTTGTAGTTTACATCATTAGGGGTCATTATAATACTATTTGTAAAATGTTTTTGACGATCAATCCATTTATTTTGAGGCATTTGGGATTTCGGGGTGGAGGCCTTTGCTGTTCTGTTTCGCAGAGAAAACCGGAAGTTTATTTCTGGTTTCATGGGATGAACAAAACCGGAAATGAATTTCCGATATCTGTCTACATAACTTTTTTCATTTTTTCCTCTGAGTCATATGCTAACGTTTCGTTCTTGCTTCTACAGAAGATATGTCTGAGCGATAGTCATGTTTGAGGCATGGTCGAGTTACACATCATGCTTCTTTGCAGCGAGAGAGGAGTCAGGCCACATGGCCTCCGAGGGCTCAGGCCGCATAGGCTCCATCGACATTCAGACAGGCTATGTCTGAGGCCCATTCTGCTCCTTCTGATTCTACACCTTCTACTTCTTCCTCCCATGGAAGACGGGAGTCTCCAGTCCATCCCTCCCCACCTCCATCATACCGCAGACGCACATCGTCACCATCCTCACCACCGCAGATTTGAGACGGGATCCACATCTGCTACACAAGGGGGGACATTTGATCCTACACCCCTAGTACATCATGTACCAGTACCAGGGTCACCCGAGGTTCCGGTGGGACCAGAGGCACCAGTGCCAGTAGAGGTGGCACCAGCTGCAGAGGCGACACCAGAGGTCCCTCGGGTCTTTGGAGGGGGACCTTCTGACTTATTTGCGCTCGCGCTTTATTCCACCCATGTCGCTAGACATTTATGGGATGGAGAGGTACGAAAATTACATTTATGTTTCATTTATTAATTATGTTATATTATGAATAATATTATGAATTCTAATAGTGTGTTTTTTCTTGTAGGATCGCGATACACTTAAGGTCATCAACCATGGGAGGAAGATCACCAAGCTAACTCCCTCTCTCGAGCCATGGTTTGATGAGCTACTGCTGACTACGGGGTTGAAAGACTTGACCCTCTATGGATATAACGTGGTCAACTAGGGGATGACCAACGCTTTTGTAGAGAGGTGGCACGAGGAGACGTCTTCGTTTCATCTACCACACAGAGAGATGACGACCACACTCGATGACGTCGCTTGTCTGCTTCACATGTCAATTAGAGGGCGATTTCTGGATCATGAGAAGGTGGAGAAAGATGAGGCAATTGAGATGTTTGTTGAGAGGCTGGGGGTTACCTTAGAGGATGCCTTTGAGGAGGTTGATAAGACACGTGGCAGCCACATGAGGTATATCTGGCTGAAGATTGTTTTTTATCAAGAGGTTGCGCGTGTTACTGCTACTGATGGTGATCTCGAGCAGGTTACACTTCAAAGGGGGAATTCCATGAGAGCATACCTCTTGTATCTTGTTAGGATCCAAATATTTGTGGACATCAGTGTCACCTACACTAACGTCATGTACCTCATATTTTTTGTTGATTTAGAGTAAGTCAGTGGGTGGAACTGGGGGGCTGCTTGCTTGGTTTACTTGTATAACAAGTTGACGGAGGAGACTAGGTGGAAGACGAGGCAGATCACTGGCAGCATGACCCTTTTGACAGTATAAAAAAATTCTCTTAGCTTCATTTTTTAATTATATTGATTTTGAAACTAATTGATATAATTTTGATATTTCAGGGATGAATCCTAAACACTTCCCACAAATTTCAGGATGGTTGTTTGTTGAGGATTATACCGAGCAAATGCCTCGTGTAACACCCCAATTCTACCCCTCGTAAATAATAATAAAATCAGAGTTTCAAAATTTCATCTAACAAAATTGAGGCATCACATATTCACATTTTCATCAATTCGCATTATAATGCACATCAAAAGTCGGATATACCGATTCATACATAATTCATCATATACACATATGACTATTCACAACACAGCGGATGTATTCACAAAATATACATAACATCATGTTATCATCAATATATAAGTTATAATATCATAAGATAGTATACACAAACTATCCTATCAAAATAATAACGTCGCCCAAATCCCGAGTGATACTACGACCAGAGCAGAGCGACACAAAATAAAGAGACTCGAGCTAATCCTCCTCATCCTCAGGGGTCACCTGCACGTTACCAATATATAGGCAACGGCGAAACAAGTAAAGGGTGAGATACTCCAAAACATATAATTAAAAGCATGATAGGATATGTACATAGTTTTGGAATTATAAATGATATAAGTTAAATAAAGTATGTCAACATGTATTAAAAGCTTACATACTTTAAATTAGCATTTATTGTATAAATTAACACTTTAACTTCATCACATAATCATTATACTCGCATCAACACAAAGCATCATATACCATCGCAATTCAATCATCATTCATCAATTAAAACCCAATGCCAAACAACTCAAACATAAACACAACCGACTCCATGAGACACGACTATGTTATGCATGTGGTACCCGTCGCTTTGTCCATAATTAGGAACATTTGGCATAAAGCCCATCGTCGTTTGGCATAAAAGCCCTCGTCGCTTGGCATAAAAGCCCTCGTCGCCAATGCAATGTATGTGACTCAATAATAAAGACCACACAACGACACATCATCATCGCTCATCAAAATTGACACAAAATCCACATCGCCATATTTATTCACGTCAAATAAACATATCATCGCATCGCATAATCAACAAGTATTCATTAATAAATACACCGTCACAAACCTTATGTTTAATCACACCACATCATTATCAATTAATTCACCAAATTCCAAAAATGGAAAAATAGTGAAAACACCAATAATCATCGCGAAAGCCATTCTTAATAACCGACATTAATCATAAACATGAACATCGAAATCGGATTGTCCATATATGTCTTAAATTGACTACAACACAATCCGGTTCAATTTTACTGTAATTTGGCCTATTTCGGGTCGTTTCGTAAAAACTCGTAATTTCTAAAAACTAACCTCACCACTACGTTCTACACGTCGAACTTAGCTAGCATGTCAATTTTCGTTGAGTTCGGAGCAACTTGCTCCGTCGTCGAATTTACCGAAATCGAAAAATCAGAACATAATCGGGTTCTAAATTTAATCGGCTAATTTATGTCCTAATTATATTTTAGTGATATAAAGTGTTACTAGGTGGAATTGGGATATTTGAAACAAACAAAAGCTTTCTTAAAAAAAATTATGCAGAAAACTCATTTGACAGAAAACCAGTTTATAAGAAAAACAAAAATGGAAATTTTTCCATTCCACCCAGGGATGTACATCCCTTGCTTGTTCATCGGAAGGAGGCGGGTGCCTCACATTGGGGGACGGTCTCCCCACACATGGAGGTGGGCGCCTCCCCCTTCGTCTTTCCCCCACCCCACTTCTTCTTCTTCCCTGCATTTTGTTTCACAGTTTCTTCTTTCTGGTTCTTATATTTTACTGTCATAGTTTTTCTTTTTCTTTTTCATTCTATAACTTGATATACTACAATACTAGCAACAACACACCTATAATCCCTACTCCTAATTCAACTTTTCTAAACTATTTCACCAATCAACCAACCAAAACCCTATAAATCAACTATCAATTTTTCCCCAATCCAAACTATAACCACCAAACCCTAACTATATGAGATGGAAATCAAACCCCTTACCTCACAAGTTTTGGTGATTCTTGATGATCCTACAAGCCCAACCTTTGCTCTTCTCTTGCTCTCCTCTTGCTCTTCTACCAAACCCTTTCTTTTTCTTCCAAAGTTTCTATATTTGGTGTTTTTGGTGTTATGTTGGAAAAAAGTGGAGAAAGTGTTTTTATAGGATGGTTGTCTTACTAGCCAAGGGTGAGAAACTCAATTCTATCAAATTGCTCCCCACACCCCTATCTATTCTTAAAACACTAATAACATCTAATTATATCATTAATTCAATTAATTAAAACAATTCCGGAGAATTAAATATCGGTCTGTATAATATTTTACCGAACGGAACGTCGCCAAATATATTTAATAGATATATCAATTTATATAATTATTCTCGTCACCAAAACAATCGTCAAACGGTAATTCAAAAATATTAATATTAATAAAATATTAAATAAAACGGGTGTTACACCTCGTGCATGTGCATATGAGTTGCTCAGAGGCAACTAGGAGACACTGGTGTATCAAGTTTATTTGGATCGGATTGTGCATGAGGACATCCACTTCAGTGCCTATGTCGACCACCGTAAGACGATAACTTTTGATGAGGTGTCTCTGTTTATAGGTTGGTTGGCATGCGGTACTCGGAAGACTGTTGCTTATATGCCCGAGCGAGTGATGCGTCAGTTCAGGTATACTCAGACGATTCCTCGGCATCCTCCGATAGTGAAGAGGAGGGAGATGAATGAGATTTTTGATAATCTTGAGAGTCATCTCGTCCCTGAGGAGGCCAAAAGTATTGTAGCTCCAAACGAATGGAGTTACGCATACGGTTACATGTGGTTCTTCAGTATTTCTCATTCATACCTGATACGGGAGGCTCCAAGGGACCCACCCAGACCGACTCATCAGGAGATCCTGAAGGAAGAGCAGACGACGAGGGATCATGCCCAGGACGTGCTGCCTAGGTGCCGCCACATAATGGAGCTTGCTAGGGATGACATCGATAAAGGGTTGTTTCCTGACGGATCCAATGTCAGAGGAGTTTTGGAGGCCATCATGGCGGAGGCTCAGGGTGCCTTGGTCTACAGGAGGCAGCGGAGGAACGCCTCGAGAGTGATAGGCTGACTCCGCCATATGCAATAGTTTATTTTTATTGTATTTTAACTTTTTTTTATTTCCTACTGTACCGGATATGTATTATGAATATTATTATGAAATTTATTTTAGATAATATTTTTGAGTTTTAATTCGATTTAAAAATTGCATGATTATAATTTGAATAACAAATATAAATTCTAAAGTTATTGCTTATAATTAATTTTTTCTGCAAACTGTCATGCTCAGAACTGAATTTATATTTCCGGTGAGTAATCGAAGATATACTTCCGATTTCACTCAAGTATTTCAGAAAACGGTGTGTACCAGAAATAAACTTCTGATTTTATGAAAGATATTTTGGAATTTCATGAGGTACGCCCCACCCTTATGGGGTGGATTAAGAAATCCAGTAAATTAATCGAAGCATTAGATTTATGAAACTACTTATGATTTGTATGTTTTGTTTATATTTTAAAATATTCTATTTAGTATTTATTATAAATATCTGAATCATGTATGGACTTGAAAATCCTATATGTTTAAATGTGTTGGACAATGATTTGTTTTGTTTTACATTAATTTCTATTTTTAATATTTTGGAATTTTAATCATTCAACTGTTAGATGGTTGGGTCTTATTTTTTAGAAAGAATCCAATTCCTTACAAAAATTATTCCAACTTGATCAAAGTTTCTTTGTCGTTAAATGAATTATTCCATGTGCACAAGTATCCAATATTCTTCCCCAAACATACAAGATTATGATAAAACATTCCATAATACTAATTATAAATACAAATAATTAATTAAATATATCAATATACACACATACATAACTAAACCTAATCCCTAACTTACACAAAATTCAAAACCTAAAAGAACCCTATTAAAAACTAGATTCTCTTATGTCCTAATCTCTAATACATATAGTATATTTCACCTTCAAGGTTAAGAGTGGTTCAAAAAATCTTTAACCTTTCTAAACTCACTAGGATACACAAACACAGAATCTAAACAGAGACCACCTTTAGTATGAGTGCAATCAATTTGAGTCATGGAGAATTTAACTTTTGTTGATACATTACCATCTTCAACCACGAAATTGCCTGCGTGGTAATAGCTCCATTTGCCGGTACCTTTGAGAAAAGAATGTGATGCAACATGTTGATCATGTGAAGTCCATAGCTGGAATTTAACTGGCTTTATATCCCACCCATGAACATGTTCTGTGTTGCAAACCCTTCTTCCGAATCGCTTGGAGGGTTTGCCTAGATGTATTCGGAAGAATAAGCTGTATGTTCCGGGTGGAAATGGAAACTCGACTTCACCGTCCACTTCAAACCACCAGATTTGTTGGAGATATGCAACACTACTGAATCTACAAATGATGAAGATAAGATTAGCATTATAAATCCAAAGGTATATTCAACTTATTCAACATTAGTTTTGAACAAGATTTGTTATTTTGGAAATTATAATGACATATATGGCACCACAACACAATCCTGGTTCCCATGTGCAGCTAACAGACAACCAGGATCGCGACACTTGGAGCATCATCAACCAGAATGACAAAGGGAAATGTAGTACAAAGTACAAACTTCATCAACCAGAATAACAAAAGGAAACGAAGTACAAATTTCATCAATATCTACCTAATAGGGATAACATGACACTCTATATAAACCTTTTTCCAGTGTCTATGTGGCTGATGGATAGTCGATAGACTCTGATACCATATCAGTGAGGGATGCTACTTTATTCAAACCTTTTTCAAACTCTATGTCTAACAAGATGGTAATTAGATTTTCTCAATAAATCAAACACAAAACATAATTGTTAATTTCCCACTTAGCCTAAGCCAATGTTACCTGGATTCTTCAGTGGAAATATGGTTCCAATATCTTCGATCATCAATCCCTGTTATATACAATCCTTTGGCCGAAATACACAAACACACCTTACCCATACTTCTATCCAACCAAACTTAATTTCTGCAAAAAAAAACATACCATATCACTTGTCTATTCTTCTTCACATGAACAAACAAGAAAACTCGCTGATTGTTACCTTGTTGCCATCATCAAAAGTATTGAAGGAACAAAGGCGCGAATAAATCCCTCTTTTCCCCAAATGAGACGGAAAACTTCCGCCACCATCAAATATTTTACTGAGGATGACTTCATAATTAGAAGGAAGTTTGGATTCCCATACAAAATCCGCCAAAGAAGCACCGCGAAAAGTGCGATTCAAAGAAGCTAATTTACAAATCTGAGGAGGATCCATGTATTCCATCACAGCAGCTATGCAGTTTTCAGGTAATTCATCTAAACGCGGTTTGGATGATTGGGATGATGAGGTTGTTGAAAACCAGATACCCATCAACCTTTGTTGTTCTGTTCTGGAGTTGTTGTTCTGTTCTGTGTACTATCTTGTATATATGTTGAGTCAGGAGAGAGTTTTGAAACACTTTTTTGTTTTTTGTTTGATTCCTCCGAAAGTGAATGTGACAGAGGGATGTGATGTGAGACATGTTTTGTTGGACGGAAAGCTAGAACCAATAGTTGAGGTTATAAAATTATATTAATATTAAGTGTATGCTTAGTGTTTGTACAAAAAGAAAAATACGTGGAAAGTAAGTAACATTATTCAAATCTTCATATACATTCCCTGAGTTTTTAGGATCAAGGCGGTATTAGATTATTATTTTTTGGTAAATACTAACCAGAACCAAGAAAATTATAATTAAGAAAATGACACACACGGATCATAAGATTGGGTTCTCAAAATACAAGATGCATCGTCAAATTTGAGATATGGTTTTTACAAGTAATGAATTGTGTGCATGAAAATCCAACTCATTATTTTTTTGTCAACACTTGAATAGTTTCTTAAGGCTATCCAATGAGATTTGTAACTTTCATCAACATCAATACCAATACCCACCACAGAGCACAGGAAAAATTCTAAGAAATTTAGAGTGAAGACATTTTGTTTCTACTAATTATCTTGTCAGGTAGTATGATGACTTTAAATACTTATTTTAATAAGGGCTTTCTAATGAATATATCTTCATGGTTTGATGGTGAAGAATTTATCATATGGAAAACAAAAATGAATTTTTTTATTGAATCTGATCGTACTTGATCAGAAGATCGTCTCTGTTCCACGAACGTGTTGAACAACTACGATTGAACAAGAAGGAAGGGAGCACCTACAAGGTACTCTGATGCCAAAGTAAGAACACGAGGAATCAGAGTGCAAGTATTAGTATGTGTAGAGAGATCACTACCTGACCCTCTCAATTGAGATGATATTTATAGCTATCAGCGCTAAGCCAAGGTCCTCGGCTGATGCAGCATGCCCATATGAGGACTGTCGGGATTCACAAGTATGTGGGGACCAGCACGTGGTCCCGCTCCTGGAAGAACTGCTCTGAAGTATCAGGGGGGAAATGGAACCGGTCTTTTCGCGGTCAAGGGAGACCCTGTGATACTATGATATGTAGGATTCTGCCCTACTAGGTGACAGTTCTGCTCGAGGCATGAGCAAGATGTCATCAGGGAGATATCCTTAGCTTGAAGGGAGGTGGTTATTGTTAAGTGGCCTCCTCAGGGAGGAGTGCTCTTTGCTCGGTCGACTGAAGGAAGACCCATGCTGGTGTTTACAGTGATTTCTGGTAAAATAACCGCTAGTCCTCCAAACTATCAAATAATCTTAATGACTGTTATTTAATCTCTCTGGTAACTTGCAGGATCGACTAGATTGATCCTATGGGGTATTGGTCGTTTAGATAAATCTAATAACAAAACTGGTATTCATTGTTAAGATTTGTATTTAGAGTGTTTTATAAATGTTTAATTCACTTCGATTACAATGTCAAAGAACTTAATGACATGATCAAGTAAAGAAATACAAAACTGGTTTGAACGATTAAAGATTCGATTTGCAAAGAAATGTTTAAATGCAGAAATAAGTATATGACTTTGAAAGTAAAGATTTTAATGTAAAAACATGAATATAAAAGCATAAAATATGTAAAGACATGAATGTAAAAGCATAAATGTGAAACGTTAATATAAAATATTTCTGAAACGTAAATGATTCGAAAATAGAAAAGCATTTAAATGCAAGAAATAGTTAAATGACTCTGAATGTAAAAGTATTTAAAAGACATTGCTGCGAAAATGGAAGATAAACTGGAAAGATAAAGAGTTTTACTGAATTATAAAGGTTTGGTGTTATCATACGTACATTGTTCGAGCATTTGTTTCCCTAGCCATGTGGTATTTTGAATGTTTACTGAATTTTGTACAATAGATATGACACACGAAATCCTAACACTAAGACTTCTATTTATACTACTTCGACCATAACGGTCTGACTTATAAGATTCTGCCACGTTCAGAACATGCAGAACACTGCTCTTCTCTAGCTTCCACGCGTCTTCGAACCGTTCCAGCGCATGTATATTTGAATTCCAATCATCCCGCTCGCGTTTGAATTTCAAATGCCTTAACAATCTTCGCTTCGAACCCATTTCACAGATACATTCTTGTTACCACTTCGAAGCTTCCTTTAAATATGTCTCCACAACTGCCATTCAAAGCTCTGAGCTTTGATGTCTCTATTCGAAGAACCATCTCTTCCATTCCGAGCTGTGACATTCACTTTATTCCAATGAACATTATTCTTGTTTCATTTCGAACTTCATTACTCCACTTCGAACCACATATATCAAAATCTTCAGCTAACAAAATGCCCCTTTAAAATATGTATTTCGAATCTCTCCTGAGAAATACTTATTTTAAACATGTTTACAAGATTTTGATGTGACTTTTGAGTAATCATGATACTTACTGTACATGACTTTCAACTACGTCAATCAAGACGCCTCTTGGTTCTCTTAACCGTCTCAAAACAGTCATCACAGCATGGTGCGGTTACCAAACAATGATTATCATTAATCACGCTTATTACCAATGTTGACTTTACGCCACCTCTTTCCAGATCCAACCCACGATCCCCACGTATCTTAGCCTCAGTTGGTAAGTGTTTCAACTTCCTCACTATAAAAACTTATCAACTTAGTCTTTTACCTTTTTCTCACATTCTGAAACTTTTCTTCTTCTACTCTCGCTGAAAAACCCTAAAACTTTCAACAACCTTCAACAATGTCTTCAACAACATCATCCCAAATGAAGAAAACTTCCAAGAAGAAAAACAAGAACACAGGAACAATTATGGAAAGCAAGGTCGGTACTCATCAAGGTCAATCTGTACTTATCCCTCAATCAATCTCCAAGGAACAGGAACTGCTATACGCCTCTCAGGTACTGATTCCAACTAATGCTGCTGGAAAGAGGTTTGCTCTAATGGGCCCTCTTACAGTCTTTGAAATCTTGAAAGATACCAGAAAAATCTTCCCTGTCTGTTATAACTTTAAGCCCTTGTTTAATAAGATGGATATCCCTAGGATAGGAACTGAGAATATAAGTGAATCTTCTGCTTCTAAAACCATAGAAACCCCAAACGTTCCCCCAAAAGATCCCTTTGTCTTGGATTACGTTAAAAGCAACTTTAAACCATTCCGATCCTGCCCTACCTCTGACATAGCGTACCAGAACTGGCTTGCTAAGGTAGAAGCTAAGAAATCACACCAATGAGAGGAACTAGGAATATATAATCTGATCAAATTATCGAAACCAGGCTTCACCTATAGCCACCCCCTGTTATTTGCATCCTTATATTTCTGGGACAGCACCTACAACACCTTTCACCTCCCTGGAGGAATGATAACACCCACGTTCTTTGACATAGCAGCCATCACTGGTTTGTCACCAGTAGGAGAGACTTACATTCCTGATACTGAAGAACACTCTAGTATCATTGACTTCGATGTCAAATTGGCCAGTTTCTCTAAGTTCATTAGCCATTACCACACTGAAGAAGATAGTGTGTCAGATGTGGAACATATTGCCTTTCTCACTTTGTGGTTATCAAGATACGTGTTTTGTAGCAGGTCCTTACAGGTAGCCAGTAGGTTTATTCCTCTAGCTAGGGATTTACATGAAAATAGGGGAGTATGTTTGAGTGAACTGTTACTTGTTGATCTCTACGAAAGCTTGAGATCAGCTATTTCGAGTTTGAAATCCCACACTCCCAAAAACATCCTGCTAGCTGGCCCCTTCTGGTTACTCCAATTATGGCTTAACGCCATGTTTGAATCCTCATTATCCACTGTTGACACCATTGTTGAACAAGATCCAGAGATAGCGGATCGAATTATTGAAGGTACAAGGCTGAGAAAACTTACTCCAAATGAAGATAAAGCTAACTTCAAAGTCCTCTTCTCATAGTACATCATGCTTTTCTCGAAGAGACATAAATTTGAAGAGACTATGGCACCCTTTGCTTCGAGGACTCATGGGCCATCATGGTTCACCATGTCTCTTTCAGAGGCTGTTAAAAGCAAAGATATTCAAGACATTTGGAAAGCCTTTTTACTCCCCAGATTAATCTCCTCACGAATCACTCCGTCCAAGAACCAAATCTTCCTGTTTGCCTATCAACCCATCTTTGTGTCCAGACAATTTGGTTTATGTCAGTTAATCCCTGAACCCCTTTTCCAAACCCAGAGTGCCATCACTTCTGGTCGAACCTTCAAAGCCAGAGAAGCTAAGCTGCAACAAGAACAATACCAAGACTTCGCTCAGTTCGAACTAATCCCTTTTGAACCAACACATTTTACAGCAAAGGGTTTCCTGGAATGGTGGATTAAGTTCTACCAATCTTATATGTTCGATACCATCACCATTCAAAAGAAACTAACTGATGCGTTCGATGTGCATGTACATTCAAAGATAGGTATGTTCACTCACGCTAAAGAGATTAGGGCTTTTCAGAATTATTTCGAAACAACTTATGATCCTACGCGCTTGGAAACCACTGTGTATCGAGCGTCCGAAACCTTGAAGGAAAAATTTAAAGAGAAAATTTCTAAGTTCAAACTTCCTTCAGGGTTGTCACCTGAGGATAGGTATAGGTTGGCACTCGAAATGCATCCACCTAAATTTCCTAGATTACCTACCTCAGAACTGGCTTTGGCTTGGTTTCCTCCATACCCTTGGTGGTTGACTTGCAAAGAGATGTTCAAATACAAATCTCAAAAGAAACTAAAGTCATCTGAGACTGTGACATAGGCTCGCCATTGGCTCCATAATTTCCCAGGACATCTTCGCTATGACCTTTCTGCCATGTCGATTATATCTAATCAAGGCGCAGGTGCGAACGCTTGGGAAATTCCCAAATATTTCTTACTTTCTTTATTTTAATATTTCCCTTAATTGTTTCGATTTTCAGCCATCAGGATAAAGATTGTTGCTTCAAAGGCTAAGGAAGGGAGTAGTTCTCAACAAACCATCGAAACTGATGACAACGTGCCTCTAGCAATTCCAACAACTACTACTGCAACAACAACAACGCCAACAATAACAACAACAACAACTGCCCCAACTCCAAAGGTAATCAATTAATCCTGATGTTTTGAATGGACTAAAATTTATGATTGAAGTCTAACCCATGTTTAAACCCTTTCAGACTAACAAGCTTCCACCAACCACTCCAAAGAAGAGAAAACCAAGTGCCACTGGGAAAAATCCCAAGGCTGGAGGGAATTCACCAACAGCTTCGAAAAAGAAGCAGAAGAAAGAAGTTCCCAAAGGCGCTGAACCAACTGGCATTTCTAGACTCGATTCCAGAGATGTTGCTCCCTCAACTAAATCCAAAAATCCACCTTCGACCTCCAACGTAATGTTGGAACATATAGATAGCAATCTCTCCTCAGATAATCCACAGGTAAATTGAATTCGAATCCTTAACAAAATAGTTATTCGTACCTTAGTGCAAGTTTTAAATCTTTCTTTGTTTGTGTAGGACAACTCGAATCCAATTCCTACCACTTCGACTCCTCCATCAAAGACTGCTGCTCCAATCCATTCTTCTCCTCATGGGGACTCCAGTAATCTGGTGCAGAACAAAGGATCCTCCAACATGGCGGTTCCGATTGGGGCTTCAGAGCAGCCAGATGACCAAGGCACTTCTCCTCCTCTAAGGGAAACAAACGAAGCAACGCCTCAAGATACTGCAGAAGTTCCTCCAGAAACTTCTCATCCAAAATATCCTCTCGAAACCCCTCAAGAGAGCCAAAAAGTCACTCATGCTGAGGAGGAAAAGGCTAACTTTTCTCAAGGGAACGAAGAATCTGGTGAGGATGGATCTGAGGAAGAAGAAGAAGAAGAAGAAGAAGAAGAAGAATCTCAAGGCGGTTCGAGCGAAGGAACAGAGTCTGATGCTCATAGCAGTGAAAACAATGATATCGAAGTGGTGGATTTGGTTGGTGACGAAGAAGACGATGAACAAGAAAAAAGTAATGGTGATGGTGACCAGGCTAATGAGCCTATGGAGGTTGACATGGATGTAACTCCCTTGCGTATGGAACTTCCTGAGTCTTCTCAATCTCAAACAACTGAAGAGGAGTTAGCCCTCTTAAGACGAAATGACCCAATTGGGTGTATGAAGGCTAAGTTAGCTCAGAGGGATACTCCTATTGCTAGGGCTGGTACTAGTTCGACCAACGCTCCGTTGCCCTCAGATGACAGAGTTGTACTCCTGAATAAAGTTAGGAGAACAATCCTTGATGTGGATTTGTTCGAAGTGCTTAAAAGGGATAGTACAACTTGCTATACTATGAAGGAGCTTATTACGCAAGTTAATCTCGCTACCTGCTCTCTGGAAGTCAGCACCATATTATTCGAACTTCAAACTTTGTTGGATAACGTGACTGGGTGTCTCCTTCAGGAAGAATTTGCTACTAATAAGGTCCAAGAGAAACGAACTGCCATGGATGCCGTTTATGAGGATGCTTCGAAGCTCTCTAAAGAAGCTGAAGATCAAGCCATGCACATAAAGCAAGCCAAGACTGACTACGAAACCCGAGCTCAGTCTATTCTTCTCTGGGAAAAGCAAATTCAAGAGCTCCAACAAAAGGTTAAGGAGGCCCAACAACAACAATTGGCATATGACACCAATACTGTTGGCACTCAATTCGAAGAACTTCTTCTTAACAAAGGACTTGCCGAAATGGAAGCAGCCGAACAACGTAAGGGTGAAGTTGCTACTCTGGAAGGAGCAAGGCGCTTCACTCAGCAAAGGCTTGAGTCCTTTCGAAGTACCTTTGATAGATTAAGGAACAATGCCTATTTCTAAATTTCTGTTTATTTAATTAGCTTTGAATATTGATTAGATTTTGGTCTGTAATACCCAAACAACGCCATTTTGGCAATCTATATTACCATTTTGGCATACCTTTATGATATTTCGATTACGTTGTTATTATTCGAATCTCCTACAAGCGTGGCTTATATTTCTTTAAATATTTCCCATTAACCTTTAAGATTCGTTTATCATCATTCAATTCTTCGATTTCATATGCATTGTTTGAAAATATTTTTACTATTCGAAAAGGGCCTTCCCAATGAGGTGACCATTTACCTAATGTTTTATTTTTCTTGTCCATGGGCAATATGACTTTCCAGACTAAGTCATTAATAGTGAATGTTTTACCTTTCACCCTTTTGTTATATGCCCTGGCTACTCTTTCCTTTTGTCTCATTAGGATTTCCAATGCATGCAATCTCACTTCGTCTAACTCAACTAACTCATTCATCATCATCTCCCAATATAATGCGGATGGGATCTCGTTTTGTCTTTGAATTCGAACCGATTGTAGATGAATTTCTACTGGTAGAACTGCATCATGACCAAATGTTAGTTGGAAAGGCGTGGTGTTAGTGGCTTCTTTAGGAGATGTTCTACAGCCCACGATTTGGTCTAAAGTCTTGTGCCGCCTTGGCTTTCTACCAACATGTTTCTTAATTAACCCTATTATCACTTTATTGGTCGCTCGACCGACCATTTGCTTGAGCATAATATGGTGTTGATGTTAGTAATCAACCCCATCTCTTGGGAAAATTCTTGCATCTTACTACCAGAAACACGAGCCTTGGTCGTGGTTATGCTCTCCGCACCAACCTATAGATAACTGTTTCAGATGAACTCAATAATAGCCTCTTGATCAGCAGCTATTAATGGTATTGCTTCGATCCATTTGGTAAAATAATCTATTCCTACCAGGATATATTTCTGTCCTTTGGACGAAGCAGGATTGATTTCTCCTATTAAATCTAATGCCCATCCTCTAAAGGGCCATGGTTTAATGATCGAATGCAACTCACTTGCAGGAGCATGTTGAATCCCTGCATATTTCTGGCATTCTTCACAGCCTTTAGCAAAATCTATACAGTCTTTGAGCATGCTGGACCAATACATACCATATCGAAATAACAACCATTTCATTTTATGGCCTGCTTGATGTGCCCCACATGCCCCATTGTGGACTTCTGACAATGCCAAGTATGCCTCACTCTTTCCTAGGCATTTCAGCAAGACACCCTCCTGGGTCTTTTTGAACAATTCATTTCCCATAAGGACATATGATAATGCTCTATATTTTATTTTCCTATCAACATTCAATGTTGGATTTTTTAAATAACTCACTAGTGGACTTCGCCAATCTGCATCTGATAAGGTGTCTATGGCTAATACTTCGAATCTATCTTTATCACCACAACCTAATTTAATATTTTCTAAATCTGATGGTGTGAGTCTAGTAGCCATAACCCTACCTCTTATTTCGACCAAATCCTCAAAGTTTTTGGTAGAAACTTTGTACCCTGAAGCCAACTGTGCTAGGTCATTTGCTTCTTGATTTTCTATTCTTGGTATATGTTGAATATCCATGTATTCGAATTTTTTGAGTAGCCTGTTAACTATGACAAAGTATGTCATCAGATTTTCCTTTATGCATTTGTACTCCTTTGTTATTTGCTTGACCACTAATTCCGAATCACCTTTAATTTCGACTCTAGTTGCCCCCAATTCCAACAAAGCTTCAAGTCCAACAATAAGCGCTTCGTATTCAGCTTCGTTGTTCGAGCAACGAGGACCATCTAACTTATACTTGAATTTTGTTGGAATTCCTTCAGGAGAAATTATGAGAACTCCAACACCACTACCCTCCTTATGGGTCGAACCATCAAAGTATAATTTCCAAGGTTGCATTTCAACGTAACCCATGACAGGATTTTCGATGAATGGTCCACAATGAAATCGAATTACTTGGCCTTTCACACTCTTAAAGGCATGAAAGTCAAAGAATATTCATAAGGCTAAAGCCCATTTACCAACTCGCTATGCATTATTGGTTTCGAAAGCATGTGTTTGATAACATCGAAATGAGATGAAACATAAACATCAACAGACTTTATATAATACTTAAGTTTCATACAAGAAAAGTATAAACAAAGACATAGCTTTTCTATATTGCTATATCTAGTTTCTGCATCATTCAATACCCTACTTAAATAGTATATGGCTCTTTCGATGCCATTGCTATCTTCTTGTGCTAACATACTACCTATACTAACTTCAGAGGCAGATATATACAATCTCATGGGCTTTCCCCATGAACGTGGAGATAAGATAGGAGGCTGAGAGAGATATCTTTTTATCTTGTCAAATGCCTCATGATGTGCTTCGTTCCACTCGAAGGCTTGGCCTTGCTTTAAGCGGAGTAGTGGAGAGAAAGCTTGGGTTCTTCCACTTAGATTCGAAATGAATCTTCTGAGAAAGTTAATCTTCCCGAGCAAAGATTGCAGCTCCCTTTTTGATGTGGGTGCTTTTGTCTCCATAATGGCTTTGGTCTTATTCTGGTTGATTTCGATTCCTTTTTTATGAACCACAAAGCCAAGGAAATCTCCAGCCTGCACAAAAAATGCACATTTAAGGGGGTTCATTTTAAGCTATGTTTTCTCATTCTTTCGAATGATTGGCTCAAATGATGCAAATGGGTTTAGATATAGATTTGATGACTATATCATCAATGTACACCTGCATAAATGTCTCAATAAAATCATGGAAGATTGAATTCATTGCTCTTTGGTAAGTTGCCCCAACATTTTTTAAACCAAAAGGCATCACTACCCATTCGTAGGTGCCTAAGGCTCCTGGGCAACGAAATGTTGTCTTAGCAACATCTTCTTCAGCAATGAAAATCTGATTATATCCAGAATATCCATCTAGCATACTTAGGTATTCGAATCCTACAGCAGAGTCTATTAACATTTCTGCCACAGGCATGGAATACTCATCTTTAGGGGTAGCAGTATTTAAATCCCTAAAATCTATGCAAATTCTTAGAGATCCATTTTTCTTAATAATAGGTACTATATTTGCTAACCATTCGACATACCTTGTGGTTCTGATGAATTTGCAGCGCAGCAACCTTTCGACCTCAACTTTAATCTTTGTGAGAACTGCTGGCGTGAATCTTCTAGGAGTTTGTTTGATGGGCTTCTTGCCATCCTTAATTGGAAGTCGTGCTCCACTAACTCTCTCTTCAAACCAGCATTTCATCATAGTCCCATGCAAAGCGCTTTGTTTCTCTTGAGGACTTCGATCACCTCCTGCTTGAAGCTTGGGTCGAGTTTTGCGCTTATGTAAGTTATTCTTTTTGTATTGTCATCCCCCAAATTTACCTCTTCGAGTGGATCCTGTGCTAACATTTTGGCACCGAGTTGTGGGGTCCTTCTCAAGCCTAGGGTTCTTTATCATAGATGGCATCTAACCTTTGATCTATTCCGTGTTCTTCAAAGGGTGAGTCTTTCGATCCATTCCCCTCTATTTCGTATACTTCAGCCATATTATCTATTTCAGCCTCTGAGGCCGCTTTCCATTCGTTCTCAGCCATATAGGCCGAAATCCTTTCGAAGAAGGAGGACTCACCATGAGCAAGGTTGTCGAACCCACCCTGGCTGCCTCGCAAGTGCCTTCGACCTTCGTCTCCTTTAATTATCTTCCTATCCCAGTACATGCCATCATGGCGAAGGGTCATATAATAGTGTGCATTCCTGGTTTTGTTTATTTCGTCACTTGGGGTACAAGGGGCTATTCTGGCTAAGTACTTGTCATAATTCCTTTTATTGACCAAGTTAACCGCTGTCATAAAATAACTCTGGTCCGCTTCGATATTCTCCACAATCCCATCTTCTCTCCATAAAACCAACCTCTGATGCATTGACGAAGGAACTGCTCCTACGCCATGGATCCACTCTCTTTCCAGCAACAAGTTGTAGTTAGTGATCGGAAAAATAGCAAGTGTACTATTTTCACCGATGTAGTTATAATGAGTTTCCCCAAGTATCGATCTCGAGGACTGCGTGGCAAATACTTATTTGTGCTCTTAATTCAATTGAACAAAAACAATGGTTTGGTTGATTTTAAAAGTTTCAATTACGCTTGTAACAAGTGATGACTGATGAAATATATTGAGAATGATTCTAGGGTGAGTGGTTGATTTAACAAAACTACGACCTGAATCCAGATTTCCTCATTGCATATGAAAACTATCAATTACCTATCTCTAGATTGTTCTTCCTTAAGTCTTTAATGAAGACACTATTAAAACCCTAATCCTTATTCAAATGTCCATTCGAACAACTCTTAGTTTTAACCATAACGATGTCGAGAATTTAAGTGATTAAAAAGAGTTCCTAGTCCTAGGTGAGACTCCTAATAACCTAATTGTGTAGAAACCCTAACAATCACAGTCCTGCCAATTGTTAGTCATAAGTATACATGTATTTGTCCGATACATAATCATAAGAACACCACACAATTAAATTGAAATAGATAAACATGCATTAAGGAAATCAAGAATCAGAATTCATACAATCATCAAACCATGACCACCCCCTAGCATTGGGGGGTTTAGCCTCTCATAATATTAGAAGAAAACAACAAATAAGAGTTAAACATTACAAAGAATTATGATGACTTTGATCTTCAATGGTGGCTGCCCTTGAATCTCGCCGTCTCCGAATTCCTCTCCGTCGCTCTCTCACTCTGTGATATTTCTTTCCCAATTTCAAAAGTGTCCTCTCGTTTTCCCAAAACCTAATTCTAATAGTCTCAGCCACATCCCAATGTTAGCCAAAGTCCAAAATACCCTTACTGACAAAGAAAAGATCCAAAACTCAAAAATAAAGTTTTCCTCACGCGTCCACCAACACGGGCCGTGTTGATTAACACGGGTGCCCGTGTTGGTCTCTAAATCAGAAGAAATGCTCCAGGCCATTCAACACGGGCCGTGTTGATTAACACGGGTGCCCGTGTTGATCCACTGACTTGTGCGCTTATGCCCACTTGCTTTTCAACACGGGCGTGTTGCTTCACACGGTGCCCGTGTTGATTCCTCAGAGCCTCTAATATTCGATTTTTGCACTTCTTTGTCCCGATTTGTTCTGCTTTCACTCTTCTATCCCGAAAACACTTAAACACATAACCAAAGCGTAAAATGCGATAAAAGACATATAACACTAGAAAAATAAAAGAAACGATAACGAAACTCAATGCTAAATAATCGTAAAACCACCGATCAAATTCCCCAAACTTAAATGTTGCTTGACCTCGCGACGATTATTAGCACTCATGAAAATCAAAGCAGATCGGTACTCATATGCGCGAGTTCAGTTCTCATTGCTCAGAAGGTAGTGCGCTCGGCATTCACATGACACTAAAACACCCTCCAACTATGCTTCGCACTTAAATACTCTCTTCCGCTTTTCCTCCTCTTTCATTCGCACAATCGATTAAGGCACCGGAATTATGATAATCATCACATGCATATGACTAGCCAAGAATTTCACTTATTTAGGCACCAAACGAACAGCATTTGCCATTTTCTAATATCGATGAAATTTTCAAACCTTTTGGTTATTTATTGTCCTTTTACTGGACGACGTTTGGGGATCAACCCCTTTGGGTTGAATAACCCGTGAGGTTACCCAACTTAGCGGGCTGGTTGCCTTTACCGCTTTTCATCATCCAACGCTTTTTTATTTGATTTTCAACCAATCATACCGCATGTGAATCAAAATTATGCCGATCAGATAGATAAACTATTCAAGGAGTACTGGACCTTAAGCACTTTGGTACGAATCGACACGTTGGATTTGTATCAATGTCACATTATTCCGACTTTCCTACCTTCAAACAATCATCCCTGCATCTCACACAATATCAACCCCGACCTTTGTTGAAATACAAGCTCTTGTGTAAAACAAAACAAAATTTTTGGTCAAGAACTCAGAAGATTTAGGAGGATTTCTACTAGTGTTATTACACATCATTTATCATCAACTTAACAAAAATCAAACAAAGCAATAAATTCAAACAAAGCAATAAAACCTCCCCCAAACTTGAACTAAACATTGACCTCAATGTTTCAGATCAAATTCGAGAGAAGTGACTCACAAAGGGTGATGCAACACCAGTTGCTACCTCCTAGCTTTCGCACGATAGGATCCCTTTTTATTACCTGCAAACAAAACACAAAGGAAAACTGTTATGAAAACGGGTTGCCTCCCACGTAGCGCTTCGTTTAACGTCGCATGGCTCGACGGGTCATCCCCTTACGGGGGATACTTTCTCTTCCACACCTTGGTGCTTGTACCTTCCGCAGCCCAAAATTCAACCCCCTCAAGAGCCCGAACCACTGCGTGATTCACGTTACTTCTAGCTTTCATCTTCTCACCTTTGTCTACCTTCTTCTTTCCCTGCTTGGCTTCTTGACTGAACTTAGGAACTTTAATTGATGCCACCTGAGAGATTCTTCCTGAGACTTCTTCAGGGAGTGAACTTGAAATTTTGCTCTCTCCCTCAATTTTGA
Source organism: Vicia sativa (assembly GCA_021764765.1). Lineage (NCBI taxonomy): Eukaryota > Viridiplantae > Streptophyta > Magnoliopsida > Fabales > Fabaceae > Vicia > Vicia sativa. The sequence goes on from CM038796.1 coordinate 189,947,310, forward strand.
CCAGACCAACAGAAAATTTATTATTTCCACCTGCACCTTGTTCCTGGACCTCAAACACCTTCATGGTTATCTCCTCTTCAAAATACTTTAGCGTTAGATGACCTGTCTCAATATCAAAATTACACCTGCTAGTCAATAAAAAGGGTCGACCAAGAATGATCGGGTCTCTTCATCTTCGTGTATGTCCATGATCCGAAATCCATCGAAAAGCAAATTTTTCAATCTCTACCAACACATCTTCACTATCCCATAAGACTTCTTGATAGTGTGATCAAATTTTAATTTTGTTCCACTCCGCTTATCTTTTCAATGCCAAGCCTCTTGAAAATTGATAATGGCAATAAACTCACACTAGAGCCAGAATCAATTAGAACCTTTTCGAAAGTTCTATCTTTTATGGTGCATGGTATTTCCACCGATCCAGGATCCTTCTGCTTGATAGGTATTTTTCTCTCGGTGCGATTGCACATAACTTCTCATCAACGGCACTGCTTATCATCTATTCGCCTCTTTTTTGATAGGATCTCTTTCATGAATTTTTGGTACAAAGGCATCTTCTCGAGTACTTCAAATAACGGTATGTTGATCTCTAGCTTCTTGAACAATTTGGCAAATTTATCGAACTCTTTCTTTTGTGTCCTTCTTTGCCACTCATGAGGGATATGGAAGCCTAATCAGTGTTTACTCTTTCCTTCACCGGCTTCGAAGCGCCTCTTCTTCCTTTTTCCCTTGTCTCTCTCACTTCTAATTCCACTTCTATAAGTTCATCATCAACTTTACCTCATCTTCTCTTTCTTTGGCAACATTTCCACTCCTTGTTGTGACAGATTCACATTCTCATGGTTCTTCCGACCACCGTGCTTGCATTGCTACTTGTTGCACAATTTGCCCCATTTGAACTTCCAAATTTTTAATTGCACCGTGGTGTTCCTGTGATTGCTTCGTGTTTCTTCTTGAACTGGAAGTGGGCAGCCATCTTTTCAAAGGCCACTTCCCACTCGCCTTCCGAGGAGCTTGTTGTTCTGATCTTTCCAAGCAAAGTTCGGATGATTCTTCCACCGTGGTTATAGGTGTTAGAATATGGATTATTCGCCTCAAGAATTTTATCTCCTCAATTTGTTTCGAGTTGCAAGACATTGTGCGTCATGTGTGGTCCACTACAAATGTCACACACCACATTTTTAACCTGTATACTGTTGAGTTCCCATATTCATAGCTTTAAGCTTTTTCTCCACTTCAGCCTATCGCCTCTCGATTTTGAGTTGTTTATTCACTTCCAACTTTAGATCAATCACTCCTCTGGTTTGCTTGCACCTGTCATATAATTCCGGATGCTCATTTGCGCTATAGCTTCAATAATCTTCTTGATACCGGTTGAGAAGTTGGATGAGCCACCACCCGTGTCAATGAGTTGCTTCTTTGATTCTTAGACCATTCACAAACATCTGCATCTGTCCGATCCAAGTTATGAGTAGGGCATGCCACCAAGAGTCTTTTAAATCTTAAAAGAGTCTCCTAATGATTCACCCTCCTTTGCTTGAAATTCAAGATCTCATATCTTTTCCTCATGAACACGGATGTTGGAAAATACTCATTGAGGAATGCTTCCATATCTTCCCAAGATGTAATGCTACCGGAAGAGAATAGAACCACCCTCCGCTTCATCTCGCCAAGGTGAACGGAAACATTCGCAACTTTTTCTTCTTCAAGTGCCCATCTATCTTTAGAGTGGTGCTCATAGTCGAAATCGTTGCAAATGCTTGTTAGCATCTTCATTAACCCTTCCGAAAAGGATCTCTTCTCCAACGAGTGATCGGTGGAGCTGAAGTTAGGAACATTCACCGGTTGGTTGACAATGGTTAGTCTTCCTCCGGTGCATTTGTCCCTCCATAATCCCCTAGCAATCTCTTGAGGTGGATTCATTGGTTCGCCTCCGACTCGAGTCGGTGTGTTGAATTCCTATCTCCTTCCTCGGCCGCCTTGCTTGCTTTGCTACTCTTGCCGAGCGAAGGGTTCTCTCTATTTCACACAAAGATATTCACGAGGTCCCGACGCATACAAATATTAGACACGATATTAGTTCTAATACAATGTAAAAGAAAATAAATAAACAGATGAAAAGAAAAATTTTAATTGCAGAGCAATAAAATTTCAAACAAATTAAGAGTAAATCAGTATTTTGGCAAAGAACGCTAAAACTTGATCGAAAAATAGCAAGTGTACTATTTTCACCGATGTAGTTATAATGAGTTTCCCCAAGTATCGATCTCGAGGACTGCGTGGTAAATACTTATTCGTGCTCTTAATTCAATTGAACAAAAATAATGGTTTGGTTGATTTTAAAAGTTTCAATTACGCTTGTAACAAGTGATGACTGATGAAATATATTGAGAATGATGCTAGGGTGAGTGGTTGATTTAACAAAACTACGACCTGAATCCAGATTTCCTCATTGCATATGAAAACTATAAATTACCTATCTCTAGATTGTTCTTCCTTAAGTCCTTAATGAAGACACTATTAAAACCCTAATCCTTATTCAAATGTCCATTCGAACAACTCTTAGTTTTAACCATAACGATATCGAGAATTTAAGTGATTAAAAAGAGTTCCTAGTCCTAGGTGAGACTCCTAATAACCTAATTGTGTAGAAACCCTAACAATCACAGTCCTGCCAATTGTTAGTCATAAGTATACATGTATTTGTCCGATACATAATCATAAGAACACCACACAATTAAATTGAAATAGATAAACATGCATTAAGGAAATCAAGAATCAGAATTCATACAATCATCAAACCATGACCACCCCCTAGCATTGGGGGGTTTAGCCTCTCATAATATTAGAAGAAAACAACAAATAAGAGTTAAACATTACAAAGAATTATGATGACTTTGATCTTCAATGGTGGCTGCCCTTGAATCTCGCCGTCTCCGAATTCCTCTCCGTCGCTCTCTCACTCTGTGATATTTCTTTCCCAATTTCAAAAGTGTCCTCTCGTTTTCCCAAAACCTAATTCTAATAGTCTCAGCCACATCCCAATGTTAGCCAAAGTCCAAAATACCCTTACTGACAAAGAAAAGATCCAAAACTCAAAAATAAAGTTTTCCTCACGCGTCCACCAACACGGGCCGTGTTGATTAACACGGGTGCCCGTGTTGGTCTCTAAATCAGAAGAAATGCTCCAGGCCATTCAACACGGGCCGTGTTGATTAACACGGGTGCCCGTGTTGATCCACTGACTTGTGCAGTTTTGCGCTTTCCACTTGCTTTTCAACACGGGCCGTGTTGCTTCACACGGGTGCCCGTGTTGATTCCTCTGTAGCCTCTAATATTCTGATTTTTTGCACTTCTTTTGTCCCGATTTGTTCTGTTTCACTCTTCTATCCCTGAAAACACTTAAACACATAACCAAAGCGTAAAATGCGATAAAAAGACATATAACACTAGAAAAATAAAAGAAACGATAACGAAACTCAATGCTAAATAACTGTGTAAAAACCACCGATCAGTTAGCCTTGGCTTCGATCACCATGAACATGGTGGGCCTGCAGCTCGATCCTACCGTCAGATCCAATTGAACTACCCCCAATGTTTGACCTACTTTCCCTTCATAGTTGGATAGAACCATGTTGTGTAGTTTGATGTCACCATCTTGTATTCCTAGTTTCTTCAGCATGAAGTGGGGCATTAAATTGACTGCAGCGCCTCCATCTACCAAGACTTTATTCACGCCATGGGCACCAGCCTTTGCTCGAATGAACAATGGCTTTAGATGATTCTTCATGGCTGGCTCTGGGTGTTCGAAGAACGCATTCTGCTCTTCGACCGCACCGTTATCCATTACGTAGTAGCATACTGGTCTGTGCTTCATCAAATCTATGGTATCATCCTTCTCATGCTCTTCGATTTCAGTTTCCGGTCCAAACTCAGAAGGTAGTACAGATACCACGTTGCAATTAATGTTAAGTGAAGACTCCCCCTCTGATTCGAAGTTGTCTGTTAGCATATCCTCGTCTTCTTCTGGACTTGGAGTGTACTCCTTCGATTCATCTTGTTGTGTTTCAGAGAAGAGTCTCCTACTAACTGGGGGTTTATCCTCAGGTTGATTATTTGATTTTGGTTTGTTGGTGCTTGATTCTCCTTGGTTTTTGATCGAAGTTGCTCCTTTATCTGCCACAGCTTCCCTTTCAGCCTTTCGAATTCTCTGTTGTCTTCGCCATTGTGACCTGGACATGGGGTTTTTGCCTTTGTAATTATCTAGTCTCAATTCTTCCCTCTTCGCAGTGTTGAATTGCCTTCTATATGTCATGGCGTGACGTGCGTTTTGTTGATTGCTTCTCCATTTATCCTTCCCCTTGTTAGCTCTGACTTGCAGCCATTTGTCTGTTGGTACTTCAGTAGGGATTTTGAACGTCACCCTTCGAGCACCTTTAGGATAGGGGCGTCAGGCTTTCATTGAGTGTGGTTACCCTCGAAATGCTGACTCATCTGACCAGCTTCTTTATGGTTCCAGCATGGGGCGAAGATGGTTTCAGCTCCACCATGTTCGGTCATATGCGCAACACCTTGGGCATATTAGGCACTTGGTTGCCCCTTTGTGACAGCGAACTAAAAACTCCAATAAACTCTCTCCAGCTCTAGGGTCACATCTGAATAATTGGTTGTCTTGGCGCCAGTTGATGCCAGTTCGAGCCCTTTGTTTTCTCAAGTCGGCAATTCTGGTTGCGATGATGCATCCGGGACATAGTATCATTTCAAAGATTTCCTTGTGGCACACATGAGATAATCTTTGAGGTCGGTATCTACAAAGATAGCTATCCTCCATTTTGTATTTTTCTTTTCTAGGTATCTTTCCATCTCCTCCATTTCGAACGAGGTCTCTCCATATCCACCATGTTGACATCAACATCCTCCCCTTTTGGTCATTGTCTCCCATCCCGTAGGTTTGACATCTTCGATTGGGATTTTCGAACTTTCGGAGCGAGTATTTCACCGGTAGTCGAACTTTCCACCGGGTTCCCTAAGGTATCCCACTTCTTCTCGAGGAATGTTAACATCTGCATCCTCCCCTTTTGGTCATCGCTCCCCATCCCAAGGTTTGACGCCTTGATTGGGATTTTCGAACTTTCTGGAGCAGAGTACTTCACCAGATAGTCGAACTTTCCACTGGGTTCCCCTAAGGTATCCCAGACTTCTTTCTGAGGGAGAGTTGGTTTTGTAATCTGGACATTTTCCAATTTTTGCCTCAGGCCTTCAGTAGCCTATGTCAATCCTTGCTGTTGGTTCTCCTGACCTTCAGTAGCCTGGATCTCTTTCGAAACAGCCAAAGGTACTGCTTCGATCGAAGCCTCTAGTTGCTTGTGGACGTCTTCAGTGACCCCCTTGTTGACTTCGACTAACACACAATTTTTGTTCTCAGTACTTTTTCCTCCTAATTGAGTGTCATCTTGATCTGCTTCCACCATATTGATTTCTCCAATGCATACAGGCTCGGAGTAATTGGTGTCTGCAACATCCAAAGGGTCTTCATCTACTTTCATTTTTGGTTTGTCAGCAAATTTCAATCTCCCATCTTTAATTGCATTTTGAATCAGATCCCTGAAAAGAAAACACTGTGAGGTTTTGTGGCCTAGGAAACTATGATATTTACAAAATCCTATTTTCTTTCTTTGATCTAAAAGAGGTATTTTGACATTCGATGGCACTATTAGTTGGCCATCTTTGACAAGCAGATCAAAAATCTCGTCACACTTTGTTACATCGAAGATATACACCTTCTTTGGGAATTTGTCACTTTTCTCATTTTCAACAATTTCTTTCCCCCTTTGTGGGAACTAATAGTTTACAAGAGTAAGGAGGGGCCTGTTTTAACTCAGCGAGATCAATTTCGACCTCTTCGAATTCAGGATAGTCTTCGACTTCCTCAGTTTCGACATAAGAAATTCTTTCTTTCTTATTACTTTTAAAAGCCCTAGCCTTTTCGGCCTTCAGCCTTTCGACCTGCCGAACCCTATCTGCTGATTGAGCCATGTCCCTCAAGTATTGTGTGTCTAATTTCTTTCGAATAGAATAGTCTAGGCCACCAGCGGCCATTTCGACTAACTCATGTTCAGGCACTACTGTGAAGCATCTAGACTTCAAGAGTCTGAACCTATTCAAGTAATCATCTATTGGTTCGTAAATTTCCTCTTAACACTTGCCAATTCCTTCAGGCTTATTTTAGATTGTCCCATGTAGAACTGTTCATGGAATAATCTCTCTAAAAGGGTCCAAGTATCTATGGACCCAGGAGGCAATGTGGTGAACCACGTAAAAGCATTCTTAGTGAGGGAACTTGGGAAATATTTAATCCTAAGGTTCTCATTATTCGCTATGTCTCCTGCTTCGGTCAGATACCTGGCTATGTGTCCGACTGTTGATTCATTGGTATCTCCAGCAAACTTTGTAAACTTAGGGATCTTATATCCCCTTGGTAAATCAGTATGCATTACATAATCTGCTATAGGAGAGGCATAATTTGGCCTTCTAATCCCTGTATTGAGACTGTGTTGGGCCATAATCCTTTCTATCATGGTGGTTAAATTATTTTCTGCCAAGATGTTGTCGTTTCGAATTCTATGAACGACTGCGTCAGCATCTTGATTTCGACCTACCATGACAACTCCTCTAGGTTGTTCTTCTCGAAACGCTGAGACTTCTAGCCTTTCGACCATTGCCCCTGGTTCCACAACTCCCCTTTGTGGTTCTTCTCGAATCACTGGGGCATCTAATCTTTCGACCCTTGCCACTGGTTCTATAAATCCCCTTTGTGGTTCCTCTCGAATCACTGGGGCATCTAACCTTTGTGCCCTTGCCCCCAAATTAATATCCTCTCTGACTGGTCTGTAGGGTAGGTCATCAGCAATTTGTTCTATGATAGGTGGGTTCGCTCGAACCAATGCTCGGTTTCTCGCCTTTCCGCGGCGAAGAAATCATATTCGACTCATGTTATCCGCATTTTCTCTGTTTGTCACAGTCATATTTTGAACTATTGGGGCGAAGATTTCTTGCATAGTTTGTGCTAATACTCCTATCATATTATGGTTACTATCATCCATTAATTGCCTAAAAGCCATCTGATTTTCTGTGGTTAAGATAGGCAATGCACTATAACCTACTGACCCTTGGTTATTTGTCATAAATTGGTTAGCCCCAGATCCAGACCCTAATTGTGGTGACGTATTCGACGTCGAAGTTTGCAAACCTGCCATAAAAGATGTTGGCATCCCATAAGGGGGATTTCTGGGTCTGTTACCATCGAAACTGGGTGGTCTAGTTGGTGGTGGGGTAGCGAAATGGGTTTGTGTCCCTGATGGTGGGACAAATCCTGTGGTAAATGGTTCTGTATTGCCTAGGATCGAATTGTTAGTTGACATGCCACTTGTTCCGTTCGTGGCCACATTACTAGTAGAGGATGCAGATGTGCATTCGGGATCGGGTTAGACGCTCCCGAAGGCATTTATTGAGCCTGTTCCATGTGGGGCATTTTGTTCCCTTGTTGATTGTTTGGATTAGACATCCTATTATTACGTTTTCTTCTGGGTAAGGGTTGGTTGCTATTAGTTATTTTACCACTCCTAAGGTTCATATAACAACGAACTCAACACTCAGAAAGAATTTTTATAATGATTATGTCTTAACAATCTTTATTTTGTTTTAAATTTGTAACGACCAATGATCCCCATCGGCGTGCCAATTTGTTTCTGATGATTTTCGGTAAAACAACCGCTAGTCCTCCAAACTATCAAATAATCTTAATGACTGTTATTTAATCTCTCTGGTAACTTGCAGGATCGACTAGATTGATCCTATGGGGTATTGGTCGTTTAGATAAATCTAATAACAAAACTGGTATTCATTGTTAAGATTTGTATTTAGAGTGTTTTATAAATGTTTAATTCACTTCGATTACAATGTCAAAGAACTTAATGACATGATCAAGTAAAGAAATACAAAACTGGTTTGAATGATTAAAGATTCGATTTGCAAAGAAATGTTTAAATGCAGAAATAAGTAAATGACTTTGAAAGTAAAGATTTTAATGTAAAAACATGAATATAAAAGCATAAAATATGTAAAGACATGAATGTAAAAGCATAAATGTGAAACGTTAATATAAAATATTTCTGAAACGTAAATGATTCGAAAATAGAAAAGCATTTAAATGCAAGAAATAGTTAAATGACTCTGAATGTAAAAGTATTTAAAAGACATTGCTGCGAAAATGGAAGATAAACTGGAAAGATAAAGAGTTTTACTGAATTATAAAGGTTTGGTGTTATCATACGTACATTGTTCGAGCATTTGTTTCCCTAGCCATGTGGTATTTTGAATGTTTACTGAATTTTGTACAATAGATATGACACACGAAATCCTAACACTAAGACTTCTATTTATACTACTTCGACCATAACGGTCTGACTTATAAGATTCTGCCACGTTCAGAACATGCAGAACACTGCTCTTCTCTAGCTTCCACGCGTCTTCGAACCGTTCCAGCGCATGTATATTTGAATTCCAATCATCCCGCTCGCGTTTGAATTTCAAATGCCTTAACAATCTTCGCTTCGAACCCATTTCACAGATACATTCTTGTTACCACTTCGAAGCTTCCTTTAAATATGTCTCCACAACTGCCATTCAAATCTCTGAGCTTTGATGTCTCTATTCGAAGAACCATCTCTTCCATTCCGAGCTGTGACATTCACTTTATTCCAATGAACATTAATCTTGTTTCATTTCGAACTTCATTACTCCACTTCGAACCACATATATCAAAATCTTCAGCTAACAGCTGGTTGGTCTGCTTTATTGGTCCTAAGTGGACATGGGCCTAGTCTTGGGCAAGCACGGACCCAGTCCGAAACAAAATCTATCGATATTGATTTGTGAGAATATGTTTTAGAACATCCTTTTATTAGTATTTCTTTTGTTAATAATAAAGTAGTGAACCACACGAGTAATATGTGGACCACAAAAGAAAAGTAAAAAATTAAAACAAAGATTCAAAACTAAATTCTTAATGATAGGTGCGTTAAGCATTCGAGAATATAATTATGTTTATAATTGTAGCAATACCAAAGAAGTATGGAGGATTCACCAAGATCAAAAGAAAAAAAGTTGAACACATTTGTCCAAGAAATTGAGACATCAAGTGACAATGAAGAAAATATTCAAAGATAGTTAACAAATATAAAAACTTATGAAAATAGTTTTAAAAATGTTGCATCTAACTTATATATAACATTCAAGAGCATGTACCATAAATTCGATTCAACGCTTGACTCAAAAGATAAAAAAATGTTGATGATCCAAATGATAAATCAAATAAGTTCATCAAGAATCTCAAAAAATTAATTCAATTTCTTAAAGAAGGAAATCCAAATACATTACAGAATCATATGAATAATATTCATCATCTGAATCATCTAAAGAATCTTTTGAATAATCATTAGAAGAAGAATGATATTAAGAATCTAAAAATTAATCATTAGAAGGATCATATGAAATTTGTACCATCAAATCAAGTCCTCGGAGAAAATTTAATAAAGGCAAAAATAATCTTGAAATGATCTTATCAAATCAAAAAGTTTCTTATCATATTATGTTGGGAAAAAAAACAAACACAACAGAGAGAGAGAGAGAGAGAGAGAGAGAGAGAGAGAGAGGAACACAATCACAACACAAAAATATGTGAAAATTCCAATACTAGAGAAAAAACTACGATCGTTGTCAATAGACAACTACATAATAACACTGTGTGAAAATTATTGCAACACATAATAATACCCTCAATTAACCTATGTCGCCAATACACCCACACCCTCCGAAACTAATATTTAACAACATCTCACAACACTTCAATACAAGAGTATAAGAGAACAAAGAAAATCAAATACAAGCTTAAAGTATTTTTGACTGGTGCATCTTGTAATAAATAACTTGATCATATATATAGTCTTGGACTCCCTCTTCCTTCATAAAATCGGGTGATGTGGAACTTCAAAGAACTTGTATCCTATATATAGTCTTGAACTCCCTATTTATTCACGAAACTAAGCAATGTGGGACTTCTTCAACATGTATATTTTCAACCAACCCTAAAAATCTCCATTGTTATACCCTAATTTTTTCCCCTAATATCCCTTATCTTTCATATCATCACCATGCATCAAGATCACACATTTGAGTTGGCTACTCTCTCTTATCCTTGAGTTTGTCCTTAAGAGATCACCAAGCATCTTAAATTGTATATCTTGTATATGTGTATCTTATATTTACTAACCCCTAATCAAAATACAAAAAAAACATGTTTTGTTCCTCTTGTATGTTTGTGTCTTGTAGGTGATGAGCCAAATGCATTTATCCCACCTCATAAGTTAAGGTTTTGATAATTGATGCCCACTCAATTGGTAATAAGAGCTTGTAATTTAAATTATTGTCTCTACCATCAAAGTGTTATAGCTTAAACATCTCTCAACTTCATTTGATCAAGATTATCTCAAGAGATTGTAGCTTGATTCATTAAGAGACTTCATAGGTTCATGAGTTTATTTCCTTGCATTCTTCAATAATTTTTATCAAGTCATGAGCATTAACATCAAATTTACTTCAAGGAAACATCATCTCAAGGTCATATGCGATTCATCGTTCCCTAATTGGTAAGAAAAGTTCAAAAGATGCAAAGTTGACCCAAATGGTTTGACCTAATTTTAACAAGTCCTTGATTATATGGTCATAAGTGCATAACTCTCTCAATTTCCAATATTTTAAAGTGGTTATTTTTGCTATGGACTCTTCTCATTATTTAAAACAATTTCTCTTCACATGACAATACCAAATTATGCAAGGGGAATTATCAAAAATTTGAAAAGATTACAAGTCCTTTGAGAAAACCATTGAAATCCTTGACTTGGTTTCAAAATATCATAATTTGGTCAATTTTCATCTCCTTGAGCTCATTCTTTTTCACAAAAATATTGTGGATGAATACTACGACTTTGACTCAAAATTATAGATCTAAAAATGTTTGGAAACTTATAGAATTGATGAAGACATCATAGGTTATCTATGGAATGTTGAAAAGATTTTCATCAACTTCTAAGGACCATAACTCATTCATTTTGTATGATTTTTGAGTGATATCAATTCCAAATTTCTATTTTAAGAGTCTACTTCATTTCATCTTCAATGATAAAGAACAAATTTTAGTGGAAGGTCATGTAATTTTGCAAAACATTATAGGTCACTTTGAGATTTTATACTCAGAAATAATTTTGTGCTCAAATTTCCAAATGGAACCTTTCTTGGCATGTTGTGAAGATTGTGAGAAAGTCTATCCATCCCAAGAATAATCATTGCATAAAGCCTCATGAGCAAGTCGTCCCATGGATTTGAATGTGGCCATGGTCAGAATTTTGAACATTGCTAATTCAAATGACATGCCAAATTGGCACGTGTTTTCAACTCTAATCAAGTTTAGCAAGGTCCGGAGATATTTTGATCATTAAAACACATCTTTTGGGTGAGTTTTGGTCATGTGCGAGTCACACATTCCATGCTCACACGGGTCAACTTGAAAAGAAATTTTTGGCACGATTTCCCTCCAATTCTCATCACCATTCACCTCACCTATAAATAAGGATCATTTCTCAAGCTTTAGAGAGCCAAGAAACCTCTGTCACATTTTCTCCAAAGCTCAAAAAACCAGAAATCGAATTCACTTTTCCTCCACTTCGAGATCTATTTTCTTGTTTTCATTAGCTCTAGCATACTCTTCTGAAACTAACCACATAAAAAATGAGCTAAATCCTCCACTGAGTCGAGCTATCCAATTCACATTTTAGAGAAAATTTCTCTTACTTTGTTCAGGTAGGATTCTCAACCAATTTGCTTCAAATAAATTGCTAGGATGTAGTCCCTTCATCTTTGAAGCTCATGCTTCTTCTGGTTTCCATATTCATGATGATTTGAGCTTTCAATTTTAAATTTCGTTTTCGATTTTCTCTCTGGTTTTCTTCAAATTGATTGAGTTGTGCTTTACATGAAAAATTTCTAAGCACATGGTTGAAATTATCTTGATGAGACACATCCAATGATATGCATGTGAGCAACTAAATTTACAGTTTGAGGAATCTAAACCTTGCCCCACTTGCAGACGTCTAGAGGTTGAAATGACATACGTGTCATCTTTAACCAATGAAGGTGCGCCATTTGAAATATTCTTATTGGTGTGACTTTTATGAATCCTATGCACGTGTGTTAACTCTGGATCACCATACATCATCATCTTTGGACTATTAGATCAATCACGTCTGATTAATGAAATGGACCCAACGCTCCTCATATTTTCTGATTTATTTTATTTTACAAAATTGTTTTTAAATTTCTTTTATCTTTAAAAATTTATAAATCCTATATTATTTATCCAAAAATTATGAAAAAAAATTACCCAAAAATACTTTAAATTATTTCTTGTGCATTTTTTTTTCCGATTTTTATACTCTAAAAATGTATTTGATCGTAGGTTTCTTAACATACTCAAGTAAGAAAAAGTAGCTTTCAAACAATAATAACACAAGTTAGAAAAACTAGCATTCAAACAAAATATCGTATGAGGCAGCTATCATCTCTTGACTATAACAAAAAATCTGCAAATACGAATATGATCCAATGATAACCCTTCATCCGCCAACTTGCTCCCTATAGTTACTGTACAATTATCTTTGTCTTATCAAGACAAGTCTATTTTCTCTCACGTAGAATGAATGGTTACAATTTACAACCAAAGAAAGATGGAAATTCAGTGAACACAGGTGTAATATTTCATACCTATGATAATTTGATGCAGACACTAACGGCAAATGATGCACTTCAAATAAAACTTCCAAAGAGGTAGGTCACTTTCACCATTTTATTGCTAATCATCACTTGAGAAAATAGTTAGCATTAATACAAGTATACAACAATAACCTTTACATCATTTTCTATAGGACAAAACTTAATTAGCTACAATATCTACGATAGACCTGTCCAACACGTGTTACTAAATTTTTGTTTGTATTTTGTTTTTTTTGCAAGTTTTAATAGACAAAATCTTTTATCAAATAAATATAATTTATTTGTTTTTAAATAATATTTTATTAATTTGGTTTTAAAATTATTAGGAAAAAAAGATAATCTCTTACTACTTTTGTAATAAGGAGTATAAATTTTATAGATTTCATTTTTCAAGATAAGCTTCATAAAAATTTAGGAGAGTCTAAAATCATTGGGTAAATTCATGAAATTTAATTCACTACATTCATAAAATCTACACTCATATGCAATCAGTTTGTTATTTTTAAATATCATATTTGTCATCTTTTTCAATATTCTGCATTCATAGTGATTGGTGAGAATTCAGGTTCTAAATTCATCGCGATATTTAGATTAATGAAAAATTTATATTCTAAGTTTATAGTGGTTGGCCAATTTGCACATCAGTTCCCTTCGTATTAAGAATGGCTGAACTTACCTATCAATCTTTTTGGTTTTGAGTCATCTTTTTTATTTTACGAGCTTGAGAAATTGTGGTCCTCCTCAATCATTTAATTGCTATATTTTTATTAGAACTCTAAGAGAAGGCATGCCAACAAAACTTATACTCAATGATATCCACCGAACTTGCTCTGAAATTGATGGGGATATCCGTATTGATTGGGTTTGAATTTTCTTGGATTACAAAATATAGAGGCAGATCGACAAATGGAGACACTATATTCACCCTGAACCTGCTACCGAACCCACTCTATTTATATCATTATATACATTATATTAATTATTTTTAATGATTTAGAATAATATTTTGACAATTTGATTTGTATTTATTATTTAAAATATTTGAAATGTATATATGAATTTTTTTTATATTGTTTTTATTTATAATATAATTTGATTTTAAAAAAGATAAATATTTTTATTATAAATAAATAAATTTATTGGTGGTGAGATTGTTTGAGAATTCTTGTTTAAATTTAAAAGGTAAAAAAATATCTTTCATCCGCCTCGTCATGTCTATCTAAGAGTCACTCTAAGTCACAAGATGGTATTTCTCTCTTGCCAAACAAGCTTCCTCCCATACAAAATTGCGCCCATCTTACGTGAGAGCAACCCAATTTTACATGCATAGCATAGCGCCCCTGGCCCAACTTTTTTAGCATCTTTGATTTATATATTAAGAGCAGCAACTTAAACCTGTAATTAAATAAGACTTGTCTCATTCTAATTTATTGTTTTATTTACAGCATTTCATTTATTCATGTCAAGCATGTTTCAACTAGGAATTTATTGGTTCCTTTGTGGGGGCAATCAATTTGAATGATAAACTAATAACGTCTCACCCAAACTCGAGATTACCAGAACCCGTTCTTTTGGGAACCGGAGGATTTACACTAAAAAACTTGTACTGCAAGAAAACGACCATAGAAGTGCTGATTTTTTTTCGCTTGGGTGTGTCGTTATAAAATGAGAAATATGAATAATGAATTGTAAAGAACTTCATTTGATCTTCAACTACAAATAGTACAAGGACTTGAGAATGAATAATGAATTGTAATGAATTTCATTTCACTTTCATATAGAATGAATACATAAACAATGACATAGTAATGAGTCGAAATTGACTTCAAATGTATATCTAGAAATCTTGACTATAAAATTAACAACTGAAACTAGTATTGATGTATTAATACAAACAAATTGCACTAACTCTACTCTTTGAACTAGTAAATCTTATCTGCAACAAAGAATGAAAGAATAATAATATAACAATCTACCAATAAAGAATCTCTTGCTGTGACTCCCTACCCTTTTGTTGTCTGTCTCTGTATATATCTGACTCTGAAACAATGTAAGAAAATCCGAGGCTATGAATCGATCAAGCTGCCTGAGAAAAAGAGGATGAGCTTCCTGCAACATCGACTGGTGCCCAAGAAGATACGGTATAGAGAGGTTGATCAAGCCAACCCAAAGTAAGTGCTGTTGCTCCTTCCTTCTCCTGCTTCTGAATGTTGTAATTATCACAAGAATACATCTTCAACAGAAACTGGCTCTGAAACATTTCCCTATCAGTCACTCCCATGCATCTGAACCCTCCATGCTCCACAATCATCTTTCTCCAATTGCCAAAACTCTGGTGCCTCTCCAACCTGTCCCTTCCTTCACAAGCAATAATGTTTCTTATCTCCCTAGCAAACATCTCTTCTATCTTCATCCTCGCTGGACTCTCCAGTGGAAGACCGCTATGATCAATTGAATCAAACAGTGCCGAGTAATGTTTCAACGAATTGCAAACCCTTGAGTCCAACCTCGCCTGGTTGTGTTCCGCTTCTTGTTCTGCCATAACCATAATTGCAGGATTGGTGCTGCGAATGAGACCCAAAAAGTCTCTCAATGCTCCTCCACTGCCATCATGAAGGGTCTTGTGAAGCTGCAAAACACAGTTCACAGCGACAGTTTCGTGTTCCTTCACATGAAGCATCCAAAGCCTTACGTCTTCAAGTCTGTCCACCACTGGATGGAACTCAAAAGGAAGGTTCAAAGCCTCAGCAAAACCAGCAAGCCTGTCTCCGGTTTCATTCAGCTCTTGTTTTGATTCCCCCACGCCCGTGATTCGAACATGGCTAGGAGGATTAGTCCTTGAAGCTAAACTTTGGAACAAGCTAGGCCATTGAAGTCCTTGCCTTATGTCAAAGTCTATAATGTGAACCCTTTCTTTCCCTTCAAAAGCTCTCAACAGCATCTCATTTGATGTGAAATGAAGAAACTTGGGAATTGGAGTAACCTGGTTTAGAAGCCTCAATGCAGTGACAGTTTCATCATCATCCACCACCCTGTCGAAATCGCGAGAAGTGGCAGTGATGTGGAAAACATGAGGCCAAAGTCTGGTGACTCTGATGGCTAAGGCTTCTGTAAAATAAGCACAAATTCTGCTTATGGAAGTTCCCCTTGGAGATGCAAGATCACCCAATTTCGCAATGAAATGGTTGATTGCGGCCACATTCCTTGACCCAATGGCATCAACACAACCGGTAAGCAAGCTCAAAAGCTCAAACCCGCGATGCTCCTCTTCTTCATCCTCTTCTCCTGTCTCCACTTCAGTGCCTTCATGCTGATAAGGATTCCCTGAACCATTACCATCTCCATGTTCTGATGCATTCTCATTCAACCTTGGGCTCAAACTCTGGCTTTCTGATGAATCATCGGAAACTGAACCTTCGTTGACATGATGTTGATGTTGATGCTGATGGCTACCCTCACCGAAATTGGTGATCGTTGTTACAGCAGATTCAATCCAGGGATTGTTGGACAAAGGCAAAGGTGCAGAAACCACTTCAGCAGGAGCAAAACAAACCCTTTCCTCATCTCCAGAACAATTCAGAGAAAAGGGAAGTGACGGGTTATTAAAGCCTCCAAAACTATGAACAGACCAAAAGTTTCCAGCACCAAATTGTGCCAAACTCAAACTCTCCCTTTCAAATTCCTCAAAATTCTCATCACCACCATTACCCTTTTTCCTCTTAACTCTATTTGCAAAAGACTCCTCCAAAGATCCATGTTCCGCCAACCTCTTCAAACTCCTCCCACCCTTCTCCCAAAACTCCTCATCCTTGATCTCTCCCAATGTCTGTGCTGTTGTTGCTAAAGGCGGCAACCGAATGTTCTGCTGCAGAGAACATGTGTTACTGCCATTGTTGCTGCTCTTGACTTCAGGCTTCTCGACCGAAATTCCCACGGGCCTCAACTGCTGCTGTGAACGCGAAGAACCGTCTTTCCTCGGGAAGCTACAAGGTAAATCCAATCTCTGTGCGCTCATTGAAGGTATCTGGAAATGACAAGCTTGAAACTGTGCTGCTGATGATGCTTCACTCCTTAATCTGTGAGTAGGTGACAACAATGTCGAGCTAGAACAACCAGCCAACATTGTCTAACCCCTTTTGCAACCTTTGTTTTTCACTCACCCCAATTGCTTTGCTTCTTTTTTTTTTTCTCTTCCCTTTTCTTATCAATTTTAGTAATAACTCAATGATCAAGTATTAAAGAAAGAAATTAGTTTTTGTTTTTGTTTTTTTCCCTAATACTCAATTTGCATGAAGAGAAAAATGCAGTGTGATGTGAGAATCTATGTGAGTGTGTGAAAAGTGGTTTCAAATTCAATAAAAAAAAGGAATCCGATGAATGTATAAAATCCAAACAAATTCAAACAGTGATCCTATAATGAATTGAATCTGTGACTGTAATTTGTGAGTGCTAGTTGTATATTTTGTATGATAATAACAAAAGAATGTGAGTGTAGTTATTATATGCAGAAAAGAATGAAAGAATGTGATATAAATTAACAAGAAATCAAAACATGATTAACCTAGCACAAACAAAAAAGATCATCGGATTCCAGAAAGACTCAAACAAAGTTCATTAAAAAGTGGTTGGTGTGTGTTGTGATTTGAGCTAGTGGTTTATGAAAAATGAGAAAAAGGGAAGAGAAATAGAAACATACACCTTGGAATTCGTGGCTGATGAACAATTCCTGAGAAATATTGAAACCCACATTAGCAACTTTGAAACAACACTTCCTCATTGCAACCGTTGAAGCTAGGAATCAATCAATCAAGCATTTGCATTTGCATTTGCATTTGCATTTGCATCACTTACCCTACAGAACTAAGCTTCTTGTTGTTGTTGTTGAGGTTGTTGTTCTTCATGTCTCCATCATGATTAGTAGAAAACTATGTTGTTCTTTTTTTCTGGTCCTACGAGTGGGTTGAATTACCAACATGAAAAACAAGATGACGGCATGGTTTTGTAAAAGGGGAGAGGGTGAAAGGAACGGTTGTGGACCGTTTGATAAAGATCTGACGGTGAGAAGGTGAGGGGTTATATGACCGTTGATGAATGTCGGTGAAATATGACCGTTGGTGTACGGACGAATATATATCATGAAACTGAGAGATGTCACGTGACATGTATAATGTAGTTGTCCCCTGATATCCGTTTACACATGACCGTTGCTTTTAGTGTGTGTGTTTTGTCATCATGGTTCATGGTCGAATCTGCATGTTCTAGACCATACTTCACTTCCTATGAATTGACGTCTTTGGATGGTGATTGGTTTTTGATAAATTCATTATGGCTAATGGGTTGTTTACCGTAAAATAATTTTATTAAAAGAATTTAAAATAAAAGTTAAAAGGTACGTGTAGATTTTTAAATAAATTATTTGATATAATTAAATATAAATTTTTATTAAATGATAATATAAATTTATTTTATACTGTTAATTTATAAAAAATTTAAAAAATAATAAATTTTTTAATGATAAATAAATAAATAAAATTGAATTAATTTTATTTTAATACTATTAGATCAACTTTGCGCAATGTTTTCTTTAAGTTATTGATTCCAGAGCAATTTATATTTTGATAGAAAATATAAAGAAATGTCAGGAGGACAAATAATTTGCACTCATCTCCTAATTTATTTAGTAATTCAATTGAACTATTTTATTCATCTTACAATCTTTTCACAATATTAAGAGAAATTAAAATAAGATAAGCTGATTTATATCCTTAAGTGTGTGTTTGGAAAAGTAAAGAATCAACGTGTAAAATTAGGGTAATTCAGAAGTTAGAAATAACTGGTTCTATGTTCAAAAATTTGCGGCTGCGGTGAGAAAAAGTTGTACCAAACACATGTTAAATTGATCTATATATTTTTTATAAAAAAAAAACATATGTATACAATAAGTCTTCTTTATTTTAAAATATAATGATAAATTCTAACATGTATATTGGTATGACATATTTCATTCCTAATAAGAATATATGTTCGATAAGACTATTTTATAAACTTATATCTTATAATTTATAACTTATAAGTTCATATAATATTTTAGACTTGTTTGATAATAATTTTTTTATCACGAACTCATAACTTGTTTTATTAGTTTATAGCTTATTTTCTAGATGCTATTTTAAATAGCGTTTTAGCTTTATAATTTATAACTTATTATATTTTTTTTCTTTTTTATCCTTATTATTTTAACAAAAATTCACATTTATCCTCTATAATTTATTTTAATTTAAAATAAAATAATTATATATTAAATATTTTTTTAATTGTTTTATATTTATAAGTTATTTGAACTGTTAATTTACTAAACCCTTCAATTGGTTTATTAGATATCTCAACTATCAGCTATAAATTATAAGATATCAGTTATCAGTTATAAGTTATATGCTATAAGCAAACTTATCAGTCAACCACTATTTTTATCAAACAGACCTTAAGTATACAATACTCAATAAATTATATATACAAATAAATTTGAAATTAAATATTTTCATGGATCCTTTAAAATTATATATTTATATTGTTTAGAATAAACTAAATCTTCAATTTAGAGATGGTAATTGTCAGGTATTGATCTCCATACCCGCAGATAAAAAAAAAATTTGCATACCTGAGTTCGGATCTGAGTTCGGATCTGTTTGGATAATAACTTTAGCACATGTAATTGGGCCTTATGAATATGTAAGTAGTCATAGTTACTCGTATTTTTAATTAAAAATATATATATATATATCAAGTATAAAATATCATATCATTTTAAGATTTTAATTGAATTATGAAATTAACAAACATTTATATTATATATGTAATAGTTTAATATTGATGTACTTTTAAAATTAGATAGACATCTATTTAAATATAAGAATATAAATTAAAGTATATTAATATATAATATGCAGTTATGAGACTAAGTGAGTATTAAAGTGTTTATACCCACATCTATATCCACTTATTTAAGTGGTTAATTATCCGAGCTCGTGCATGTGTCAATTTCTGCGAAATTTTACTCTATCTGTTGTGAATTTTTGTATAAATACTCACAAAAAAATAGACCAAATTATTATCCCTACTTAAGCAATTGACAAGACTAAACCTATGATTGGAAAAACACAAAATCGCTTTGTATTTCCACGGTAATAAAGAAAACTACATAAAATAGCTTAACAAATCACGGTCAAAAAATTCTAAAAACACAACAAAAAAATAAATAAATAAATATATATATATATATAAATAAATAAATATATATATATATATATATATATATATATAAAAGTTACACTAATTCATCACAGAATAAATGATCATAGGTAAAAACTCTTCCCAGAATGTTTTGAATAAGTTAAAATCTGTAAGTGAAGCAAAATAATTTACTTAATTTTTAAATTTAAAAAAACTTAAAATATTTCAATTAATTTTATGCATTAAAATCACTTTTATAACTCACAAAATTAAGTTAAACTATACTAGTACTTATGCTTAATGAATTCTCATAAATTTTGTTTGACGAATTCAACGGAATTAAAAACAATTTTCAGAAAATACTACCCAAAATAACTTTTTCTTTCTTGACCAAAAAAACTTCTTGTTTAAGTAATTTTAAGACCTACTGTATTTGGTAGGTGAGCACCTTTCCCCTCAATTGATCTCTTTTAAATTGAAAAAAAAGTGTGGAGTATCGGGTGCTAATTAGTGGTGGTGGGAAAAGTACACATTCAAAGTTTTCTTGAGTACCAATTAAGAATTTTTTTTCTTCAATAATCATGCATTGAAAAAATAATAATAATAATAATGTTTTTAAAAAATTTACGTAAATAATCATATTTTAAAAAAAAAATTATATGCGGGAACTATCTTAGATGACACTTATATTATATTTTTGTAAAGAGACGCCACTTGTGGTGGCGCCTAAATGCATTACTTTTTGAAAAAACCATCTCAGATGGTGCCTAAGTGCAATGGGTAAAAAAAATTCAAGTAAAATTCAAAAATAGGACACTCTTGTGAAATTAATCTTCGAATATAAATTTTCATTACAAACATAGTGAATAACAAATACGTAGGTTTTTACTGTTGGCCTGGGACTCGAAAATGACCAGTGGTTCCACAACCACGTCCTCTCCTAACTCGTGTTCCATATCTAAGCTCAGGCCGCTGTGGTTGGGTCGATGGCCCCTCGTAGTGTATGCGATCAGCATCCATGTATTCCTTCAAACTTGCATGGCTTGAAGTCCCACTTTCGTATAGATGGGTTCCCATGTTTTCAAAGTTTGGTCGTCATGGTGGGGGGTTATGTTCCATGTAGAGTCGATAGCACTCGTCATCTGAATAGGTGGATCAAAAAGAATTTGGGTGTGAGGAGACTGGTACCCATATGATTGTTGGGAGGTTTTGGTACGGTGATGGTTGATGGTATGTTGGGTTGGTAGGGGAATATTCCTCGGATAGGTCAATGTATGGGTTAAGGTGAGATGATGATGGGCCCATATTGGGGCGTTGGACATATGGTCTTTGTTCGGAGTATTGGATTTGAGTGTTGGACATGTGGGAGTATTGGAATTATGTGCCTGGCATGTGGGTGTATTGGTATTGAGGTTGAGATTGGGGTTGAGATTCAGTGTTGGTGGTCCTGCATCGCCGGGTTGTTTGGTGGGAGGTTGATGGGTGTTCGGATTGTTGTTGGGGTTGTTGTTAGTAATGTTATTGGGGTTGTTGTTGGTAGTGTTGTTGTGGATTTGAGGGTTGGCCTCATTGGGTGCGTGGGTCGACTAAATATCGGGAGTGAGACACATGCATTTCTAGGTTCGTTACGGATATGTACCAATCAATATATTGATTAGTGTGTCGCATAATTTCTTGATCGAGGAAAATAGGAAATTGTAACACATGTTCCCGACGCCTTTTCCACATCTTACAAAAATCCATAGCATAATATTTCTAATTTTCATATCCCCATTGGGCATCGACCCTTCTGAGATGCCAAGGACGCAAACCTTTCGGATCGCGCGGTATGTCTTGATGCATACCGAATTGCATCTTCACACGGTCATTGTGGTGCATTTCTACAATGTTAAACAGTATAATAGTAGTCTTCGCAGTCCAAACATATGCATCCTCTGGATTGGGTTCATGATCCAAACTTAAGTATGGTATCCAGATAAACTGTTGATAAAAAATAAGCAGATTAATGATAGATTTTAAAATAATATATGTTAAAAATAGTTGGAGTTAAGAGAAACTACGTACATTAGTCGAGCCAATATGGTCCAATAGATTACGATAAAAGACGATATTGAATCTTGGATTCTTGCTGTAATTCATACCCCTTACACTATACCTAAATGAATGAACATATAATATGTTAAGTATGTATATATAGCAAAGACATAAATAATTAAATATATAAGTTATATACTTACTTTGTTGTGTAGGGGAAACTGAACGGTTGCTAGTTGACGGGGTTAAGAGATTGCATTCTCCATCAACCCCATACTTGTAGCAAGAAAGCGCAACCATAAAAAATAACTTTATCTTTCATAAGAGTCTTACATAACGAACTGTAAAGATGGGCCAGAACTGCGGAACCCCAACTATATATTTATATTCTATCAATGTCGCCAAGCAAACCTAAGTACATAAAATCAACGTTGTTTCCTGTACTTTCGGGGAATAATAGGCTCCCAAATAATATCATAATATAATTTCGAGTCTTAATTATTTTTCTTGCTCAGTGGAATTTTTGTTCTACTCAAGAGAACTATAATGCACTCTAAGTGCGATTAACAAAATACTTTGGCCTCTTGCATCAGTACCTTCTGAAATTCCTGGCAGCAGATACTTGATGTCACAGAGAATGTTATGACACAGTATCTGATACTATGTAGACAATTTACAAGAAACTGTAGATAAATAACACAATAAGTTGTTCACCATTCGGTTCTAACAAACCTACGTGAGGCTACCAAGCCGTGGAGGAAATTCACTATTAGTAGTATCAATTCGAGTTAAACTCACCGTTTACAACTCCTCACTTAATCACTACCCAATGACACTTCAACCTAAGTCCTACTTAGATCTGAGTTTCTACTCACTCCCCCTCAATCACCGCAGTGATATCAACCTATTGATTAATTGAATTGTGAAGTCACACTTCAATAAACTATCTTGATCTCGCTCAAAGCTTACAATCAAGAGACAAACACTCGTGCTTCAAAGCTTTGAGTGATAAACTACCCTTACAGCAAATCCTAGTCCAATGCACTTATCAATTGATAGTTGCTTGGCTCACAAGAGAAACTAGAATTACACAATACCAACTGTTACAAATCCTAACAGTACACAAAATACAACCTGCAATATCTTCAATATCTTCTGGAGGCGTGGCTGTAGAGTAAGGGTTGAATTCTTTATATAGAAGCAGTCCTGAATCTTCAGTTTTGGGCTTCCATAAAGATAGCTAGGGTTCACTTAATTTTCTCCTAAAAACATGGTTTGTTCAACAACTAATTTAGGTTTAATTAAGATTAACCTAGCATCCACGTGAGCATGCTTTCTAATAACAGAAAAACATAAATAAAATGCTCAACAAACTTCCTGAAAAATCTCAGGAAAAACTGATTCTGCAGAATGTCACACGAATGTCATAACATCGGTATGACATCACTGCTTTTGAATTTCCAGACTGACTTTAGCTTCCAGCTCGAGCTGTACTTTTACCATCCTTGCCCAGTAGGATTTATCTTCAATCTCGAATGTCATGACATCTATCAAGACATTTCTAAAGCCTAGTTTTACCAAAATTGATGCCAACTTAAAACACTAACAAACCCCTTTTGGCTACTACTAGATTTACAAAATGCTAAAACTACTAAGCTAATCTAACTAGAACTAAGAGAAGATAAATTCTACCCCACATACAATAGCCCACAAAATTTTAAACGCCATACAATTCCCCATACAGTTTCCCAAACATTAATACTTCCACAGATTTTCTCCCTTTTAGCCATAAAGGGCCAAAGGAAACAATACAATTGCCCCAAACAATGAACATAAAGGAGTATCGAAGGAAACCAGCATAAATATTCAAGGGTTATATATCATCAACACAATTAATCATCCAACATACTGATTGGAAACAACAGGACAAGAAGGAAAATTTGAGAATAAAAACCAAGTAACAAGAGCAATCGGGCAACATAAAGAGCAAAGCTCGGTGCTCTCTTCTCTGAAGAAGCATGGAAAGAAGCTTCAGATCCTTCTTTGCAACATTGCTTGATCAAGATATCCCCATCAACAACCATATTTTCATTAGAAGCCTCATCCAATCCTTTCTTCCTCAACCTCTGTCTTCTTCTTTTCAAGAGTAGATCAGTTCTTATGGGCTTCCTTGCTTCAAGTTCCTACATGTCTCTTTTAGCACAACAATGACATTTCCTCCGAGTTTGGCTTTGACAATGATGTCCAAGAGAACAAATGAATGTCAGAACATGCCCCTCAACATAATAGAAGGAAGCCAAGGCAAAGCTTTTGTTCAAGATGAACCTCCCAAACCAATTGAGATGGTTGACTTATGGTTTTGGAAACTTTGCTGAATGACGAATAAAATAGCCTTTTTGATCGATCAACTTACTTCTCATCCCACTTATCTTTTCATTCATTCCATCTCCGATAGGCAAACTTCTTCAAACTCACATACTTCCACCTATTAGCATTTCAGTGAAAGGAGATGTTGTCAATTAGCACTTCGTGGACAAGGGTATTTTCCCAAGAGACAACCTTTTTCTTGAATGAATGTCGAGACATTCTGTAACATCAAAGTCGAATCATCACCCGAGGCTCGGTGCTTTCCTTTCCGACTATTGAAGTGCTCTTTGCTTTAGGGGTATCACTAACATTATTGACTTTGTCCTTCCCTTTGGAAGTTCCAAGCTTGTTGCCCTTACGGATGTTCCATCTTCTTCTCACCTAGGAGTCTTGCATCCAACTTCAACTTTCTTCTCAAGAACAGCATTTTTCTTCCCTTTCCTATTCATAACCCTTCTGGCAATGCTGGGATTCACCTTGGCTATGAGGTCATCATCAGAAAACTCCTCATCTAGGTTGATGATATGAGAAACCATATTCTGATCGGTGTTCTTCTCGTGAGTATCTTCAAGAATACCGATATGTTATCGCGAGACCGCAGGAGAGTTATCAGGGGTACAATGATCTGGAGATTTCTCTAGAGTTTCATCAGGGATCTCATTCACATTATCAGTAGGGGATTCCACTGCATTATCATCTTGATACCTTGCAGGAACTGAAGCAGAAGGGTTTTCATCAACCTTGACAGTGGAGTCAACATTATCACCAGATGTCTTGACATTCTCATTGACATCTGGATCCGCCAAGTGGGGCTAGCTTTCTTATGATTCGGGGACCGAGATCCAGTGCAGTTTATTCCCATTTAGGATATCGACACTATCCTAGCTATGGCCACGCACCGACCTAGTCCCGGAGAGGAGGATGATGGGATAGAAGTCTTACGAAGGAGATGCATGCCCTTCTTGCATTTCTTGTGCATAGCTTCTTGACTCTTTCTCGGTTGCCATGGACGCAGTGGAGTAATCAATGCTTGACTTGCATGTTTTCGTTTTGACCTAACTTCACCATTGAAGGAGATGAAGATCCCGATTGTTGGGATGATGACGAGGATGAAGACATTTTTCATTGTTGGTTGTTGAGAGACCGAGCGAAGATGGCAAGGATTTTAGAGTTTCTTTTAGATGAAGAAAGAGTGATACTACTTTCGGAAGGGAAACTCTTATATGTGGGTGTCTCTTCCTATTCTTGGACTTTTTAAAATGAGGATGAAGGTACCTAAATAGCCCACTTATGAGTAATTGACATAACAAATCCATTTTATCCTTGATGTAGGCACGATTAATTACAACTCCTCATATTGACAAATACCCAATTTGTCCCTTAAAGTCTTAAACCGACTAACCTCAAGAAATTTTGTAACAATGTCAAGACAAAGTCATGACATCCTGTATGACATTGTACTCAATCGATCTCTGCTTCAACGGACCACCCTAGAACAATTGCTATCATTGTGAGTTCACTTCAACATTGTATAGGACCACATAGTTTTGCTTCTTGATCCAAGGAATGAGATTACTTCAAGGGACACATCCAAATCCTTTTACACAAGCTTTGATCAACCCCTTTCCACTTGTTCTTTTGGACACCTTCAAATGTGGAAGGGTAATAGTCCTAGTGTGGCTGCCATTCTTCATTCCAAGCTTCTTGACACAATTCTTTGCACACTTGTTCTGTGAAAGAAATGTTGAGTCATCCATCATTGTGTCTGAGACTTCTTCAGATACCAAGTGATTACTATGGATTGAAGCCACCATGCTATTTCCTCCTCTGACAATGAGGATTTCATCCAATACTTTTCTCCTGCAACATTTGACAGTAAGACACTTGGTCAACCTTTCATGCCAGAACCTAGTGCTTTGCTTTAGTACTTCAGGAGTGATCAAATGTCTGGACATTGAGTGTGACATTCTGATCGCGACTTTATCGTCTATAAATCAGCAGACTGCAAGTGCACAGTCCTATCGCGTAGTTTTAAAAGAAATCGAACCCACAGAGACTATAAATCGACCTATTGTTATCCTATGTTACGGTATACAGCTAAGGCGAATAATTCTTTAGGATTTTTGGTTAAGGAAAATATAATAAATAAATAGATAGATATCGGTACGTAATTCGTCTAACCTAAGGGGATCTAAATTTCCACTGACGTGTTACTCATGTTGATAAAAATCCTATTTCAGCAAACAATACTTATCTAAAGATCCTATCTCAAACTCGCTCTATTGATAAGAATCATGTAATTAAATCCTAACGTATGCTTCCGCTATCCCTCCGAATATAAAAACACTTTTTGAAAATAAATAAAGTTTAATCTCTTTTAAAATGCTGTCGCAGTCTTTAAAATTAATACTTAGTATCCACTATCTGGTTCTAAACCTCAAACTGTCGCTCTATTGGTTTCTAACCTTAGTCCAGTTTGTTAACCTCAAACTTTCGCTCTGTTGGTTTCTAAACCTTTTAATAAATTAAAATAGATACCTAAGTCAGAAATAATATTTTTAACAACGTAACATTATGCCAGTTTATTTTAGGTTCCTTTGGATCGATTAATTTACATACCAATATCGAAACTAATTAGCGAGACATATTAATTAATTCAGACATGCATAAATAAATTGGTTCAATATATTTAAACATTACCAAAATCAAATAAATAATATCAGACAACAATAAATTAAATAACATAAAATAAATAAATAAAACCTGAAATTAAGAATGCTGGAAATAACCTTGTTCTTGACTTCTTGAATTGAAAGGAAAAATACGAAAGGAATAAATAGACGGTCTAACGTAAGGTTAGATCTGAAAAGAAAATACAATCTGGAATAAAATTACGAAATATGAAATAGCGGTTGTTCGGTGAAATGCCTCGATTACGAGACTAGAGCTCCTATTTATAGATGCATGAAGTAACTTCCCATCCCTTCCATTTCGCATAAATCAAATCGTGGAGAAAGCGTTGCCTTAGGAGTAGAGGCGGGGCCTCAAGAATAGGCATACGTGGGACGCGTCTTAAGCGATTGGAAGAAGTGGTGGACCCCACTTGCGAGGGAGGCGGGCGCCCACGTGGCTTGACTTTGAGGCCTCAACTGCTGAAATGGAGGCCCCACTTGCTAAGGAGGCGGGCGCCCGAGGAAAGAGGAAAGGCAGACGACTGCCTCACCCCACGTCAAGGCATGTGCGTTTGGTGCAGGCTTGCTTGCTTTGGGCTTGCTTGTGGGCTTAGTCTTGGACCTTTCTGTAATTGTTTTCTACTTCTTAACACCTCCCTTTCACTATATCACCCATTTGCTTCATTTCTTTGCCTTTTTAATACTATTTTTCCTCGTTTTTACTTCTTTGCTCAATTTCTCTTTATTTAATACAAATACCTGAAACATAGAAAATACCAACGTAATATAGAAATAAAGTGAAATAATTAAATAAAAAACATTAACATTATTTATGAAAAATACATCAAATATGTTATATAAAATCGTGTTATCAAACTCCCCTATACTTAAACCTTTGCTTGTCCTCAAGCAAAAATTAAAAATGAAAATTTACCTGAGCATATGTCAAACGCAGATATATAACACAATTCAATTCGTACTAGGTTGCAATTCACTTCTTTGTTGGATAACTCGAGTTTAGACTTTGACACCAAAATTACCGTAATAACACTAGACAACCCCATTTATGCAGACCAATTCGAGTCATGTTATTATAGCTCGACCTAATACTTTTGTCTTATTTCACCCGTTTTCATTCTTGCGCAATCACATTAAGCCCTTTACCCTACGCGCACATAGTGGAGTAACCGGTTAGTGACTTTGATCTTTATAATCCAGCTAGGAGTCCTGGTAATTATATTTGGTACTCCTTTATCCAATTACAAATTGCGGGGGATCGGATCGTCATCCGCCCTACCAAGTCCAGCACCAGGGACCACTGAACCAATTCATAATGGATGTTTGCATAAATATTTTATAGTTTCTGCAACCGTTGAATTAAATGATCTGGTAAGGACCATCTAACTTAATAAGTGCATCTTCTAATAAAAATTTTCTTTAAATAACTTGATCAAACACTTATATTCATCGATTCTCCACGTAGTTTGTCGTTTAAGGCGGTGCCGACTGCTTAATAAACTACTCGGGGCTACTTTAAAACTAAGTCTTAAGGTGTTGGTATAATAAGTACTTAAATCAATCTAACACGTTGGGGGTTTTAAAGTGTTAGGACGATAACAATTTTGCTAAGTTGTGCTCGAATTCTTAATTAAAAATAAGCAACCTTAATACTATTTGAGTGTGCTAATATATGCGTTTTAATTTTTTGTTAAAATTTGTCGTTATGGCTCAAGAAACTGGAGGAATTCGAATAAGCACGAAATTTAAACATAAAAGACTAAAATTTCATAAACATGTATTTTATTGAATGGAAATTTTGCAATACATAGAAAAAGGAAACTAAAAGGGAAAAACTAAATAGAGCAAAGAAAATAAAAGCGAACAGAGAAATGTTCTGACTCCCCCAAACTTAAAATAAGCATTGTCCTCAATGCGATAAAACCAGGAGAAATCAGAAAGGAGTAGGGTGATCATCTTGGGCAGCGAGAGATGCATGTGTTTCTAGTAATTACAAAAGTGATAAGATACTAGCACAGGGTAGACTTAAGTTTTTTTTTTTTTTTTTTCAGTTCCACATGCATACATACTACATACTTGTATATATATAGATGATTTAGAATTTTTAATTAGTAGGATATATAATACTAGTATATAATATTTTATAATTAATATAATAAATATTGGGAAGTATTAATTTTGTATATTAATAGAAGAATACGATAATAGGAATATTCAATTATTATATAAATATTAATGTAGATTATTTAATTGAATATAATTATCGGTATTAGTGGAAAATAGTTCGAACGCATCAGATGAAAGGGTGCAACCGTTAACCGAATAAAATTAAAAATTTAACATAAAATAGGAAAATTTAAAATACGAAAAAGAAAAATTAAAATTAAAATTAGAATGACTACTCGTTGATTTTCCATGGCCACTTATCAAGCCATCTCACATATCCCTCACCTTTTCTTTTCTTACGTTTGTAGGGCGGTTTATTCTTTCGAAATTTTGGTAGTGGTTCTGGATTTATCCTAAATATAAGTTTTTCAATTTTTGGCTTAGTGATTTCATCCATCGCCTCATAAGTTAACCTCACCCTTTAACATAATTATATCCTTAATTTTATGGTCCTCTAATTTTCGCTTTTAGGTAAGACTTCAAGTAATGGTGAATTAATATGGATATTATTTAATACCGCAACACACGTTTTAGATTGGGAGTCTACGGAGTTTCCATAAAATTTTCGGAAGGAATTAGTGGGACATAGTGATTTGGGATAACAATATGTGCTTCCTCTTCTACCTCTTTTACAACCTCCTCTTCGAATGTTGTTGGTTTATTTTTCTCAATCTCCACTATTTTCTCGTCAGAACTTTCCTCGGCCACAATATCACTCTCCTCATACTTATCATCACCAAGTAGTATTCTTATAATGGTTGTTTCAACATCCACATCTTCCTCGGGTAAAGGTTCTAGAAGGTTTTGTTCGAGTTGGGAGATTTGAGTCTCTAAGAACATGCTGTGAGACGCGAGAGAGTCTACCTTAATGGTTAGTTGGCTAAGGGTTTCATTAATTTGAAGACTTTGTTTTCTTACTTCTTCATTTTGGATAGTTTGTGCTTCATTTTGGATAGTTTGTGCCTCTATAAAGTGTTCAATCATAGACTCTATCCTAGAGTTAATTATCATCTCATCTGAATCCTCTATTGATGTTTCAAAATTAAAATCTTGCGATTCTTCAGAGTCTTGAAAGTAAGTTAAAGTCTCTTTTTGTGTTTCCCCGAAGCGTTGTATCTTTCTACATGATTCATTAAAATCTTCCATTAATATTTCGAGATCAGATTTATATGGTTTTGGTGATTCTTCAAAATATTGGGTGTGATAATTGTAGGAAAAATTGGGTTGAGGAAAAGTTTGGTTGAAATTATAAGTTTCTTGTGGTTCCTCAAAATATGGGGATTGGTAGTTTTGGAGGTAGTTTGGGTAAGAATAAGTTTGTGAAGCATTAAAGTTTTCCATCAGTATTTCAAAGTTGGATCTATGGGATTCTTGTGGTTCCTCATAATACTGATAATGGGCATAGGAAAAATTTGGGTCATACATGGTAAATAAAATAAAAATGCCTTAGTCTATACGGTGTAACACCAGAGTTACAATATCGACTTAAATAGTCCCCGGCAACGGCGCCAAAAACTTGATCGCGACTTTATCGTCTATAAATCAGCAGACTGCAAGTGCACAGTCCTATCGCGTAGTTTTAAAAGATATCGAACCCACAGAGACTATAAATCGACCTATTGTTATCCTATGTTACGGTATACAGCTAAGGCGAATAATTCTTTAGGATTTTTGGTTAAGGAAAATATAATAAATAAATAGATAGATATCGGTACGTAATTCGTCTAACCTAAGGGGATCTAAATTTCCACTGACGTGTTACTCATGTTGATAAAAATCCTATTTCAGCAAACAATACTTATCTAAAGATCCTATCTCAAACTGTCGCTCTATTGATAAGAATCATGTAATTAAATCCTAACGTATGCTTCCGCTATCCCGCCGAATATAAAAACACTTTTTGAAAATAAATAAAGTTTAATCTCTTTTAAAATGCTGTCGCAGTCTTTAAAATTAATACTTAGTATCCACTATCTGGTTCTAAACCTCAAACTGTCGCTCTATTGGTTTCTAACCTTAGTCCAGTTTGTTAACCTCAAACTTTCGCTCTGTTGGTTTCTAAACCTTTTAATAAATTAAAATAGATACCTAAGTCAGAAATAATATTTTTAACAACGTAACATTATGCCAGTTTATTTTAGGTTCCTTTGGATCGATTAATTTACATACCAATATCGAAACTAATTAGCCAGACATATTAATTAATTCAGACATGCATAAATAAATTGGTTCAATATATTTAAACATTACCAAAATCAAATAAATAATATCAGACAACAATAAATTAAATAACATAAAATAAATAAATAAAACCTGAAATTAAGAATGCTGGAAATAACCTTGTTCTTGACTTCTTGAATTGAAAGGAAAAATAAAATACGACAAGGAATAAATAGCACTGATCTAACGTAAGGTTAGATCGAAAAGAAAATACAATCTTGGAATAAAATTACGAAATATGAAATAGCGGTTGTTCGGTGAAATGCCACCACGATTCGAGACTAGAGCTCCTATTTATAGATGCATGAAGTAACTTCCCATCCTTCCATTTCGCACGCAAATCAAATCGTGGAGCGTTGCCTTAGGAGTAGGAGGCGGGGCCTCAAGAATAGGCATACGTGGGAGGCGTGCGTCTTAGCGATTGGAAGAAGTGGTGGACCCCACTTGCGAGGAGGCGCCTCCACGTGGCTGACTTTGAGACGTGCGTCTCAACTGCGAAATGGAGGCTCCACTTGCTAAGGAGGCGGGCGCCCGAGTAAAGAGGAGGCGAGACGACTGCTCACCACGGGTGGTTTGATGCAGGCTTGCTTGCTTTGGGCTTGCTTGTGGGCTTAGTCTTGGACCTTTCTTTGTAATTGTTTTCTACTTCTTAACACCTCCCTTTCACTATATCACCCATTTGCTTCATTTCTTTGCCTTTTTAATACTATTTTTCCTCGTTTTTACTTCTTTGCTCAATTTCTCTTTATTTAATACAAATACCTGAAACATAGAAAATACCAACGTAATATAGAAATAAAGTGAAATAATTAAATAAAAAACATTAACATTATTTATGAAAAATACATCAAATATGTTATATAAAATCGTGTTATCACATTCTGATTTCCTGTCCAGCCTGACAATTACCACAGATTTTCCCTTTTCCCATGTGAATTCTTGGTAATCTTCTGACTCCCTCTATGGAACTGATCCTTTTCATTCCTCTGAGGTGTGGTTGATCAGTTTCTTGTTGCCCCAACTTCACTTTCTCTTCATCTTTATGCATAGAGCCCGGATGGCGAGTGGGGTTCTCGATTCCCACAAGTAGATTGTCCTTTGATCTGACTCCTCTCATAATCACTGCTTGTTCATCATTGATCACAAGACATTCAGTCTTAGTGAAGTTGACAGTGAATCCCATATCACATAGCTGACTTATGCTAATGAGATTTGCAGTCAAACCTTTTACCAGCAGTACTCCATTCAGGTTTGGAACTCCAGACCAATTTGAGTTTCCAAAACCTTTGATTTCTCCTTTAGCTCCATCTCCAAAGGTAACAAAATTGGTAGAATGAGACTTAACATCATTGAGAAGATTTCTGTCTCCAGTCATATGCTTGGAACACCCACTGTCAAAATACCAATCTTCCTTGGAAGATACTTTAAGAGAAGTTTGTGCTATCAGAGCTGTAGTCTTCTTCTTCTTCCACTGGTGAGTGTATGATGCCTTGTTGGACTTAGGCTTCACATATGGAACTTGATTAGGATACCCATGTAGCCTATAGCAGGTGGACTTTATGTGACCAAACCTTCCACAATAATAACATCTCCATCTTTGAAACTTTTGGCTCAGGTTTCTATGATTTTGATGTCGAACCCAATGTTGTGACATCTGCTTTGACATTGGTTCATTAGGTCTGTTTTTCCTTTTGTGATCAACAAATTTCTTAGCCTTCACATATCCTGAGCCAGACCTATTTCCTGTTTTGTGGTATGACATCCTCTTTGCCTTTGACTTCCCAGGTTTGTTCCTCTCCTGGTTATTAGTAAATCTCTTTGCAGCCACATACCCTGTTCCAGACACATATCCTGTTTTGTGTTGTAACAACTGTTTTGACATTGTTCTCCCATGTCTCTTCTCCTTGATGTCACCACCAGGTTTCTTTTCACCACATATCCTAAACCATGCTTATTTCTCGCATTTTGTCCAAGTGAAGAATTTCATCCAACTTTTCGAGACGGATGTCAACATTTTGACATATTTAGACATCTGATCAAGTTTGGAGTTCAACATGACAATATCACTATTGAGGAGATTTATAGTGGTGTGTTTTCCTTTTCTCACCTCTAGCTTCACATTCTCGCCCAACTTCTCAATCGACTTTTTCATTCCTCATTCTACGACACTTCACCATTTTTCACACACACCTCGTAGGTCTCGAAGCTCTTCAAAGGTTACTTCCTCATCACTAGAATCCATATCAGAATTGTACACTCCAGTGAGTGCAGTGACAAGTTTGGCACCTTCTTCCTCAGATTCACTTCCTGAATCACCATCAGACCAAGTGACAGCCATTCCTTTCTTTTGTTTCTTAAGAAAGGTGGGACATTCAGCTCTAATATGCCCATATCCTTCACATTCATGACATTGGACCTCTGCTTTGACTTCCTTTGTCTTCTGACTTGGATCTTCTGCTGGAGTCATACGATCTGCTGATGTCAGATGCAATGTCCTTGACATTTGACCTTGACTTTGGATCAATCCTCTTGATAAGCTTGTTGAACTGTCTTCCAAGCATAGCTATAGATTCAGATATCTTCTCCTCATCTTCTACCTTGCATCCTTCTTCAGAATTTGATACAAGATCTATGCTTTTATTCTTCCCGTCAGTTTCAACGATTCCGTCTCAAAAGTCATAAGGGATCCAATAAGTTCTTCAACTTTCGAGTCTTGATGTCTGTGCCTCTTCTATTTACTTTCATTGCAAATCTTTTAGGCGGGGATCGAGAATCTTCCTCACCAATTTCTCCTCGACATCTTTTCACCAAGTGCTCCCGAGGTATTGGCAATTTCGAATATTCATGTGAAATTCATGAATGGTCTCATCTTCCTTCATCTTCAAATTCTCAAATTTGGTAGTGAGCATCTGCGATCTTGACATCTTCACCTTGGATGTCCCTCATGAGTAGTTAGAGTGTCCCAAACATCCTTGGCCACTCACATTGATGGACCGATCTGAATATGTTTCATCAATGCCATTGAACGAGCATTCAATGCCTTAGAGTTTCCTAGAGCTAGCTCTTCTTCCTCTTTGCTCCATTCCTCCTCGGGTTTCAAGACGGAGTCCCATCTTTCTCAACCTTGGTTGGATGTTTCCATCCTTTATCGAGCTCTCCAAGCCTTGATATCCACCGATCTTAAGAAGGCAACCATACGAGGCTTCCGGTAATCATAATTAGACCCATCCGAATAGGTGGTCTTCCTCCAAATCCTCCTTCTTTATCCATTCGCCGGAAACTATTATCCCTAGATCTCACCGAAATAACAAGCGGTGCCCTCCGATGCCAATTGAAATTCTGGCGGATACTTGATGTCAGAGAATGTTATGACACGATGTCGACACTATGTAGACAATTTACACAAAATCTGAAGCGATAAATAACACAATAAGTTGTTCACCCAGTTCGGTTCTAACAAACCTACGTCTGGAGGCTACCAAGCCAGGGAGGAAATTCACTATTAGTAGTATCAATTCAGAGTTAAACTCACCCGTTTACAACTCCTCACTTAATCACTACCCAATGACACTTCAACCTAAGTCCTACTTAGATCTGAGTTCCTACTCACTCCCCCTCAATCACCGCAGTGATATCAACCTATTGATTAATTGAATTGTGAAGTCACACTTCAATAAACTATCTTGATCTCGCTCAAAGCTTACAATCAAGAGACAAACACTCGTGCTTCAAAGCTTTGGTGATAAACTACCCTTACAGAAATCCTAGTCAATGCACTTATCAATTGATAGTTGCTTGGCTCACAAGAGAAACTAGAATTACACAATACCAATGTTACAAATCCTAAAAGACACAAAATACACTGCAATATCTTCAATATCTTACGAGGCGTGGGTAGTAAGGGTTGAATTCTTTATATAGAAGCGATCTGAATCTTCGTTTGGGCTTCCATAAAGATAGCTAGGGTTCACTTAATTTTCTCCTAAAAATATGGTTTGTTCAACAACCAATTTAGGTTTAATTAAGATTAACCTAGCAGCCACGTGAGCATGCTTTCTAATAACGAAAAACATAAATAAAATGCTCAACAAACTTCTGAAAATCTCAGAAAAAGCGATTCGAGCAGAATGTCACCGAATGTCATAACATCGGTATGACATCGATGCTTTCTAAATTTCCAAGACTGACTTTAGCTTCCGGGACTTTTACCATCCTTGCCGGGATTTATCTTCAATCTCTGAATGTCATGACATCTATCAAGACATTTCTAAAGCCTAGTTTTACCAAAATTGATGCCAACTTAAAACACTAACACCTTCCACCATATCTCTATCCAACATTTCATCACATAGAGAATTGGCTTGTTGAACCGGCTCATTCACTGCCTTACCATTAATCGGAAGCCCCATTAACATGTAACTGTCCTCCAGTGTGACGATACATTCACATATGGGCAGATGAAAAGTGTGTGTCTCGGATCTCCACCTTTATAGCATTGAAAGAATAAACTTTGTATGTATCGTGCAGTTGGAGATTTTAATAACATGCCCAAAATCAACATGTTCAATGTATGGAATGATAAGTGGATAAGGAGCAACGTAGTTGTGTGAGCGACATCTAAATTTTTTCGTATCCTAAAACAAAAATGAAAAATAAAGTGTATAAGAGAGTGAAAAATAATAAAATATAAATTAAGGAATATTTGAATAAAAATATAACATTTAAAGATAAAACTTACAAACGTGACAATGTTTGCTCTTCTTGTTCCTCTGTGAGAATCTCCCAAAGTTAAAAGATCCATGGTTGAAATTTTATCTGATTCTGTTAGAGTTGCATAAGAGAGAGTGAAGATTGGTGATGTAAAATAATCCACTGAAGCGTCATATTTATAGGTGATTCCGTCAACAATTTAGTTAATTAGGTGGTTGGGGTCATGGTTGCATGCAGCACACGTGTCACCTAGGTGTCATGTGAGATGGTGCATTCCTTTGAAATTGTACATAGGCTTCATTCAAGATGGCTTGAACTAGGCTAGGTTGCAGACTAGGTGGCAGGATAGGCGGCAGGATAGCATGCAGGGGTGGCAGCGTGTATGGTAGGTGGCACTAGCCTATAAAATTCATCCAAGATGGCGCCTATGTGTTAATTCCAATGAAGGCACCATCTCACATAGCTCTTAAGTGTAATTTTTAAAATTTGAATTTTGTCTCATTCCTTCTTATACAATCAACTACTAGCTCTATATATGTTCTCATACAATGTGTGTTCTCTCACAATCGAACATTTCAAGCACTCAAACCCAGATAAAATGTCATTTGTACCACAATATGTTATCAGTGCACATTTCAATGGTAAGACCGTAAGATAGCGAGGTCTCAAAATTTTATTCATAAACACCAATAATATCCAATTTTGTCTAAATAGCAAAGAGAATTTTTCATATTTTAAACAAAGACTCGAGACCAAACTTCAGCAAGGTCCAACGTCACACATATTCTACCAACATCATGTTTTTACTGGTGAAAACCAAGTAACTTTTTACAGGGTAGCGATTGAAGATGACGAAGACCTGCAAAATATGTTTTCTAATCATGAATATTCTGGGTATGACTCGATTGAGTTGTACATTGTGTTCCAGGAGGCTCAATTATCACAACCCACTCGGTCACAATTGGTTGACCCCATGGAAGACGAACAAGCTGAAATAAATGTCATTGACGAAGAAGAGGGAGATGAAGAGTTAGAGTTTGACAATATGGTCAATGATGATTCACAAGACGAACAATAAGGTCAAATACCTCCAAACCAAATTTACACACCTCCAGCGCACATGACCAACTTCAACATGGGTGCAAACGAACCATCAAAAGATTATTTCTTTAATCCGTTTGTGCAGTCTGATGAAAATTTAAAGGTGAACAACAAATTTCGTTCAAGGGAAGATTATATACGAGCTATAAAAAAGTTCCACATGATTAACTTTGTTGATTTTAAGGTAGATCGAGTAAATACAGAAAGGTACAAGATAATATGTATCCATCATCCAGATTGTATGTTTAAACTCACCACATCATACATGTTGAGAAGTGATTGTTGGGTTATAGGTTCCATAACCACATACACACTTGTGTTAGTTTTACTCAATCACAAGATCATCGTAAATTAGGTTATCAGCTTATGTGTCAAGAGATCTTACCTCTCGTCAACAATGATCCTTCGTTGAAGGTGAAAACAATAATCACTCACATCACCACAATATACAACTATACTCCAACCTATAAAAAGGCATGGTTAGCAAAGACCAAGGTGATTGAAACAATCTATGGAAATTGGGAGGATTCATACAAATAGTTACATCGGTATCTGCATGCACTTCTGACTTATGCTCCTGGAACTGTTTATACTATAGAAACACTGTCAGTGTATGACCAGACGGTAGTTGTGTAAACGGGAATGAAATTTTTAGTCGATTGTCCTGGGCTTTTGAACCTTGCCTAAAAGGGTTTGTGTCATTTAAACCTATTATTCAGATAGATGAAACGTGGTTGTATGGGAAATACAAAGGCACATTCCTTATGGTAATTGCACAAGATGGCAACAGTAACATTTTCCCAATTGCCTTTTCTTTAGTCGAGGGAGAGACTGGTCGTGTTTGGAGTTTCTTTCTCAAGAACATCCGAACATATGTGGCTCTGTAACCTAGTCTCTACTTGATTTCAGACATACATGCATATATTGAGAGTGCATACAATAATCTTGCAAATGGTTGGCATAAACCCCCTTCAACGTATGTCTACTGCGTTAAACATATCGTCCAAAATTTCATGTGGGAGATCAAAGACAACCAGCTTTGGAAAATAGTAATGAAGGCGGGTTATTCATTAACATAACCTTCGTTCCAGCACTACCGCAACGAGATTAGAAGGTCGAATTTGGATGCACGTATGTAGATTGATTATATTTCGGTGGTGAAATGGACAAGTTCATACGACAATGGACAAAGATGGGGTCACATGACCAAAAAAATTATTGAATCAGTGAACAGTGTATTCAAGGGCATACAGAACCTCCCAGTAACTGCTTTGGTGAAATCTACCTATTTTAGGATGACTTCATTGTTTGCACAAAGAGGTGAAATATGGAACGCGGTGTTACAATCGGGGCAACTATGGAGTTAGATATGCATGAAATATATTAAGGCAGAAAATGCAAAAGCCAACACCCATCTTGTTACAAGGTTCGACCGACATAGCCATAATTTTGTTATTAAAGAGACAATCGACCACAACGAGGGACTGGCAAGACAAGAGTATAGGGTCATGTTACCAACTCGTTGGTGCGATTGTGGAAAGTTTCAAACCTATTGTATGCCTTGCTCTCATGTCATTGCGGCGTGTGCGCATACTCATTAGGATGCATAACGACTTTTATCTCCCATTTACAAGTCAGAAACGTTGCTCAACGTTTACAACAGATTTCCAATGGTAGTAAGACCGGACTATTGACCTGAGTACGAAGGGGAGATAGTTTGGTACAACCATCAAATGCGAAGGAATAAAAAAGGTCGTCCCAAAAGGAAGCGTATCACAACTGAAATGGACGAGCTTGACAAACTAGAAAGAAAGTGTGATTTATGTCGCCCAGTCGGACACAATCGAAAAAATTATCTCACACGTGCTACAAGTTCGACAACGTAAAAGTTGTATGCAAATTATCTGCACTTTTTAATATCTTAACGAAACTTTTTTTCATTAATAGCATTTCTTACAACCACCAATACACAAACAACAAATAAAACCCGTCACACAACAACATAAACAACATGTAAATATAATATCAACAACACAATAAAATATCTAAGAAACTACAACCGTCAACATAATTTCATCTGATCCATGCATCATCGCGATAACATTTAAGTCTGTTTTGATTTGGCTAACTTCGATGTCTCCCTCTAACCATCGCACCAACTCTATCTTCAATTTGGCAACTGTAAAAATGTGTCAAAACTTCATTTTTCATCGAAGGTTTAGTGGTCGAGAACATAACGTATCCATCTCTCGTAATAATATACGGTGATGTCATGATGCAAAAAAGGGAGGAAATGAGAAGAGAAGAGAATGAAAGAGAATGTGTGAATAATGAATGAGACATAGGTGTTGTATTTATAGAAAACACAAATACATGTAGGAGTCGTCTCAGATGACGCCTCCTCCTAAAAAGTAAATGTATGCGCCATCTCACATGACTTGTAGGAAGAGTAGGAGCCATGTGGAATGACGCCTAAGCGTAAATAGTGAGTGCAGGAGCCATCTCAGATGACGCCTTCACTTAAATGGTATCTAAAACATGCTTATTTGCGTTTAAAAAAATTCAACATGGTTAGTTGTTTTTTTTTTCAATATTTGGCTATTGCAAAAAAAAATTCACCAATAAACATATATTACCGAATTTCATTTGGCCATTTCTCAGTTGATCTCTAAGTTATTTTAAAAAAATATAAATTGTGTGTAAAAGGGAGTAAATGTTTTCAATAATTTCTTCATAAATATTAATATTAATTATAGAGTTTTTTGTTAATCATACAAATCAATAAAACACTAGTAGAGTATTAGAATTGAATTTGAAATTGGTTGCAGATTTATTAATCATGAATTATTTTAATCATGTGGGATTCTGCAGACTATTGTATAATCTCCATCAATTCATTTTCCAAGAATATGTTTATCACAAGTAAAAGCACACGGTCATTGTAAATCTTTAAATTCATAGTACTAAATAACATCATATAGCACAAAAAAACCAGATTAAAATGCGAAGTTCTTTTGTGTATTGGTTCATATTTTTTGAAAAACTAACTAAAGACTTCAAAAGTTTATCTTCTAGCTTTCTGCTCAAGGCATCAGACTAACTCCAAAAACAAAGCTTCTTGCTTGTTGGTTAGGCCAACCTCTTCCAGTGTCACAGCACTTTCTCCAACACCAAAGGCACGCCTAGGATATGGTCTCACCTGCCAACGATAACATCAAAAACCCAAAAAATCGTCAATTTCCTGAATAATTGGTATCGATACTTAAAATAAGAAATGTAAGATGAAGAAAAGTTGGGGTTTCTCACCAGTCTGTAACTGCTTGGTTTAACTTGTCTACCAATATCGATGAAGTCAAAAAGAGACTGAAAATTTCCAGGAGCCAACTCAATTTAGCAAGTGTGCACTGAAATAAAGGAGAAAAACACAGCATATTTTGTAACACGCATCTTTACCTGGAGCTTATCCGATCTTAGGAATCGGCGTCCCCGACGGCTGCCATCTGGCATTTTTACCAGCAGGTTTACAGCATTATCATCACCTGAGGCTGGCTCTGGTGGTAGAGAGACTTCTTTGGCAGCTAGCTGTGTTTCTAGTTCCTGACAGTTTATGCAAAATGGCATGAGTAAACAACACGAAAATGTGAATTTGATTTCAATTCCTGGAAAGTATGAGTGATATAAAGTTTGCATAGCCAAATATATCCAAGGGGAAATTTAAAATAAAATAAAAAACCTTGAAGTTAGTTACAAATGTATTCTTACCTGCTCTTCCTGCAACTTCCTTTGAGATTCTTCTGCCTTCCGTCTTTCCTCTTCGCGAGCAGCCTCAGCTTCCTCTATGGCTTTCAACTCTTTTTCTCTGTCTGCTTGTAATGATGCAAGGTATTCATCATCCTACATCAAATAAACATACAACACAATAGCCACTATTAGACCATCTCATAAAATTTATAGCTATAACCACTCATTTAAGAAATAATTGGCACCTGTTGTTCCCTTATCAAGCGTTGAGTCTCCAATGATGGTGAAGGTGGGCGATAAGCAAGAGGTGCGGGCTGAGGGTGGAAACCCCTATTTTGCATGAACTCATGTGGTGCATAAGCATGGCGATAACCACTTCCTTCCGGGATTCCACCAAACATTGCAGCCTCAAGCATTACTGCTTCATCATGTTCCACTGAAGAAATGCCACCCCACTGCAAAGATTGGAAAGTATGATGCAAGTACATGGTGAGATGACATAGCATGTGAATAGAGTTTTATCCATTTTGAAAATTTATAGAGTGAAGGACTATACTTCATCAGAGGGAAAGGAAACATCATTTTGCGGAGGAGAACTGCTGCTTTCCTGACGTGTTGTGCTTGGCAGTGTGCTAGACTCGATAACGTCAACATCCTTGCCCGGTCCTGTGGAGCCGAGCGAAACATTTCTAGACCTGTGCCTAACCAAAGGCATCTCCTCTACATCTACATCTTCATCTTCATCTTCATCTTTAAAGGATAAGTTTCCTGCCTGCATTCTACAGTAACAAGAGAAATGCCTTTAAGGAAAATGCTGTGTTCATTGCAGCAGTTACACCTGCAGAACAAAAATATAATTTACCTTCCATTCGAAGATACTTCCCCTAATTCAACCGCTGGTGCCTTAGATGGTCCTGCTGAAGGTGCTCCAACATCACCTTGTACACGTCGTGCTTTTTCTTGCTCTGCTGTCTGGATTTATTTTATGTTATAAGCAATTCAGGCTCCAAATTTCCAATATAAAAGGAAAGTCAATGTTATAGATGATTGAAGGAATAAGAGAAGCCAAGTTAAAGGTGTACGTACCTTCAGGGACAATGAAACTGCATGGGCAAGCTCAGGATCCTCCAAAAATGTTTGCCTAGGGTTAGGCCCAGATTCACTCAAGTCCTGCACCATGTGGGAGATAGAAACTTAAACAAACTACAAAAATAGAGAAGATCGAAAAAAGTCCATTAAGAAATGAACATACAACTTGTCTGCCAAGTTCGTGATTGCTGTAATTTTCCTCAGCCTCCCGTTTGGATGCCTCAATGGCTGCACGAATCATTTCTTCTTCAATGTCATTGCTACTATCCGGTAAATTCTCAAAGTTGGGAGCACTAGGTATCACACTACTTTCAGGCAAAGGATGAGTCGGAGCAGGTGGAGTATTGTCATCATCATCATCATCATCATCAATTATTACGACATCCCCATGTATATCCGAACCTTGGGCATGAACAGTTCCAGTGACATCTTCAACGATTGGAGTGTGGCCAGCTTGAGGAGTGGATTGACTACCATCCTTGACCTCTATTGGAATCTCCCTTACCTCTCTTGGATGCGTAACAAATGGTGTCTGGTTTGTTGAACCGAGATGAGTATCAAATATACTTCTACCAAGTGTAGGATCAAGAAGAGGAAATGGATGGAGATTTCTGGCTGCAGATAGAAGAGATGGAGGTCTAAGAATTTCATCATCACGTGGATCATCATCTATGTCCATGAAATCCCCTTGAGGAAATGTGGCAGCGCTGTCAAGACAGGAATCAGTGTCAGAAGTACAAAGACGAAGTGTAGGTTGAAAATATTATCGAGCCAGCAATCAATGTTAGAAGTACAAAGAAGAATGTGTAGATTGAAAATATTAACAAGCCAGCAATCAATGTCAGAAGTACAGAGTCGAATGTGTAGATTAAAAATATTAACGAGCCAGCAATCAATGTCAGAAGTACAAAGACGAATGTGTAGATTAAAAATATTAACGAGCCAGCAATTCTTGTCAGAAGTACAAAGACGAATGTGTAGAATAAAAATATCAACGAGCCAGCAATTAATGTCAGAAGTACAACGACGAATGTGTAGATTAAAAAT
Organism: Vicia sativa; assembly: GCA_021764765.1. NCBI lineage: Eukaryota > Viridiplantae > Streptophyta > Magnoliopsida > Fabales > Fabaceae > Vicia > Vicia sativa. The sequence goes on from CM038796.1 coordinate 189,990,590, forward strand.
ATTAACGAGCCAGCAATTAATGTCAGAAGTACAAAGACGAATGTGTAGATTAAAAATATAACGAGCCAGCAATCAATGTCAGAAGTACAAAGACGAATGTGTAGATTAAAAATATTAACGAGCCAGCAATTCTTGTCAGAAGTACAAAGACGAATGTGTAGAATAAAAATATCAACGAGCCCGCAATTAATGTCAGAAGTACAAAGACGAATGTGTAGATTAAAAATATTAACGAGCCAGCAATTAATGTCAGAAGTACAAAGACGAATGTGTAGATTGAAAATATTAACGAGCCGGAATCAATGTCAAAAGTACAAAGACGAATGTGTAGGTTGAAAACAGGGCCGGCCCAAGGGTAAGGCGGGCTAGGCTTGCCTTGGGCCTCAAAAAAAATATTTTTTTTCTTAAAGAGCTTTTAGGCCTCAAAAAAATAAAATTAACTAATTTTTTAGGAAAATGAAAATTATGTATAGATGCATGTTTATCTCAGTTGATAAGTAAATGATATTTTAATTGTAAGGTCCTGAGTTCAAATCTGATAGGACAACAAAATAATTTTTTCCGCCTTTTCGCCTTAGGCCTCACATTATGTTGGGCCGGCATTGGTTGAAAATATTAACAGCGTCAGAAATACAAACACGAATGTGTAGATTAAAAATATTACTCCCTCCGTTCCTTTTAAAGTGTCACTTTTAGAATAAATTTTTTGTTCCTTTTTAATTGTCGCTTGAAAAATTCAAGATAGTATTAATTGCACTTTTGTCAAAATTACCCTTAATCATTTATTGCAAAAAGAGAAATGCATGTGACAAATAATTAAGGGTATTACAAGTAAAACGAAAATTATTGTTTGAAAAGTAATAATAATGATTAACTTTCTTGGTATGTGTAAAAATAAATAAAAAAATGACAATTAAAAAGGAACGGATGGAGTAACAAAGAGTCAGCAATCAATGTTAGAAATACAAAAACCATGTAACACCGCAATGACAAAGTACATTTCTAAATAATCACTCGCTTACTAATATACATGAAAAAGGGTGTACCTGGTCGTCGAATTTCTGTCTCCTTCGCTAAAAAACGCATTTACAGCTTCATTAAGACTACCACCATGCTCCTGTCATAAAAAAAAAATCACAAATGAATAAGATTTATATATTTAAGACATCTCCAAATATCTCCAACACTGCTGAAAAGACCTTGCTCTATACACTAGTTTTATAAAGCAGATTTCTAGCAATACCACAAACCAAAACAGATAAAATACTTAAACTCATCCCTAAAGGCTGAAGCTACTTACCAATTCCCAATTTTATTTACCCAAAAACAACAAGAAAAGGATTGAAAACACCGCAAAATCCACAAATCAGCGATAACAAAGCAAAATTAAACCGAGGAATCTGATTTTCCTCCTGTTAGTGAACAAGATCCCAAATGAATAGCTTTTTCACTTTGTTATCAATGATCAAAATTATAAGCTCATTCCCTCAGATTCATCCAACATCATAAGAAAAACTATAGTGACTCCAACAAGCATCACACATTTTAAGAACACAAATCTAGTTATAAGCAAATCAAGCCTCATTGATCGGTGAACAAACATAACACAATTTTACATAAAAGTTTGAAATTCTAAAGTGCAGAAAAACCCTATTGATGAGATAAACCATCACAGAAAATCCAATAACCTATTATTTCAATATGAATTAAAATCTAAACACAAACAATTCGATAATCCAAAAACTAAAAAAAAAATACCTGGAGTTTTTGCAGTGCGAGCGGTTCAGAAACACCAGTGATACTAATAAAAGTATCAATGGTCTCTTGATTTGGCGTAGCCATTGAAATCAAAATCGAAATTGAAAATTTAACCTGTTAGATGATGAAAGAAAGAGGATTTAGTTTCGGTTCTGTGTACAAAACCGAACTGAAAATATCGAATCACGTTACCAGTGGGTCCGCACTCCGTAGAGAGAGAGGCGTTTAGAGTTTAGAAGAGGGATAGTAGTTTCGAGGGTTATAACTATAACAGCTGGGCTTTTTATGTTCAATTTACTTTAGGTTAATAATATTGCAAATTAACAATATAATCAAAATATATGAGTGGAATTCTAATGTTATACGCCATTCGGTTTTCCAATTCAACTTCACTTGGTGAACAAGCATCCTAAGATACTTCCAAACAATCACCTTTACACTTTCTCTATTTTTCATCTATAAACAAACCTCTATTTCTTTATCAATTATTTTATTCATTTATTGAATTTGAATTCTCCCAATTTTATTTTATCAATTTATTGATATATTTTTGTATGAAAGTTGCTTTTCTTGTTTGAAAGGTTAATGAGAAGTAAGACTATGTGAGGAATTTTACTTAACAAGTTGCATTAAAATATCAATGCAATTTTAAAATGTTACTAAAAATATATGAAAAAATTATTTGTTTTTAGCGCGTTATTAGTTGCGTTGTTAGCGCGTATATGAAATTTTTTTAAAATGTAAATTATTGATTATCTTACTAAATTTATCTCTGATAAAGTTACGCGCGAAGATTATTAATTATCTTATTAGATTTATCTTAGATTACGCGCGAAACTAAGAAAGATGTTATTATTAGTTGTAATGAATAATTCTTTAATATAAATTTGTATTAACAAAATATTAGCAATAAAAAAATTAAATTATAATAGACAGAGAAAGTATAACTATAATAATAAAATAAATATGTAAAATATATGAAATAAAATATATTATATTTATTAATTATATATGTGGTAAGACTTGATAGAATAAAATTTAAAATGAAAAGTTTAAATGTAATTTTGGTTCTTCTATTTTCAAGTTTTTAAGTGTTAAGGTCTATATGTTAAGATTAATTTATAAGCTTATGTCTTATATAAACTCATATAATATTTTAGACTTGTTTGATAATGGTCATTTGATCATAAATTCATATAATATTTTAGACTTATTTTTTTAGTTTATAGCTTTTTTTTCAGACGTTATTTTAAATAGCATTTTAGTTTATAACTTATAGTTTATTATTTTTTCTTTCTTTTTTATCTTTATTATTTTAACAAAAATCCATATTTATCCTCTATAATTTATTTTAATTTAAAATAAAATTATTATATATTAAATATAAATTAATTGAACTTATAATTTTACTAAACACTTCAATTAGTTTATTAGCTATCAGTCTCAACTATCAACTGTAATATATAAGTTATTAGTTATCAATCATCAGCTATAAGTTATAAACTATCATCTAGCTTATCAGTCAGCCGTTATTTTTACCAAACAGACCCTTAGTCCACCATTTTAAAAGCCTGTTTTTTTGTCCATAAACTTTACATCATTCAGGATTTTATTGTCCCCCTATAATTTTACATATGGGACCCCCTTATTAATGACATAGCATTGTTACAACAACTCCTACAATGTTTGTTCATCTAATATGGAGTTATTGTAGCAGTGTCATGTCATTAATAAGGATGTTACATATGCAAAACTAGAGAGGAGCCAATGAAATCTCGAGTGAGGTAAAGTTCATGGACCAAAAGGTTAGTTTTTAAAATGTGGGGACTTAAACTTAAAAAACATGAAAATATGGAGACCAAAAATACATTTAAGCCAAAATGAAATTAAGAGAGAGAGAGAGAGAGGGAGAGAGAGTAGTAAAAAGAGAAAACTTGAATAGTTTGGGCAACTAGTTTGTCACAATTTTAACATATTTTACATCTCAAACACACATCAAAACTATTTTGTAACAAGATAAGAAATAAATTTGTTGTTGAAGAAGAATAAACAAAAGAGGTAAAAAAATAGAAACTAACAAAGATAACCTAACACGAAGAAGACAATTATAGCATATCAGAACAACAATAAATAAAGCAACAATGATGGCGGACAATGAGAACAACAATTCTATAAAAGCAAGTTTTTTGTAACTTATAATTGTTGAGAATCAAGTGCGATGAAGAAGTCTTACATTGGTTAGAAAATGGAATATTGAACACTATATAAGTGAGAGAATCCACACACCTATTATCTTAAGGCTTAAGGTGAATATGTGGTGTGCCTCTCACAAATGTGTGTCCCAAGTAGTATGCTCCCTCCTCAAATTTGCCCCTAACAGTGGTATCAGAGTCTGGTTTCGATATAGAGACCGACTTACTTGTATCAAAATACTTCCCGCAGACAGTGGGTAGAAGGGCAATGGGTAGAAGGATTTTCGTTGGAGAGGTATAAGTATATGTCGAAGAGAGAGCCTTTACATGAGGGGGAGCATTGTGACTCATAAAGGTTTGGAAAAACACTTAGAAGGGGGGGTTGAATAAGTGTTTCTTCTTTTTAATTCTTTTACCCAAACAACAATACTAAAATAATCAATAATTTTTATCCTGGTTCGTTTGAAACTCAAACTACTCCAGTCCACCCGTCAAGGTGATTTCGCCTCTCTTAACGAGGACTTAATCCATTATAATCAATCGATTACAGTGCACAACCAACTGTTGTGACTAACTTCCTCCAAGACTCACTCGTCCTAGCCCTCTCGAGAATACTGACCCAACTGGTCTCTCAAGGAACAACTTTGCACAAGTCAACTGCAAGTGGCTAACACCTCTAAGACTCAACTAGTCCTATCGCTCTCGAGAATACTGACCCAACTGGTATCTCAAGGAACAACTATCAAATAAATGATATCTGACTGATTGTGTACAATATTGCTTCTAAAAAGCTTTTCTTCACAAAGTGAAGTTTACACAAAAATTTAGCTCAACAGTAAAGAAAACTGATTACAAGTATTGACTTTTTATTTTGGCAGCGTGAGTTTTCTAAGAATAATTTTTTTGTAAGTTGTTGTGTTATCCTACTGTGTTGTTTTGCTCCTTTGAATTTGAACACTTATATAGTGCTTTCAGAATTTATCCGTTGCTAGGTGGCGTGTCTTGGATAAAGCAAAGAGTAATAAAATGATGCATAATCTTCACGTGATTTTCCTTAACCAATGACTCTTGAAAATTGTGCCACTCAAGTACTTAGCCTTTTTTAGCTTAGTAGGAAAACGTTACTCTTGCAGAATTTGTCTTAGAAGATGACGTACATATATTCCGTAAGCGTTGTTAAAACATCTTTTAGTCAGAACATTCTTTTGGTGCTTCTTATCAGAGGTTGCGCTTTGCTTGCTTATATCATAAGTTGTATTTCATTCTTCACTTCAGAAGCTTTTTTTTCAGCGTGCGTGTTCTAGAATTTCTTGCTCAGAACTTCTAACTTCATCTTCTGCTCAGCATAGTATATTTTCCATTTTAGCACTTGAGCCAGAACATCTTCTGAAACTAAACATGTATCATTATATATAGCGTGTGTGTTCCAAAAGTTCACGCTTAGTTCTAACTTCATCTTCTGCTCAGTATGATGTATATGTTCCATTTAGCACTTGAGTCAGAACATCTTTTGAAACTAAACATGTACAAGTCAGAGTATCATATTCTTTCATACAAAATTTATTATGCTTGTTATCATCAAAACTTTAATATATTATTAGAAACAAACTTTGTTCTAACAACTCACACTTGAGGGGGGCCAACAGTGTGGTACAAGTGTTTGTGAAAGAGATAACTTTTACATGAGGGGGGCATTATGACTCAAGTGTGAGGAAGAAGTCTCACATTGATTAAAAAAATGGAAGATTGAACACTATATAATTGAGAGAACCCACACACCTATTACCTTAAGGTTTTAGGTGGATATGAGATGTGTCTCTCACAAAGGTGTGTCCCAAGTAATATGTTCCCTCCTCGAATTTGCCCCAAACAATAATTTCTATTTTTTTATGTCTTAGAGTTTTGTTCTAGTCGTGTGTTTTGTTAAAAGAAATGAAACATATACAAAGTTGGAGAATGGTTGGTTCAATACAAAATTTAGGCTTAATGATGATTGAAATAAAAAATTTAAAAGGTATTATAATCATCAGTTCAGTTAATCGATTTGCCGATTGTCAAAATCTAAAATCAAACTAAACCACATTAGTTTTCATTAATTCAATTTTGTTTTTTGGAACCGAACCAAACATAATCGATTTTTTTGTTTGATTTGATTTTGATTGTCAATTAAATTGATTTTTTCTAATACTTACATCTTTAATTTAGAAACCAAAATTATTAAGAGATTTAACCACCTTTACATATAAATAAATAAGATATTGGTTAATATAAACAAATAAATAATGAGATTAATCGAAATACACTATCAATGTGAAATCTTTTAGGCTAGTCATCTAATTAGATTAAATTATTTTAATATATAAGTATGAAACTAAAAATAAATTATTATTAAATTATTTTAATAACTACTTTGATCATAGTTCTTTTTTCTCATGATAAAAATAATTCATTTTAATTGGGAGATGGTATAAAATAACTTTACATTGACAATATATTTCAATTGACATCATTAATAATTACAATAATAAAAAAAAGTATAAAAATGTTAATTAATAATAAATTAAAAAAATTATAAAATTATCCTCAATTTTAATCTTAAAATTATTAAGAGATTTAATAATTTTTTATATATAGGCATTATGTATCAAGTTTTGAAAATATGGAAATTGATATATTGAAAAATATCAATTGCCTTAAATTTAATAGTTGGAAAAGAAAAAGAATATGCTACGTTAACTATCACAATTCACAAATGAAATGAAACGACCGCAATTGGAGTCGTTTCACAGGCAGTAGTCTCCAGTCTCGTCTTCCTCGTGAGAAACACAGAGGCAAAGGGACTTGCTTAGTTTGGAAGTTCCGATCCGAGGAATGTCAACGAAAACGGAGGCACCGGTGAAGATGAAGAAGCTTCAATGGTTCTGGACTTGGGTGATCGGTTCCATCATTTTGAGACTCATTCTCATTTACTTCCCCAAAAACCTTAACCTCTCTTCTCGCCCCGAAGTTTCCACCCCTCTCACCAGCATTCGCCGCCGTAAGCTCTTCCTTTCTCACCAACTCAACTCAATTATTACTATTATACTCTTTTATTCACTTCAATTGTTCGTATTTTGTTCATATTTCGCAGTTGCTGAGGGTTACTGGTTGAAGCAATCATCAATCTCACCCTATGCAGGTTTCTCGTTTCTCCATTGTTCTCTATCATTGTTATTTTTGTTTGTTTATTCTAACAAATTTCATTTCAAGCTGTTGTTTGTATTTTGTATTTGCAGGATCAATGTACCATGGTTCTCCTCTGTTGTTGACACTTCTTGGACCACTAACAGTTGCAAAGTATACATTTTATTTTTTTAATTTTTTTATTTCAATTGCTTTACTACAACGGATCCGAGTTTTGAATGTTTTATTTTACCACCGATGCAGGATTGATGGACAGCCTGATCATCTTTTATGCAGGTAACTTTCTCTGCCTTTTACTTTTAGTTTGTATATCCGTTTGAGTTCTTCATTTTCTCACCTTTGGAACCATAATTGCTTTGATCTTTGTTGCTTCTTAATTATAGCGGTTAATGAGTAATCGCCAACGGCTTCTTTTCAATTTTAATTTGCACGCACTCCTGCTACTAAATGAACTTTAAATGAGATTGATCTTCCCGGCTGCATTTGTTTGTATAATCTAGATAATGCAGATCTTTAACTTTGTGCTTTTTCCAGATATAACTTGTGTATTAATATTTAGTTATTTGCCCTTGTTATTTATCCTCGATGTTTTTAGTGTACTTGGTTAAGCAGCGAATTTCAACTCATTTCTGGATATAGTTTGGTTTTTGTGATGGCAGATGTTGTCACTGCAATGCTCATTTGTGCTGCCGGTAAAAAACTTCAGGTGGCATATGGTTCAAGCTTACAATCTGTTGGCCTTCATCAATTATCAGAGGATTCAGGTTGTTAGCATAAGCTACAAGTTTGGTTTTTTCTTTCAAATTTCAGATTGTTTATATGTATAGAGGTTTTTTGCCGATCAAAAGACGTTTTTTATTTAGCACTTGATCATATTACAAGATAATAATGGCGGAGTACTTGCACGAATATTGCTATATAGTACTATGAAACATCTCATTTGTCAATATTTAGGATTAGTCCATAATTTTATCTACAAGATTGAAAACTTGTGGGGAAAAAGTACTTTAGTTTCAATCTATAAGAACAAAGGGATAAACAAAATTGTTCAATTCAAAACAAAATATCACAATAAAAGTTTAAAATGTTAAAAATTGTGTTAAATTAAAATAACAAAGAAACTAAAATACATAATATATTCTATTATTATATATGAGAAAACCACAAACTTGACTTGTAATAGATTAATGAGAAAAAATGAAGTACCACAAGTACGATATGTGTACCCGGTATGGGTGCTTATCCAGTGCGAGTACTTTGCCATTTTAGAAGTACACATGCTTCAGAATTAATCATGTAACCGGCCTCACTTAATAGGATAATGCTTAGTTGTTGTTGTATTGAAACCTGTTGATAGAATTACATGTTTATGTCGTTTCATTTAAGAAGTACATGGTAAGATATATGCCAATGTGGTCTTTGGATTACTATTAAAAAGAATATATTGGGAATTAGCACTATTTCCAAAAATTAAGTTTTCGATAAGCAAATGACAGTTGCAATTATTGTTCTGCTACGATCATATAATTTAATGTTAAAAGTTCCTTGTCAAGCTGTGTATCTTTTTCAAGCTCTATGCAAATTATTGTTTATCCTTCTTGATAACACCATTGTTTTCAGGTGTTCTTCCTTCAGGGGATTTTGCTGCTCTTGTATACTTGTGGAATCCTTTTACGATTGTTGCATGTGTTGGTCTATCAACTTCTGTAATCGAGAACTTGATGGTTGTGTTAACCCTTTATGGAGCATGCACACGTAAGCAGCTAACAATCTATGCCTTTTAGCTTTTGAAGTTTAGATATTTCATTTATTCTACTGAGCAGTATTGACTCACTTCTAGAAGTCTTAATTATATTTATTGGTTGTTTTCTTGTAAGTGCTATGTGCCCCCTCTTATTTAAAACAAAAATGCATGGTACCTGTGAGTTCTAAAATAAAAGTTAGTTTTTTTGCTCCCTATTGAGATATGAGAAGTAATAGTAGGAATCTCGTTTTTAGCTGAAGGATATTTTCTATGATAATGTTTTTGGTCTTAGGTTGTTTTCGGATAGAAAGAATTGTGAGTTTTTGTATTTGTTGAGATAATGCCGATAAAACAAGACTAGAGGCTACTGATGCGTCATGAGGCCATACACGAGAAATGTATTAAGATAAAGTAAACAAGGCAAACCCAAAGAACGGAATTGTTTTTGTTGTTTTATTATCAATCCATTGTTTCTTGTGTATACAAAAATATTCTATCAGATTCAAATTTGATGTCCAGTACCCCATTTTCCATTAAGTTAGTTGACTATGTTTTAGAAGAATTCCATTGGTTTATCTGATTAACTGAAACCTTACGTCTATATTCCATCTTATTTACTTCTGTTAAAATATTATAAAATATCTTACAATATCATTTATATTATTTTAGAATATCTTAGATTATCTCTTAGTATCAGAATTGATTATAGTTATTATTATCAAGATTTGTTATTAATATATGATTGAGTCTATGTATCCCTATAAATAAGGATTAGTATCGAGTCTTTTGTATCAAGTCAATAGTAATTATCAATAATATTTTTCTCTCATCTTTTACACATAATCACAAATTCAACAACTTCATCTTCTCATATTTATTTCTCTGCTTGGGCACCAAGCACTATTTAATTTGTAATCTTAACTATTGAATTTACTATTATTCATCAAGCTGATATTCACTTGAGTAAAAATGTTGTAAATTGCTTTAGTCAGCAAGCAGATCAGATTTTCAAAATGCTATCAAGAACTCATCAACTCATAAAAGATTGAAATGCATGAATAGAACATTTTGTCATTGCCTTGTATTATCTGGCTTTCGATCTTCATCTAATACTTCATTTTATGTTGAAACTTTATTGATGTGCAACAGGAGTAGCTCCGCTGGCTGCTTTTGGGTGGGTCATAGCTACTCATTTGTCTCTGTACCCAGCAATCCTTATTATCCCAGTATGTTGTTGTTCGAACCCATTAAGTAGCATTTGCAGCATAATCTTAGTTTTATATAATTTTATCTATCTGTAGATACATTTATTATCTTATGTTCCAGGTAGTACTGTTGTTTGGTTATGGCCCTGATGCTCCCCCCAGGAAATTATTCCTGCAAAGAAAAAATCTCGAAGTTGATGATTCCAACTCAAACAATAGGAATTTTTTAGAAGATGATTTGGTAAACGAGAAAAGGATGCTTAAAGTATTCTCATGGAGGCCAGTTGTGCTTTTTTTGTTATGGGCTTTGCTCTGGTCATCCTACGTTTTGATCCTCTGTGGAATCTATGTCCAACAGCACGGTAGTCTACAGGAGATGTTCAAAAGGTTTTGCTTAATTGCTATGACTTTTATTTGTTTCTGACGACACTTTTGCAAATGACAACATATCTGGATATTTGTTTGCGTAATGTGTCAAAATACTTCTTTTTGGTCAGTTTGAAAGCTCATTGTTACAGTAGCTGCTAGAATTTAATGCTCTACTGTTTAGATCATTGCTTATAATGCAACCAGATTCTATAAAGTTCACGTGATGTTGAGAAAAGGGTTGAACTCATAATAGGTCTATTATAGGCAACCTTAACTTGCATTCGCAAGGGGCTAATTTCACAATCTGAATCTGTTAGGTATCAGAACGGTTTAAAACATCAATTAGCAAGCAAATGAAGAATAGAGGGGACTGTGTATTATTATTGTCAAAAGTTGGAGTTTACAGATAGGGACATAGCACCCTAATTCTGCCATACAGCTTAGCTCCTCCTAGAGGAAGCTATTGCCTCCTACTCATAACTAATTCCTCAATTTCTCAAGATGCCCTCCTCAGCGTACATTGCTCCTTATATCATGGAAACAGTTATCAGTCTCTCCCTCATACAGCCACATCACTATTCTGTTAATGTATTCCCAGTGCTACCCATCTCACCTCTTCTAAAGTATACCTTAAGGAGGACTTATCAGTACTTTCGTTAACTAGTTGTCCATTTGGATCACACTCTGCTGCTCAGGCCCTAACAATGCTCCCTCCTGAAACTAAAGCCCTGTCCTAAGGCTAAAATTTGGGAATTGGCTCTTTATCGTGACGGTGTCCTCCCATGTTGCGTGCAATAGGCTTCCCTTTTCAATGTACCAGCAGCTGTAGAGTTTCGTCACCCCTGTTCTGCACTGTACGGGCTCTGCTAGGATAGTCTCAGGTTCAGCGATTTCTTGACTGTCTCCTGTCATGTTATCAGGCAGCTCTCTTCCTTGTGATACTTTCATTCCACCCTCCTTAAGAGCGATACATGGAAGACTGGATTAACCTTAGATTCCACCGGTTTTTGAACTTGTATGCCACTCCTCCCAGCCTCTCCAGGATCGCGTAAGGGACATAGTACTTAGCTGCTTATATGGCATTGATGCCGGCCTCAACAGACTGTTTCCGGTGAACGCACAACTTGACAAACACCCATTCCCCAACTTCAAGACTCCTATCAGTCCTTTTCTCATCCACCTGGAATTTCATTCTTTCTTTTAGCCCGCTGCAGATGAGCCCAGAGTTGTCTTACAGCTTCATCACGATCTGTCAACTCCCTCTGCACAACCCCCACCCTTGTTTCTCCTTGCAGCCAGTGTGTGATAATTGGGTGTTTTCTACCATACACAATCTCAAAAGGGGTCTGTCTGTCCAGTGGCAAGATGCTTTGTCCTATTGAACCATTACTCTGCCCAATGAACCCAGGAGGCCAAAGTCTTGGGTTGATCGTATATGAAGCACCTCTAATAAGTTTCAAGGCATTGGTTCATTACCCTGTTTGCCCATCCGACTCCAGATAATACGCTGAGCTCATCTTCAAATGGGTCCCAGGAGGCCAAAGTCTTGGGTTGATCGTATATGAAGCACCTCTAATAAGTTTCAAGGCATTGGTTCATTACCCTGTTTGCCTATCCGACTCCGGATAATACGCTGAGCTCATCTTCAAATGGGTCCCCTGCAGCCAAAACAATTCCATCCAGAAATCACTGACAAAAACTGGATCTCAGTCACTGACAATGGATGAAGGGACTCCATGTAGGCAGACTACCTACTTAAAAAATTTTAGCTTTAGTCCTGGCTGTATATGGCTGTTGAAGTGGTACAAAAATGGCAATATTTAGACAGCCTGTCCACCATCTCATAGATCGCTTCATACCCTTTACACTTCAGCAGTCCTATAGTAAAATCGAGTCTGGTAGCGGTAGGGGCTGCAGCAAATCACCGGGGATACGGCTAAATACTTTTGCCTCTGACAGACATCACAAGTCTTCACAAACTCTTGGACAGCGTTCTTCATTCCCACCTGATATACATTGCCGGTCAATCTGTGATACATCCGGTAAAAACCTGAATGATCCCTTTGGGGAGTGGTGTGATACTCCAGTATATAGCTGGAATGAGCTCAGACTTGCTTGAAATGACCAGCTTTCTGCCATACAATAGAAATCCATGTTTATACACAAATCTGGGATGCGTGGGAATGTCTTTTTCAAGTCCTGTATGATTTTCACCAGCTGTTCATAACCTTGGACTTCCTCCAGCAGCTGTTGTGTTGCTTGTCAGCCCACTTGGGTGTACACCTCCAGCCTAGAAGTCCAGCCGGCGGGATATTCTCCTTCAAACATGGGAGCTCAATTTTCTTCATTGATTGTTGAAATTCTGCCAACGCTTCACCTCGGAGTTTGCTGAATGTGGACGTCAATGATTTGGTACCTGATCCCAACACTTGGTCCTTCTTTGCGAAAGATCCTTTCTCCCCATTGTTCACGCTCTAATCTCTAAATTTGACAAGCATTTCTTAAGAATGGAAATGAGATTTGCTTGGTTCTCCTTCACCGTGCTTTTCACCTCAGCTAGTGCAGAACACAACTCCAACAACTATGTTTCTAGCATCACAACCTTAGCGTCCATCCCTTTCTTCGTCTTTGGTTGCACTTGCATTCACATGAAGAATAGAGAGGACTGTGTATTATTATAGTGAAAAGTGGGAGTTTACAGATAGGGAAGTAGCCCCCCTAGTTCTGGCATAGAGCTAAGTTCCTATGGGAAGCTAATGCCTCCTACTCATAACTAATTTCTCAATTGCTCAAGATCCCCTTCTCAGTCTGTACACTACTCCTTCGGAGTGGATTGTCTCCAGTGTGACTTACACTGGAGAGAGAGCAGTGTGAATCTGCACCTTTAAAACTCCATCTACACTTCCTTTTCTTGTTTTTTTAATATTTTATTTCTCTATCGATTTTTTAATACGTGGCTCAGATTTCATGGGAGAAAAAATTGAGAAGAAAAAACAGGAGAGAATCTCCTCCCCTACTCCTTATAACTTAGAAACAGATATCAGTCTCACCCTCATACAGCCGCGTCACCATTCTGCTCACATATTCCCATTGGTACCCATCTTACCCCTTGTAGAATATACCTTCCAAGTCTTGGACTTACACTCTGGTGTTCTAGTTGTCCATTTGCGTCACAGTCTGCGCCCCAAGCCCTGACAGATTCTGCGACCTTCAAGCAATTCCAATGGCTTCCCTTCAGCAAAGCACATTGCTTCTGCTGGAGCTTTTTCAAGAAAAAAACAATAGTGTATGGAGTATCATGTGAAGACAAATTGTACACCATGAAAGTCACTCTAAAGTAGGTGCAGAAGTACTAAATTATTGACATTGTCACTACTGTAGATATGAATGGAGCCACCTAGAAGTATTGTATATGCATTTTCCTGCAATGCTTGAAAGATGAAACTACTGTTAGTATAAAGTAAAACTTTAAATGTAGCTTGGGAAGTCAAATCATTCACTTCACAGATCACTCACGTGTATATTGTTTATATAGCCTTGCACTCTGCATGGTGTTTTTATCTATTACCTAAAGTATTTTATGCATGTTTTTCAATGTTAATTTTAAATAAGAACCTTGTGATTCTGGCTGAATTTTGTTTGATGGCCTTATTGTATTATGCTCTGTTGAAAAACATTGATTTTGATTTTGAAATGTTCTTTTCCTTTTATCTTCTATTATAAATATTATGAATGAAGACTGTCGACTATCCCATAGTTCTTTTTCGGTAAGGATTACTAGTTTTTCCACATCTTGTAATTAAACATCCAGCTTCTTTATGCAGATCCTATGGCTTCATTCTTACCATACAAGATTTGTCTCCGAACATTGGAGTTTTTTGGTATGTTCTGCAGGAAGCAATACTTCTTAGACTGGACTATTTTAATCCTATAATAATCTTTTGCACTTATTTAGGTCTCATGATTTTTACATACAGGTACTTCTTTGCAGAAGTTTTTGACTTCTTCAGAAGTTTCTTTCTTATAGTATTCCATGGGAATATTCTATTGTTGATAGTGCCATTAGCCATACGTCTTAATCATCGGCCTTGCTTTCTAGCTTTTGTGTACATTGTGCTTTCTTCCATACTGAAGTCTTATCCTTCTGTAAGTTGTTTATTTCTCCAGTGATTTATACTTTTACTTTGTATTAGTAAATAGGGAATTCTGTTATATTTTTATTTATAAGAAAGTAATTAAGCTAACACATTTTCCAACAAAGGTTTTAGTGGGTCTTGCTGAATATATTCTTATAATTTTGAATGAAAAATGTTATTATCATTTTAAATGTTCAAACCTTGATATTGTAAAGAGTATTTATGCCAAAAAGTGCACAAATAAAGACATCTACACACTTTGCACACGTTCATACACAATTATAACTTAGTTGAAAATGTGGATCTACAATTTTGTCAACTATACTTTATCTGTCCATAACTTTTAATAACCAAGCATATTGTGAATTTGCATCCTTATGCAGTCTTATTGATCCTTGTACTATTTGTATTCCTTTTTAACTAGGTTGGTGATTCTGCTCTTTACATGGGTTTACTGGGCTTATTTGCTTATGAACTCAAAGGTAGTGTCTCTTTCTTACTGTTCTTTTATATTGATCATAATCTCTTCTTGGATAATCAGCTTTCTCGATTTTCAGATATGCAGTATTCATTCTTCCTGTTTTCTGGTTTTGTTGGAGTTTCACTTTTTAGCCCCGTGATGCACAACTTATGGATATGGAGAGTATGTAGTTTTGGTTGATCTACATTTTTCAAATAGATTAATTATTTTGCTATCCTCATTTCCTCAACTGTGTAATGAAATTTACAGGGTACCGGCAATGCAAACTTTTACTTTGCTACTGCAATTGGTTATGCTTTATTACAGGTGCTTTTCTCTTCTAATTGATATTTACTCGTCTTCTTGTGTCAATATTGTTGCTGTCTCTTGTTTCTCCCCTGCTCTCTTTTAATTAAAGGCCAGGTCAAACTATATCCACATCACACTTCACTTATTTTATCTTGATATAAACTATGTATTCATTTACGTTTTAAGATAGTTTTAAGTAAATGTGAACCTATTTAAAATTATTCGCGAATCCTTTTTAAGTGCATACCGAGGTTCCACTTTTCTGGGAACCATTGAAGGAGGCATCTCGAATGGGGCGTGGGGGAAGGGAGGTTCCGGGAAAAGGGTTGGAAAACATTGGTAGGAATCAAAACCCTCCCCATAACGTACCCAGCTCATAACTGACATAAATATGCCACGACCTCTTAATCTTTTTTTTCTTTCTACTAGTTAACAAGCTCCTAGTTTGACACAAGTAAGAAATCTATAGTGGAAAACTTCATTGCCTTTGTAAAATGCTTGTCTTAAAACCCTGAATCAATTAGTTTGGAGCTGACAGATTGCTTTTATTAAATGATTCATTATGTTGTTATTCTGCAAACTTAAGCTTCTTCTCGTGTGTGCAGATCATTCTGGTAATTGAAAGTGTTAGCACCATGCTTAATCATGACAGAATGCTTACTAAGTTATCTACTGCAAAGCTTCAAAATGTCAAATCTTAAGAGCTTCTTTTGGAGTATGATTTCAATGCATCCAAAATTTCTGTGGTGTCCCCGAGTTCAAACTCGATCTTGATCCAAAAAAGGAAAAATTATAGATTCCACGGTTAGACTACTGGGCTGTCCTTCACTTCCTTATTATCATCCATATATGTATTGCCTTGGATGCAAAGGTTTTTAGTATTTGAACGCAAGGCTCTAAAGGGGATGCTGATTGCTAGTTAAAATGTAGAATTTGTTACAAAGATAAACAATCAGGATTATTTTGTTAAGATTGTTAGAATCTAGAACTCTTCTTGATGTGTCATTTAAGTTTCGGTGGCATCATTATTCAAATCACAGTACAACATGTGTTTATTTGTTTATAGTATGTTCCAATTGTGTGCACTTATCTTGAGTATACCTACCTTATATAATCAACATCAGCAGCAGTTTATTGGAATAAACCAGGCAAACGAAACCCAATAACATGCTCCATTATTGGTAAGCCTATGCTAACATTATGATGTACAAAAGCAATTTTTCATGGTCATATCTTCTCTCATGGCTCTAGAATTGATAATGTGGTGGCACTGGTACTAATCAGGCTACGGGTTAGGCCCAATGTTTTGTAATGATTCGAATTTGGGTTAGTACTAGTAGTATATGTACATTCACTGCCCTTGAGTTGAGTCCCAAGTTTCATTTTGGAAGTATGCTTGATTGTGTTGATTTCGAGGTTCATCAGAGTGTAGGTCCCCACTCTTCACTTCTCTGACACTGTTATGTAGAGTCGGCTTGTCTATTGGACACTGTTATCTGAAGTGAAATGAATCTTTGACCTAAAAAGTTTAGTGAAAAATGAGTTGCCAAAGAAAAAGCTGTTCATTCAAATGGACTTGTCCTATAAGAAACATATCTCCAACTAAAACACTTTTCATAAATGTGGTTTATCGCTTTCTTTGTTTGTCTGTTTCACATGCACAGATGATAACTCCCACGGTCAACAAAGACGTTCGTGTGCTAATATAATGGTGCAATGTAAACAACAGAATAATGTCACACATGCAGCAACTAATTGACAAAAACCATTCTTTTATATACATCAAGACATCTGCCGCCATATGAGACATGTAACATGATCATACGACGTGGTCAACAATTTTGATTTTGTCTACTTCATAAACATAGATCTAGTTAAAAATTCTAATCAATGTTTTTTTTGTCATTATTCTAGTTTTGAATCACGTAGGATTTTAGGCCTGGAGTTTATAAGAGTTGCATAATCATGTTTGTATAGTGGAAGTTTAGTGATTTAGATAAAAGAAAATCAATGAATTCAGTTGCTTCATTAGAATAATTTGTTTAAATATATATTAAAATTAATAAAAGACTAACTGGCGTTGTTTATTTAAGAATAAAAAATATTTGAAAAACATGTCCAAATTATTTTTTTAACAAATATTGGCACATATTTATTTATTTTACTGAAATTATTTATTTGCATGATAAAATAGTTGGATTTAAGAATTTGATATATTCTAATTCAATGTTTTCAGCTATATTGTAGAGTACTTTCTCCGTCCCATATTTTGGACATTTTACACATTAAAATAAAATTATTGTTATATGATTTACACAATTGTCTTTCATTAATTACCGAAGAAAGAGAAATTAAGATAATTGAAAGAACAAAGATAAATAAATACTTCTTCTATCTCATAATAAATATCTCATTTGCACTTTTTTCTTGCCTTAAAGTAATTGTCTATTTACAATTTTAATGCATCAATTATTATTATTTTTTATTAATATATCCTTATTTATTAATTTTCCTTTTGTTTAACTACTCTATCAATTATAATTAATAGGGATATTTTAATAAATAACATTAATTTTTTCACTAAAGTCTAAAATCAACTCATTCAATATTTTTTTTTAAAATTGTACGCTCAAATAAAACACTTATTATGAGACAAGAATAATAAAAAATATATTAGAAAAAATATTAATAATATTGAATTAGGATTGTAAATTGACTTATAAAAAACATTTCTTTCAAAATATCTTATTATTTGAGACGCAAAGAGTATTGAAAGAGAGTAATTAAAAGTGTAAAATCAATCATATTTGAGATCACATAGATGATTCAACAATTCTAATCGATCAATCATATTAGAGGTGTAATCGGATCGGTTTAGATTGATTTTTGATTAAAAAATAGTTTGAACAGATGATATTTTTATCGGTTTGGTTTAATTCAATTTTTAATATTTTTTTAAAATGAAACCAAACTAAATTAACTTGGTTTAATTTGGTTCGGTTGATTGGTTTACAATATTTTTTTCAAACATTATATTCATCAAATTCTCCATTATCGTGTTTTCGATTTATTTTTTGCTAATATTTTTAAAATAGTACATTTTTTTTGTAATTTATTTCATACTTTTTAAAAAATAAATAAATTAAAAGTTGCTCTTATCCATACGAAACATCGACATGATTCTCACTGCATCATAAAATAAGTTCACTATCAAATATAAATTTAACACTTGACATCATAATGTTTGAAAGGAATTTATATTCTTAACAAATAGAATAAACAAAACTCACATCAACTAACATGTATCATATCTCAAACACACATCAAAACTATTTTGTAAAGAAGAAAAAAAATGTAAAAAAATATGAAAAATTAAGAAAGAGAACTTGAACATGAAGAAGACGACCATAACATATCAGAATGACGGTAATGAGAGCAACAACGGTGGTGGACAACGAGAGCAGTAGTTTAGTAAAAGTATTTTTTTTTTGTGATTTATGGTTTCTACTTTCTATGTTTTGGAGTTTGGTTCTAGATGTGTGTTTTGCTAAAGGAAGAAAAGTGCAAAAAAGATCGAGAATTGTTAGATAGATAAAAAATTGGGCTTAATGATGGATGAATTAAAGATTTAAAGTGTATAATTATTTTCACTGATTGATTTATCGGTTTGGTGGTTCCTAAAAATTAAAATAGAAAACCAAATCAAACTACATCTGTTATAATTGATTTTTAAACCAAACCAAAAATAGAAAATTTTACCCTATACCCCTACAGTTATCCCCATACCCCTACAAATTTTCTAATATTCCAATTTTATCCTTTTACTATTTTTACTTTTTATGGAATTTTTTACTATTTTTACTATTCATCTGAACGCATCCAGAAAAGACAAGTAGAACCTAAAATTTAAGAACCGGATAACCCAAGATGGAGAAGTCTGGTACGTATTTTATCATAAACCGGATAACCTTGTAAAGCTAAATCCCGATTGCCTTTTTCTCCCGGAAAACCAAGTCACAAGTTATCCGATTAACAACATTAACCAACCAGATGTCCTTTGGCTGTGAGTTCCGATTTGTAATAAAATGTCAACCGAATAACATATTGTGTAGTTATCTGGTGCGGCTTATATATATATTTTTGTTTAATTTTGTTTAATTTTGTTAAACAGATGTTATTCCTCAAATATGCGATAAAAATCAGACATGCGTAGATACCACCGATATGTTTACATCTGCACAACGTTTTGCTATAAGAGAAGAGGCGATAAGATGGATTAGGGAGATTGGAATCAGGAATAAAATGACTGTTATAATAACACGTTCAGATACCAAAACAGGCAAGAGAGGAAGAAGTGATAAAGTAATATTTGGTTGTGATAAAGGTGGAAAATACAAAGAAGGAGAAAGTGAAACACAGAGTGCTAGTAAGAAATGTGGTTGTCTGTTCAAAATTAGATCCACATCGTCAAAATATGGTTTCGGATGAAAGATTGATGTAAAATGTGGAGTTCACAATCATGGGTTACCTGATACATTTGAAGGGCATCCTTTTGTAAGTCGACTTAATGCAGAAGAACAACAACATATTGTTGATTTGACAAAACGTCATGTTCCACCAAGACACATACTTTTGTCATTGCAGGAGCGAGATCCAGAAAATGTCACTAGGATCACGCAAATATATAAGCACAAGAGTAAAATACATAAAGATATAAGGGGGCCTAGAACAGAAATGCAACATTTGTTTAAGTTGATAGAGGAATCAGATTATGTATACTGGAGCAGGAAAAAAGATGATTCAGAAGTTGTGAGGGATATTTTTTGGGCTCATCCAGAATCAGTGAAGTTGTTGAATATGTTTCCTGTTGTGTTGATTATGGAAGCACATACAAGACAAATAAGTATAGACAACCTCTGTTTGAAATGGTTGGTGTGACATCCACTGAGTTGACATTTGCTGTTGCATTTGCATATATGGAATCAGAGCAGTCTGAAATTTTTTGTTAGGTTTTGGATGAGTTGAAACAGTTATTTACTAAGGACGGGTTTTGGCGACAAGTGGTGTTGACTGATAGAGATCTTGCCTTGATGGAAGCAATTGAAACAATATTTCCAAAAACAACCAATTTGCTTTGTCGATTTCATATCAACAAAAATGTGAAAGCGAAGTGTAAGGAATATGTTGTGGATGACATGCGGGAATCGATAGCGAAAATGTGGTATGAACTTGTAAGGGCTAGTGATGAGGTGGAGTATCAACAACGGTTGCAACAACTTGAGCATGCATGTGTTGACTTTACAACATTTATTGATTATGTGAAATATACATGGTTGTCTCCGCATAGACATAGATTCGTCGAAGCAAGGATCAATCAAGTCTTGCATTTGGGAAACACCATGATCAATAGGTATGCATAAGTTAATATATCTTGATTTTACTCAAAGTTTTTTATATTAATATTACGTGTACTTACTTGTTTTTTAATTTATTTAAAGGGTTGAATCTGCACATTGGAAATTGAAGCAAATGTTGGAGAATAGTTTAGGTGATATGTGCAAATGCTGGGAGGCTATGAATGACAATCTTAAGATACAAATGGGAAACATTAGAGCTTCATTTCAGAAGAGTTTTTATGAAGTCGAACATGCACACACTAGCCCATTTTATGGAAATTTGCGTGGATCTGTATCTAGAGCTGCTTTTAGGCATATTGCTGAAGAGTGGGTGAGGGTTGATATTGTTGGTACAGACACCCAAAAGTGAGGGTGTACTTATAGAAAAGTGTATGGGTTACCTTGTGCTTGTGAGTTAGGGAGATATACACTGAGTGGTGATCCAATACCAATCAAGGCTATTCACATTCATTGGAGAAAGCTAAGTATGGAAGGCAAACAAGAGGTGGATGCAGATGTGGATCAGAGGTGGACATGACCAATGCAATTGAGGAAATTTGGAAAAAGTACAGGGCAGCAGATGTTGTCGGGGAGCATTAAAGAGTAGGGTGTGTCAAATTGCTTATCCCACTACATCAAAAATGTTGCCACCGCCTGAAAAAATAAAAACCAATAGAAGGGTGAAGAAGAATGGGAAGAGACCTGCGGGATAGGATGTTTATCGTGATCCTTCATATCATGAGTATGTTGGTCGAGCGCACTCGAGCTCCCAAAAGTCTTCAAAGAGGGTATGTTCACAATTATTTTAAACCTCTGAGAAGAAACCATGTAGTAAATTCATTACACAATTTCTAGCACATAACAGACCATTTATTGATGACATTGTTGATGTGATGAAGGATGGAAATTATGGATTTAGAGTCATTGCATTGTTTCATGGTTGTGGATTGGATGGATGGTCAATTGTTGGTCGTGATTTGGATAATGAACTTAAAGGTCCTAGAAGCGAGCTGTATAAAAAGTTATTTGGAGCTCGTTTTTCGATAGTGAGAGATTCGTTGATGATATCAAAGTTAGGTCCTCAACCACCAGAGAAATGGATGACATTACTTGAAATGGCTTATGTAATAGCTAATCGGTATAATGTCATTGTTGTCTCTTTGGGTTTTCCTTCTTTAACGTTTTTTCCTATGACGACTTCACATTCACCTAATGTGTCCATTTACTGCATTAGATTTATAGATGGAAATCATTGGGTACATGTAATTATTTTTTAAGTTACGCTTATACTTATTTTTTAAGTTACATATATACTTATTTTACTTATTTGTTTTATTACGCATATACTTATTTACTTATTTGTTTAATTACTTATAACCAGGTAAACATGAACGAAGGATTTCCGTTACCACCCGTCACATTGGCTTGGAAACAATTCTGCACAAAAAAAGGCGACTTCTTGGATGATAGGATTTGGCGGACGACTACAACATGTCTTGTTTTGTTTTGTATTCATTTGACATATGACTTTCATGCTAGATTTTGGATTCATATGTCTTTGTTTTGTTTTGTTTTGTATTCATTTGACATATGACTTTCATGCTAGATTTTGGATTAAGTTGACATATATCTTTCATGCTATATTTTAGATTTTATTTTAATTTTTATATTTAGGATTGTGGAAAGTAGAAATATTAAAAGAGTGCACAAAACAATAGATAAGTCTAACAGAAATACATAACTCATGGGATAATACATGTCACAAAATACAATATAAGTCTAAAAAAAAATAAACAAGGCAAATCATGGAGATGGATAAGGTATCGGTCCTCCCTGAGCTACACGTAATGATCAAAAAATCTCAATGAACTCATCGTCCTCCTCATTTGCACCGTCATGCTGCAAGTAGTGATGAAGCTCACCTGATATGTATGCTAACCTCTCGTCTTCTAGTCCCTCAACATAAACAGGCACTGGGATCTCTCTCACCTCATTTTGTGGCGGTGCTACCAATCGAGGATGTGACACCATATAATACCAACCCAGATACTCATCAACTACATCATATGGTCGGACAGCAAAAACTGCATCACGAATAACATCCAAAACCCCTTAAACATAACTTAACCAGTCTACATCCACATCAAGAGACTCAATAGCAGGAGGATGGTAGGGTATGTACTGTCTGTATCCAAACTGACACAAACATCTGTCGCGTAGATATAGCATTATTGTACCATACCATTTCAGACCACCCTTGTATAGACATATATCATCAAATGGACGTATATGTCGGGGATCCTCAAAAGGACGCCAAATGACATCACCCGGTGTCAATGCATCTAAATGCACCCTATGCTGATCGACCTTTGTAGTGGATTGCCTGTAACACCACTTCATCGCCCTCGGAAGTGTACACCACAAATCCCAGATAGACCTCTTTTCTCAATAGAGGAAAAATACTCGTGGATCCAGCACTGTTACACACCATGAATAATATAAATAAAATTCATAAATAACTAAAGATAATATATATATATATATATATATATATATATATATATATATATATATTGTACCTGTAATAAAGAGGCATATACATCCAACTGTTTGCAAGAATAGAAAGAAGCATCACCTAAATAGCGGTAAAGATTAACCAGTGCCGCAGCTCTCCAACAGTATCTACCACATCCATCCAAATTCCTAAATAGTGATAAATACTTTGCTTCCACTAGAGTAAAGGTCTTATCTGTCAGAATGGTGCAACCCAATAACAACATCATGTACGTGATCGGTCACCATTTCTAGTAAGTTTCTGTGTTCTATTCGGCATAAATTCATCAATCTAGTAACATCTGTGGTTGTTTTTAGTTGCTTTTAAGGAAGTTAATGTGTTTTTGGTTATTTTAGTCTTGTCTTGCATTTTTGAGTTTAAGTGTCTTTAAAAGTATGTGTTTTATGCTTTTGTTGGGTAGTCTCAGTGTTTCAGGTTAATGCATGTGATAGAAGGAACTTATGGCAGGACGATGAGCACCTCGGAAGGCTGAAAGTTGAAGATTTTGAAGATTTCATAGGTCAACACGGGCACTCGTGTTCATCAACACGGCCCGTGTTAAAAGGCGAGTGGAAAACGCAAAAAGACACCAAACAGTGGATCAACACGGACACCCGTGTTCATCAACACGGCCCGTGTTGAATGGTCTGGAGCATGGCTTGTGGATTTAGAGATCAACACGGACACCCGTGTTCATCAACACGGCCCGTGTTGATGGTAGCGTGTGGAAACTTAATTTTTCTTATTTTGGAGCTCGTTGTTGTCATTAAGGGTACTTCTGACTTTTGCCTAAAAGAGATTAGAGAAGAGACTATTAGAGGGGATTGAAGGCTAAGAAAAACCTACTTTTTGAAATCACGGAAGAACTGTCAAAAAAGGAGAAAGCTACGAAGAGTAATTCAGAGACGGCGAGATTCAAGGGCAGCCACCATTGAAGATCGAAGTCATCATTATTCTTTGTAATGTTTAATTCTTATTTGATGTTTACTGTTAATACTATGAGAGGCTAAACCCCCCAAGGCTAGGGGGTGGTCATGATTTGATCATTGTATGAATTCAGATACTTGATTTCCTTAATGCATGCTTTTATATTTCAATTTAATTGTGTAGCTGTTGGCTGAAGATTTTGATACATACAGTTCGAAATGAAACGGATTGACGCTTTGTTATGTTTCGGCATGGAAGAGATTGTTCTTCGAATAGAAAGGCCAAAGCTTAGAGCTTCAAGTGACAGTTGTGAAGATATATTTAAAAGAAGCCTCGAAGTGGTAACGAGACTGTGTCTGTGAAGGTTGTGAAACGAGTTCGAAGCGAAGGTTACCAGAGCGTTTGAAATTCAAACGTAAGCGGGACATTAGAAATTCAAATATATATGCGCTGGAGCATTCGAAGACGCGTGGAGGCTAGAGAGAAGCAATGCTCTGCATGTTCCGAACGTGGCAGAATCTCATAAGCAAGACCGTTATGGTCGAAGTAGTATAAATAGAAGTCTTAGTGTTAGGATTTCGGGTGTCATATCTATTGTACAAAATTCAGTAAACATTCAAAATACCACATGGATAGGGAAACGAATGCTCGAACAATGTACGTATGATAACACCAAACATTTATAATTCAGTAAAACTCTTTATCTTTTCCAGTTTATCTTCCATTTTCATGTTAATGTCATTCAAATACTTTTACATTCAAAGTCATTTACTTATTTCTTGCATTCAAACGTTGTTCTTCTATTCGAATCTGTTACATATTTCAGAAACTTTTTACATTCATGTCTTTACACTGAAACATTTATATTCGTGCTTTACATTAAAGTCATTTATTCTTTTCTGCATTTAAACGTTTCTTTTACATTCGAATCCTTAGTCATTTAGTCCAATTTTACATTGATCTGTTTAATTATGTCATTAAATTCCTTTAGCATGGCAATCGAAGTAAGTTGAATGTTTCTAAAACACTTTAACTAAAATCTTAACTATGAAGACCAGTTTTACAATTAGATTTATCCAAACGACCAATACCCCATAGGATCAATCTAGTCGATCCCTGCAAGTTACCAGAGAGATTAAATAGCAGTCATTAAGATTATTTGATAGTTTGGAGGACTAGCGGTTATTTACCAGAAATCACTGTAAACAGTAGCGTTCTTATGATCATGTATCGGACAAATACATGTAGACCTACGACTAACAATTGACAGGACTATGATTGTTAGGGTTTCTACACAATTAGGTTATTAGGAGTCTAACCTAGGACTAGGAATCATCTTTTAATCACTTGAATTCTTGATATTTTCATGGTTAAAACCAAGGTTTATTTGAATGGACATTTGAATAAAGATTAGGGTTTTAATAGTTATCTTCATTAAGGACTTAAGGAAGAACAATCTAGAGATAGGTAATTGATAATTTTTATTTGCATTGAGGAAATCTGAATTCGGTCATAGTTTTGTTAAATCAACCACTCACCCTAGTTTCATTCGCATTATATTTCATCAATCATAACTTGTTACAAGCATAATTGAAAGTGTTAAAATCAACCCCACCATTGTTTTTGTTCAATTAAATTAAGAGCTCGAATAGGTGTTTACTACGCAGTCCTCGAGATCGATACTTGGGGAAACTCATTATAACTACATCGGCGAAAATAGTACACTTGCTATTTTTCCGATCAGTACGCTCTGGCAGCACAATCAAACCTGTTAGTAGCCCGCTGACATTCAAAAATAATCTTTAACCAATTCAATCTGTAGTAAGGACCTTTACAAAATTGGAACTCCTCAGCAATCTCCTCCAACGAAACTCCCATAAGATCAATCGCTAATCTAATAGCATCATTATCAGTGAACCCTTCTGTAGGGTCAACCAAGTCACCCCTAATCGGCACGTGGAGAAGACATGAAACATCGTCTAAAGTAATGGTCCTCTCACCAAATGACATGTGAAATGACGATGTTTCAGGATGTCATCGCTCTACAAATGTCGATACTAGATGTTGGTCAATCCTCGACAAACTAGTTCTTTGAAGAGATGATAGACCAGAATTCAAAAACCAGTTCTCTATAATAGGAGGAAGCATGTGTGGAACCCAACCGATCAATTTGCTGCCATGTGCAGCAATCTTTAACTCTTTTTTAGGATGTCTCTCCTGAAAATAATTTATACCAAACATGTTATAAAATATATTAATTTTAACAAATAAAAATTATTCAAAATAAAATGATAACGATTAACTTACCTCGCCAAACCAAAGATGACTAGCAACGTGACCATCATATCTGATCAAAAGAGAAGTATCGGTGGGTCCTCCTGGAAAAGGTGGATGCACCTGATCCCCTGCAAGCGGCTGATGTCCCTCTGCATCGTCTGCTTCACGGAGACGTTGTCGTTCCTCTATTCTTCTGCGCACATTATTGTCACCCGCCGCGCCTCCTCGTCTGCGAACCACTGAAGAAAAAAAAGTCAAAAAACGGATAACCCAAGGGGGCATTTTCTGAAATACGCAGCAATAAACCGGATAACCCAAACAGTGGTTATCCGGGGTGATTAGAAGCAAACCGGATAACCCCATAACGTTAGATCCAGAGTGTTTCCAAAGTAAACCGGATAACCCCTTAACGTTAGATCCGGGGTGTTTTAAAATTTTCAAAAACACACCGAATAACCTCTTAATGTGTTATTCGGTTTGTATAATTTCATTTATGCTAAATCGGAAAACTTACTCTTGTGTCCTCCGGAGTATAAATTAAAGAACCGGATGTGGGCTTGTTGGGTTCTCCGGTTTGTCAAAAAAATTATCTTTCTCTCGTTTTATAGAAGTTAAAATAGTAAAAGTAAAAAATAATTATGTGATTAGTATTTATACAAGGGCAATTTTGTCTAAATATCAAAATTGTAGGGGTATGAGAATAAATATAAGAATATAGGGTAAAATTTTCCAAAAATAATTGATTTTATTAAGATTTGGATTGTCGATTTAATTGATTTTATTAAGATTTAGTGCATAAACTCAAGCATGGAGTAGATTTTAAGCTAGATTTTAAAAGTTTAATAGATCGTGCGATTGAGTTTTTCCAGAAATATTATCAAATAGTGTATACACTTTCTCTTTATTTTATTAACGCCCGTGTCAAAATTGTTAGAAGATAAATTAACATAGTTCATAGTTGTTTATTTTTTGACACGGAGGCTAGTTTTGACAATTTTATTGTTGAACCACTTATTATTATTAATGTTATGAATTGTGGTTTTTATTGTTAAAAAATAAATTCTAATTAAAACAAATTGTTTTAATATTTTAACTTTAAATAATAACGAAAATATTTTTTTTTATCAGACTTTACTAACCAAGTTGAAGTTTGGAGGGTTAAGAAAAAACAAAAGAAAAAAATTTGAATCCCCAATCTAGTTTTGTTTTGAGTAAAACTTTCCTTGATTTTGGAAAAAATTTTAAATACCACATTAGTACAACTGGATTTTTTACTTCCCTAAATCTAAATTTGAATCTTCAATCAATTTTCCTCAAATCCAAATAAAATTGGAAAATTAAAATCAAATCCATCTCAAAATTATCTGGGTATCTCTGTCCCGCCATCAACTATTTAGTAAAAAAAAATTATTTTAATTAAAAAAAATTTCAAAATAAAATCACATTATAAATAATAAAATAAAACAATCTCAATATATATATATATATATATATATATATATATATATATATATATATATATATATATATATATATATATATATATATATATATATATATATATATATATATATATATATATATATATATATATATATATATATATATATATATATATATAATTAAAATATTAACCATATATTTAATATTTTAAATTATCAAAAATAAATAATAATAAATATAATAAAATAAATGGAACGGATTCCCGCATACATGAATTTTGTTACCATGTCTAATTGCTAGTACCAGCAAATGCTCTAAATTTTTTGGCTTGAGATATTCGTCTATCTATTGGATAAATAGTTTTATTAATTTTCTATAAATAACATTAGACTAAATTACACTTTTGGTCCCCCTATTTTGATGTTTTCACGATTTAGGTCCCTCTTTTTTATTTTTAAACACTTTTGGTCTCTCATCCCCACTTTGCCTTCAAAAAAATCTATGTGTCATTTGTTATTTACAGGTGGCATGCAATTATTTTACATGTCATTTACAGGTGGCATCCAAAAAACACACTCTTTCTTCCTCAACGCTCTTCTTTCCTTCTCTCCAGAATCTCTTCGTTTCCTCACTCCTTCTTCTTCTCTTTCCGCACTCGTGAAGATTTACGATTCCAGGTTTGTATCATCAAAAATTCCCATTTCTCACTCCTTCTTCTTCCCATTCCTCAGTCGTTCCTAATTTTCCGAAAGCCCTAATTTTCACTGTTTGTTGCATTTGGTTCCACAGACATACATGTCTTCGTTTACGTCTAAGGAGGATGAGAAGTTTCATTTCAGCTATGTAGTGATTTTATCTAGTTATGTATTTTGAGATGTTGAAGTCTAGTAAAGCGTTGATCTGAGATGTTGCAATTTTTTTTATACTTAATAGGCCAGCTGATATAACTGAAGTTAGGTTAAGGATTAATCATGGGGGGTACTTTGTTCATTATCCTTGCAAAGTATATATTAATGGAAAGGTAGAAGAACTAGAATGGGAATTTGATGTGGATTTCATGTGTTACCTGGACTTTATGAAGGTTGTCAAGGAGTTGGGTTATGTAAGAATCAAGGGCATGTGGTATCGTCACCCGAAATTATCACTTGCGCGTGGGCTGAGACCTCTCAACAATGATGTAGATGTTCTGTAATTCGGTGAAGATATGAAAGGATACAATTTGGGTAATATCTATGTTGAACATGTCGTAGATGAACCAGAAGTTCTAACAGAAGAAGAGTATAAAGAGTATGCAGAACCTGTACAAACCCCAATTGAGATCGAATCAGATGATGAAGCAGACATAGCTAACAACGAAGAAGATAATCCAGAAGAAAGGGAAGAAGTAACTGTGGAAGAGAGGGAAGAAGAGAATGCAGAAGAGAGGGAAGAAGAGAATGCAGAAGAAAAGGAAGAAGTAACTGTGGCTAACAACGAAGAAGAGAATGCAGAAGAGAGGAAAAAACTAATTGTGGAAGAGATGGAAGAAGTAATTATGGAAGAGAGGGAAGAAGAGAATGCAGAAGAGAGGGAAAAAGTAAATGAAGAAGATATGGAAGAAGAGAATGCATAAGAGAGGGAAGAGGTAAATGAGGAAGACAATGTAGAAGTGGTAATTGAAGAGAGGGAAAAAGTAATTGAGGATGGGATGGAAGAAGTGAATATGGAAGATATGGAAGAAGTTATTGAGGATGAGAGTGAGGAAGATGAAGATTATGTGCAAGAGGAAGATGAAGATTTGGGGGATAGTGAATTTGATGACTTAGTTGAAGAGGATTGGGACTGGACACATGAGGTACCAAGCCACACATTTACGCAAGAAAATAACGATGCAACCCAGGTATATGCAAGCTAAGAATCAACCAAAGCAACTGATTTTGAAGAAGCACATAATGTAGACTCAGATCTCCTTGATACTCCCCTAGGAAGTGAAGATGATGGTGAAGAATTTAATTATCCCAAGTTTAAAATGTTGGATTGTGATGATCAAGTAAGATTCGAGTTTGGGATGAGATTTGCCTCAAAGGGTCTTATTAGAGATGCAGTAAAGTCTTTTGCAATGGAAACGATTAAAAACTTACATATTAAGAAAAATGATAGCAAACGAGTTGTTGTAAGGTTTGACATGAATTGTCCATTTTACATGAGATTTAGTAAACGGGTAGGGAATAAATATTGGCAGTTGGTGAGCTTTACTAATGACCATACTTGTCACAGGACTGCTAAGAATAGGCAAGCTACAACATAATGGCTTGCGAAGAAGTTCATACCATTACTGAGACATACTCCTGAAATGAGGCCCAAGGGTTTGATTGCAGAGGCACTTGAAAATTGGGGTGTGAAATTATCCTCAACTCAAGTATATAGGGCCAAAACTAGAGCATTTGAACTACTACAAGGTGCTATGGCTGAGCAATACGTGTATTTGAGAAGTTATGGTGAGGATCTAATAAGGTCTAATCCTAATTCTACAATGATCATTAAATATGGTATGTCTGAACAAGGACCTATTTTTGAGAGGATATTTGTATGCTTGGAGGCGTATAAAACTGCATTCGCATACACTTGTAGGCCTTTGATTGGTCTTGATGCTTGTTTGTTGAAGGGTGAGTATGGTGGTCAGTTAATTGCAGCAGTGGGAAAAGATAGAAATTATCAAATTTATCCGATTGCTTATGCTGTGGTGGAATCTGAGACAAGAGACTCGTGGAAATGGTTCCTTGATCTATTATTAGAGGATCTGAATAGTATTTTGCCAAGATCATATGGATTCATTTCAGACCAATAGAAGGTGATTTCATATATTTTTATTCTTTACATATTTACTTGCATATTATGGTATACAATATTAACATTATTATGTTTTGATAGGGCCTGGTACCGGCTATTGCTGATTTGGGACCGAATGTTGAACACAGGTTGTGCGTTCGACATTTGTATGGAAATTGGAAGAAGTATCCTGGGGAAGTCATGAAATAATTGTTTTGGGAAGCAGATAGGGCAACTGTAGTTCCAGATTGGGAAAGAGCCATGTTAAAAATTAAAGCTAAACGTGAAGATGCTTGGAAAGACAAGAAGGACATTCCACCATCCATGTGGACTAGGTCTGCATATCGAACTGACAGGCACTGTGATTTGCAGGTTAATAATATGTGTGAGTCGTTCAACAACGCTATCTTGGAGTATAGGGACAAGCCCATCATAACTTTACTAGAAGGGTTAAAGCACTACATTACCACAATGATATTGAAGTAAAAGAATCTCATGAGTCGATTCAGAGGCTCAATTTGTCCCAAGGTGGAACAAACAATTGAAAGGCTAAAGAGGGAATCTGGGGGTTGGGCACCAACAAGGCATGGAGATGATGCACTTAATATCTTTAGTGTGTCCAATGGTCAAGACACTTTCGAGGTAAACTTGCAGAAATTCCATTGCGCTTGTCGTAAATGGGCCCTGAGTGGCATTCCATGTGTGCATGTTGTTTCTTGTATTTTACACAACAAGGCTGACATATTCCCATTTGTGTCTAAATATTATAGGTAATTTATGCAACAGTTAAGTTACTGCATGTTGTATATTATGCATACTGTTAACTTACAGTTAAGTTACTGCATATTGTGCAGGAAATCAAGTTTCATGGCAACTTACTCTTATATAGTGTTGTCATCCAATGACCCCAAACTCTGGCATGTAAGTAATGGAGAAATGATTAATCCACCGATTATGAGAAGGGCACCGGGCAGACCCAAAAAGAAAAGAAACAGGGCTAATGATGAACCAATTTCCAGCAAAGTACTACCAAGACTTTTGACCACTGTCAAATGTAAAAAATGTGGTACTTTAGGACATAACTCAAGGACTTGCAAAGGGAAAACAGCGGCGGATCGAACATTACCAAAAGGTAGTAACAAGGTAAGGAAGCAAAGGAAGACAGAGGAATCACCAACTGTGTTGACACAATGCTCACAAGCTCCACAAACACAAGAATGAAAAACTATAACTTTTTTTGGTTGAATCCACATTTTGTGTTATGGATCACATGTAATATTTGTGAATCCAGATTCTGTTTATGTGTACTGGATTCAATTTATGTTTTGCTACTTTGCACTTAATTTATGTTTATGTGTAATGCTTTGCTAGTCTTTTGTCATGTGAACTTAATGTTAAAGCCATAACCATATTCTGTTTATCCAGATTCTGTTTTATAGGAACATAACCAGATTATGACAGTATTCTTTATATGACAGTTATATGACAGTATATGTTATATAGCCAAAATATATATGAATTGAAAGGACCAAATTATATGAACTGAAAGGACCAAATTATATGACAGTATTTCTTATTCAACATAATCAAATTATATGAACTAAAGGATCAAATTATATGACAGTATTCCTTATTCAACATAATCAAATTATATGAACTAAAGGACCAAATTATATGACAGTATTCCTTATTCAACATAATCAAATTATATGAACTAAAGGACCAAATTATATGAACTGAAAATTATTCAACATAGATTGCATAACCAAATTATATTATATACTCAACATTCTCTATTTACCAAATTACATCATAGTTTGAATATTACATCAAAACCTCAATGATTACAACATCAAAATCATTACATCAAATAATTCAACAACATCCCTAAAAAATTATTATAATCAGTGACATCCTCCCTTCAAGTTTCTTGTAAGTAATATGACAATCAAAATCTAAGAAAAAACCAGGAACATAACCAAATTCTTGATCTTCCTTTGGAGTCTCTCACCAATTTTCTTAGCTACGTCGTCCTTATGCTTCAAATCATTAACCTTCGCCAATAGTGAGTTTATGACTTCCTGTGAATGATCTGGAAATTGCTCATCTACCACTCAAAGAAGGAATATCCTTTTCGTTCATGTATCTGAACAAACATAAATTTTGGTTTCAATGTATGAAATTAAGCAGAATTTAAGACCTAAAAATTAAGGCTTTCTTGATTACCTTGTATAATCCACATCCATAGAACCTACGCCCTGGATTTTGATATATCCACGTAGTAGCCACTGGTGATTCCAAGCCATAGTAACAGACCATCTTTCTCCTCCACAGTAACACCCATTTTCTACCCAACATTTATAATTGATCAGAGTGCCAAAATTTCAAAACATAAAACAGGTATCACATTTCAACTTATTATCACACACTTGTATTTCATTTAATATAGATACATAACATTCGGCGTTCACATCTTATACATCATATGCAACTTTATTCAACTAAATCAAAACTTTAATTTATAATTATTCGAGAGTTATTGTAATGACAACAATTAGAAACAATCCCAACAACAGGTAATAAAAACTATTCATCATCTTATAATCACTACACATAGACATCCCCCTGAGTCTACGTATCAGAGAAAGACCCTTTGACTTATCATAAAGCGACATACAGACTTCAAGGATTAACTCCAACATCCACAGCTATGCTTGAGTACCTGCCCATTTCCCATGGTAGGGGAAATATCAGCAGAAAGGGTGAGATCTCGAAAAATATAAACAAAATTATGATAATTAATATATTAGACTAGAATCATACAATTTCACTACTTCACACAACAAATCATACAACAACCACTAGGAACAAATTAATAGCAACAACAACACATATAAAACAGCAATTTGTCAAGCACCAACTTATCAATGATTAACTTAGTCAAATAACAACTTATTCAAAACATCAACTGCAACGTCTTCAACCACAACGACAACTTAACCATCGACAACCACATCAACAACTTAAACATGCAAATCGAATGTGACTTAACTATTCAAATGCATGTGGTACCATTCAGAGTGAAACTCCCAACTTAAAATCATGCCAGGTTATCGAGGCAATCAACAAGGCATAAGCCTTCAATGTGGTGCCATTAAGGCCAAGGCATAAGCCTTCAACTTTCAACGTGGTGCCATCAAGGCCAACTTAATCATGCAAATGCTATGTATGCGACAACAACCACAACATCAACTTATTCAACGCAACAAAAATACGACAACATCAACTTCATCAACAACTTAAACAACAACAACTTAAACATGCATCAATTGCATCAACTTAAATCAACATTGGTCATACGACCTACAACGCAAACATATCCGTATATCGGGACAATCCAACTTACTTGGTTGTACCTGCAAATCAACATATTCAACATCGTCTCGACGAAACAAACCAACCAAGATTACTTACTAATAATTATAGACTACTCCGACAATTTTCAATTAATCTCGGACAACTAATTATACCACTTAATTTACTACTTCAGCTAATTCGGTACTGTTTTTAAGCACTTCTATTATTATCAATTATTACAGTATTCTTGTCTAATTATATTGCTGATATAATTATTTTACTGTATCTAAAGTTACACTGTTATCAAAATTCCGACTTTTCTGTTGGCATATTACTATCTGCTCTAGACCTTCTACTTAACCATGTTTCTGTGTTTTTCTGATAAACTACAATGTAACATTTAATCCCCTGCTATGTAATTATTTTTATACTTACAATAATACACTATTATTATAATGAATTATTATTATTATTATTATTATTAACCATATTGTTATTATGTTAGTACTAAGAGGAACTAAGATTTACTGGTAGATAGTGGCCCTTGCCTTAATAAAATAATCAGAGCACCATGTGGCTACTTCCATTCCATTGTATATCGCTACAGTACTAGACATCAAGGCACTTCTATTTCTTCCTTCTACAGTTCTGCTAACCTCACCACATCTCTTAATTATCTGCTACATATTTGGTTCTCCATGTTACTAAACCAAAAGATTATATGTGCTAACTAACATTAGGTTATGCTGAACTAAAGTGCAAGAATGAATTATATACTGCAAGTGACTTTCTCCACGTTTCAAGAAAACAAAGATGAAATAACCATGATCCCCCATGTTTAGGGCGGTCGTCTCACCCTTTAATTGGCACTGGAGACGTCTGTCTCCCTCTCTATAGCACAATGAAATCCTTCTGGGAACTTCTGACCATCGCTTCTAACCAACAGAACATTCTGACCAACAGAACTTCTACTTCTAACCATTACTTCTACTTCTGACCAACAAAACTTCTGACCAACACAACTTCTGATCAACACAACTTTTGACCAACACAACTTCTGACCAATACAACTTCTGACCAACACAACTTCTGAACAACAACTTCTGACTAACAACTTTTGACTAACAACCGACTAACAACCCGACCAACAACCCGACCAACAACCCGATTAACAACCCGACCAACAACCCGACTAACAACTTCTGACCAACAACTTCTGACCAAGAACTTCTGACTAACAACTTCTGACTAACAACTTCTGACCAACAACTTCTGACCAACAACTTTTGACCAACAACTTCTGACCAACAACTTCTGATGAACAACTTATGACTAACAACTTCTGACTAACAACCCGACCAACAACCGATCAATAACCCGACTAACAACGGCTAACAACTTCTGACCAACAACTTCTGACTAACAACTTCTGACCAACAACTTCTTTTACAATTAAGCATAAAATCTATTAACACTTAGCTAAAGTTTCTAAAAAACCTTCCAAACCGAAAACAATATTCCAATTAAAATTAGGAGGCACTTGTGAATGGGTGGGCGCCACCACCTTGTTCCATCTTTGTTCCACTTGCTAAGATTAAGGCTACATTTATTTTCTTAAGACTACAACTTGCAAGAGACAAAATAAAGGTCCCACAATGAGGCGTTTGCCCTTCATTTGTCACGTATACCTATTTTATTCATGTTCTACTAACAGGGCGTTCGCCCTAGTTGTTTAGGGGTCCGTCCCAGTTCTTCATCTTCACCCGTGTTTGTGGTTTCTATTATTATTTCCAATTTCGATTCTCACAACAGTATATTAATCAACATAGCCTTAAATCATATTATTCTTAAATTCTACAACATCATCGTCTCAACGACAAAACACACAAAATATTTTCAACATGATTTCACCAACAGTAACCAGTATTTATCCGAATCAATTTCCATAAATCAACATGTAACAGTTAAATTCATAAATCCCGAATCCCACATATTAATCATCATATTCCCGTTTATATAATTCGAACCCCACCCTTACCAGGATTTAACGGCAGTTCGAATTCCCCGATCGCATCCTAATTTTTGGTCGCATTTCGATTCGGCTTTCCGATCTGCAAATCCTCTTCCGGAGGCAGTTTCTCCAAACCTTGTTCCTCTTCTTTTTCCCACGTATAGCAACCTTCTTCTTTTCTTTCTTCCCAAACCTAATTCCTTATATTTTCTTTTAATCCAATAAATCAAATAATAATATAATTACTATTATTTTCTTAAGGGACTTAATATATAAATTCACACACCCACTTCGATATTCGCCGCTCACAATCCAAATTAATCTAATTAAATACAATTATCCACAATAAATAAATACTATTATTCTTAATATTATTCCTCCAATTTAACCGATTAAATCCAACTTTAATTTAATTAATCCCAACACGCCTCTTGCAAGAATACTGACAGATCCAAATTACTCCGATTAATTCTAAAACTCGTCTAATTCCAACAAATAATTCCTTTAATAATTTAATTAAATAATTAATTAAATTTAGGGCGTTACAGTGAACGGTCTGGAAATTGCTCATCATACCACTCAAAGAAGGAACATCCTTTTCGTCCATGTATCTGAACAAACATAAATTTTAGTTTCAATGTATGAAATTAAGCAGAATTTAAGACCTAAAAATTAGGGTTTTCTTGATTACCTTGTATAATCCACATCCATAGAACCTACACCCTTGATTTTGAGATGTCCACGCAGTACCCACTAGTGATTCCAAGCCACAGTAACAAACTGTAATTCCTGGCAGCAGATACTTGATGTCACAGAGAATGTTATGACACAGTATCTGACACTGTGTTAGCAATTCACACAGTAAATACAGAAAGCAGTAAATAACACAATAAGTTGTTCACCCAGTTCGGTTCAACAAACCTACATCGGGGCTACCAAGCCAGGGAGAAAGTTCACTATTAGCGATCAATTCGAAGACCCTACCAACACACGGTTGACTTCTCCTTAATCACTACCCAATGACCCTTTTACCTAAGTCCTACTTAGATATGAGTTCCTACTCACCCCCTCAATCACCGCAGTGATATCAACCTATTGACTAATTGAATTGTGAAGACACACTTCAATAAAATATCTTGATCTTACTTCAAAGCTTCAATCAAGAGACAAACACTCGTGCTTTAAAGCTTTGGTGATAAACTACCCTTACAAATCCTAGTCCAATGCACTTATCAATTGATAGTTGCTTGGCTCACAAGAGAAACTAGAATTACACAATACCAACTGTTACAAATTCTAACACAAACACAAGCTGCTATCTCTTCAATACATTCAAAGGCGCGACGGTTGTAAGGTTCTTTTCCTTTTATAGAAGCGATCCTGAAACTTCGTTTGGGCTTCCATAAAGATAGCTAGGGTTCACTTAATTTACTCCTAAAAACATGGTCTTTTCAACAACCAATTTAGGTCTAATTAAGTTTAACCTAGCAACCACGTGAGCATGCTTTCTAATAACGAAAAACAATATTTAGCAGCTCAACAAACTTCCGAAAATCTCGGGAACAAGCAGTTCTCGAGCAGAATGTCACCAGAATGTCATAACATCGGTATGACATCGATGCATTCTGAAATTTCGGCCGACTTTAGCTTCCGGTTCAGTGTCTTTTAACATCCTTAGCGGTAGGATTTATCTTCATCTCTCGAATGTCATGACATCCATCATGACATTGCTAAAGCCTAGTTTTACCAAACATAATGCCAACTTAAAACACTAACAAACTCCCCTTTGGCACATTTTGGCTAAAACTACCTAACACATCGAGAACCTATGCGTGAAGACAATAAACTAGTTCTAAGCTTTCCTAAGCTTTCCTAAGCTTTAAGTAACTAGAACTTAGAGAAGATAAATTCTACCCATACAAAAAAACCACAATTTCCCACAATTGCCCACAAACAGGAGGCATACAATTTCCCCAAAGTTTCCCAAACATTAATACTTCCCACATACTTCCCACAGTATTTCTTCTCCCCCTTTTTAGCCATAAAGGGCCAAAGGAAACAATACAATTGCCCCAAACAGTTAACACAAAGGAGTATCAGAAGGAAAACAACATAAATATTCAAGGGTTACACATCTGTCAACATAATTACATTCATCTAGAAGACACACTCAAAAACAACAAAGGAACAAATTGACAGAATAAGAGCAAACAACAAGTAACAGCAGGCAACAGGGTATATAGGGACTAGCAACAGCTCAGGTGCTCTCTTCTCCTGAAGAAGCACTATGGAAGGAAGCTTCTTCAGATCCTTCTTTAGCAGCAGTTGCTTGATCAACATCACCATCCATATCTTCACCAGGAGCATCACCAGCAAGCCTTTCTTGCTCAACCTCTGTGTCTTCCTCTTTCTCAAGTGCAGAGATCAATTCTTCTATGGTCTGCTTTCTTGCTTCAAGTTCCCTGCATGTTTCTATTAGCACTGCAATGACCTTTGCCTTCTGGGAAGTTGTCTTGACATTTGATGTCTCAGCAGATGTCATGACAATATCTGGAACATGCTTGCCTTGAAAGAGCTTGTAATGGAATCCAAGGGTAGTAGCTCTTTTGCATATTGAGTCTCTATCACCAAGAATGTCAGGATACTGATCAATTATGATTACACACAGGAGGGAGGGAAATGCTATTGGTCCTTTTATAGCATAGCTGTCAGCATGTCTTAGGATCTGATCAAAAATGTAGCTTCCATAGTCAAACTTTGCTTTTGTTCCAACAGCAAAGATGAACCTCCCCAGACTAATGGAGATGGTTGACTTGTGGTTTGTGGGAACCCAGTTGGCTGCACCAATCTTGTGCAGAATAGCAAATTTGACACTTAACTTGCTAGCAGTGAGTTTTCCCTTCAGTGGCCAATGTTTTACTTGTTTTGCAGTAATTGTTTGACACACTTGATTATCAGTTTCTTCAAGCTCAGGTTGAGCTTCCTCTGATCTCCCCAAATACTTGTTGATTACTCTTGGGGAAAACTTCACTTTTCTACCCCTAACAAACACAGTTTGAAAGTCTGCTGAACTTCCATCAGCACATCCACTGGATAGGTTTACAACAAACTCCTTCACCAAGACTTCATAACAATTTGAGAACTTCACCACAGTTCTCATCAACCCAGCTTCTTTGATCAGATCAACCACTTCCTTGCATTCAAGGGCATCTTTATTCAGTTCCCTCTCCAAGGCAATTCTCTTCAAACTCACATACTTCCACCTATTAGCATTTTCAGGGTGGTGAAAGAAGATGTTGTCAATTGGCACTTCAGGGACAAGGGGCATTTTCCCAAGAGACAACTTTTTTCTTGAATGAATGTCAGAGACATTCTCTGTAACATCAAAGTCAGAATCATCCTGATCTGAGGGCTCAGGTGCTTTCCTTTTCCTTACTATTGAAGTACTCTTTACTTTAGGGGTATCATTAACATTATTGACTTTGTCCTTCCCCTTTGGAAGTTCCAAGCTTGTTGCCCTTACCAGATGTTCCTACAGCCTTCTTCTCAGCCCTAGGAGTCTTGTATCCAACTTCAGCTTTCTTCTTAAGAACAGCATTTTTCTTCCCTTTCCTATTCATAACCCTTCTGGCAATGCTGGGATTCACCTTGGCTATGAGGTCATTATCAGAAAACTCCTCATCTAGGTTGATGATATGAGAAACCATATTCTGATCGGTTTTCTTCTCAGGAGTATCTTCAAGAATACTATCAGATATGTTATCAGCAGAGACCGCATGAGAGTTATTAGGGGTACAATGATCTGAAGATCTCTCTAGAGTTTCATCAGGGATCTCATTCACATTATCAGCAAGGGATTCCACTACATTATCATCTTGATACCTTGCAGGAACCGAAGCCGAAGGGTTTTCATCAACCTTGACAGGGGAGTCAACATTTTCACCAGATGTCTTGACATTCTTATTGACATCTAGATCATCTTCCAAGCTGGGGCTAGCTGACTTATGATTCAGGGGGACTGAGATCCCAGGTACAGTTTTTATTCCCATTTAGGATATCAGACACTATTCTAGCTATGGCCACATGCACTGACCTAGTCCCAGGAGAGGAGGATGATGGGATAGAAGTCCTACCAGAAGGAGATGCCTGTGCTCTTCTTGTATTTCTTGTGCGTAGCTTCTTGACTCTTTCTGGGTCAGTTGCCATGGTACGCAGTGGAGTAACTATCAATGCTTCAGCTTGCATGTTTTCAGTTTTTGACCTAACTTCAGCCATTGAAGGAGATGAAGATCCTGATTGTTGGGATGATGACGAGGATGAAGACATTTTTCGCTGTTGGTTGTTGAGAGACTGAGAGCGAAGATGGCAAGGGATTTTAGAGTTTCTTTTAGATGAAGAAAGAGTGGTACTACTTTCAGAAGGAGAAACTTTTATATGTGGGAGTCTCTTCCTATTCTTGGACTTTTTAAAATGAGGATGAAAATACTTAAATAACCCACTTATGAGTAATTGAAAAAACAAGTCCATTTTATTCCTTGTTGTATGCACAGTTAATTGCTACAACTCCTCATATTGACACAATCCCAATTTGTCCCTTAAAGTCTTAAGCTGACTAACCTCAAGAACTTTTGTAACAATGTCACAGTACAAAGTCATGACATCCTGTACGACATTATACTCAATCTGTGTCTGCTTCATCCAGCCCCTAGAACAATTGCTATCGTGTTGAGAGTTCACTTCAACATTGTATAGGATCACATGGTTTTGCTTCTTGATCAAGGAATGACATTACTTCTCAAGGGACACATCCAACGAAATCCTTTTCCACAAGCTTTGATCAACACCTTTTCCACTTGTTCTTTTGGACACCTTCAAATGTGGAAGGGTAATAGTCCTAGTGTGGCTGCCATTCTTCATTGTGTCGAGACTTCTTGGATACTAAGTTATTACCATAGATGAAAGTCACCATGATATTTCCTCTTACGCGAGGATATCATCCAAGACTTTTCTCCTGTAATATTTGAAGAAGACACTTGGTCAACCTCTCATTCCGAACCTAGTACTTTGCTTGATGCTTCAGAGTGATCAAATGTCGGACATTGAGTGAGACATTCGATTTCTGTCCAGCCTTACAATTACCACAGTTTTCTCTTTTCCCATGTGGATTCTTGGTAATCTTCCCTCTATGGAACTGATCCTTTTCATTCCTCCGAGGTGTGGTGATCGGTTTCTTTTGACTTCACTTTCTCTTCATCTTTGTCAGAGCACATAGATGGCAGTGGGGTTCTCGATTCCACAAGTAACGTTGTCCTTTGATCTGACTCCTCTCATAATCACTGCTTGTTCATCATTAATCACAAGACATTCAGTCTTAGTGAAGTTGACTATGAATCCCATATCACATAGCTGACTTATGCTAATGAGATTTGCAGTCAAACCTTTTACCAGCAATACTCCATTCAGGTTTGGAACTCGGACGGTTTGAGTTTCCAACACCTTTGATTTCTCCTTTAGCTCAATCTCCAAAGGTAACAAGGCTGGTAGAATGAGGCTTAACACCA
Source organism: Vicia sativa (assembly GCA_021764765.1). NCBI lineage: Eukaryota > Viridiplantae > Streptophyta > Magnoliopsida > Fabales > Fabaceae > Vicia > Vicia sativa. The sequence goes on from CM038796.1 coordinate 190,032,280, forward strand.
TTGAGAAGATTTCTGTCTCCAGTCATATGCTTGGAACACCCACTGTCAAAATACCAATCTTCTTTGGAAGATACTCTAAGAGAAGTGTTAGCTACCAGGGCAACAATCTTCTTCTTCCACTGTTGAGAGTATGATACCCTGTTGGTTTTAGGCTTCACATAAGACCCTTGATTAGGATATCCATGAAGTCTGTAGCAGAAAGATTTTATGTGACCAAACCTTCCACAATAATGACATCTCCATCTTTGAAACTGTTTGTTCATGTTTCTATGATTTTGATGTTGCACCCAATATTGTGACATCTGCTTTGACATTGGTCTATTAGGTCTGTTCTTCCTTTTGTTATAGACAAACTTCTTAGTCTTCATATACCCTGTGGCAGACCTGTTCACTGGCTTGTGGTATGACATCTTCTTTGTCATTGACTTCCGTGTTTGTTCCATTCTGGTTGGTTGCAAATCTCTTTGCGATCACATAGCTGAGCGGACAAATTTCTGTTTTGGGTTGTGACACTGCTCGACATTGTTTTCCTATGTCTCTTCTTCTTAATGTCACCGGTTGCTTTTCACCACATATCCTAGACCATGCTTATTTCCTACATTCATCCAAGTGAAGAGTTTCTTCCAACTTATCGACGGATGTCAACATTTTGTGATTTAGACATCGATCAAGTTTGGAATTCACATAACAATATCACTATTGAGGTGATTTATAGTGGTGTGTTTTCCTCTTTCTCGACCTTCAACTTCACATTCTCGACTTCCAACTTCTCAATCGACTTTTTACGCTCCTCATTTTGACATGCTTCACCATTTTTATACACTTCTGTAGTTTTCAGAAGCTCTTCAAATGTCACTTCCTCATCACTAGAATCCATATCGAGTTGTACACTCCGGAGAGCGTGACAAGTTTGGCACCTTCTTCCTCGATTCACTTCACGAATCACCATCGGACAAGTGACCATTCCTTTCTTTTGTTTCTTTAGAAAGGTGGGACATTCGCTCTAATATGTCCAAATCCTTCACATTCATGACATTGGACTTTCTTGCCTTGACTTCCTTTTTCCTCGACTTGGATCTTCTGGAGTCATAAGATCGCTAATGTCGATGGAATGTCCTTGACATTTGACCTTGACTTTGGATCAATCCTCGATCGGTTTGTTGAACTGTCTTCCAAGCATGGCAATAGCAGATATCTTCTCTTCATCTTCCACCTTGCATCCTTCTTGATGTTGGATACAAGTGCTATGCTTTGTTTTTCCGTCAGCGGTTTCACCGATTCCCATCTCAAAAGTCATAAGGGATCCAATAAGTTCTTCAACCTTCAAGGTCTTGATGTCTTGAGCCTCTTCTATTGCGGTGACTTTCATTGCAAATCTCTTAGGCAAGGATCGAGAATCTTTCTCACCGACTTCTCTTGGACATCTTTTCACCAAGTGCTCACGAGGCATTGGCAATTTCAAAATATTCATGTAAAATTCATGAATATTCTAATCTTCCTTCATCTTCAAATTCTCAAATTTGGTAGTGAGCATCTGAAGTCTTGACATCTTCACCTTGGATGTTCCCTCATGAGTAGTTCGAGAGTGTCCCAAACATCCTTGGCCACTCACCGATGAACCGATCAAGATATTCTGTCAATACCATTGAACAGAGCATTCAATGCTTTAGAGTTCCCAAGAGCTAGCTCTTCTTCCTCTTTGCTCCATTCCTCCTCAGGTTTCAAGACAGTAGTGCCATCTTTCTCAAGCTTGGTGGGATGTTTCCATCCTTTATCGTGACTCTCCAAGCTTTAATGTCCACCGACCTTAAGAAGGCAACCATACGAGGCTTCTAGTAATCATAATTAGACCCATCCAGAATAGGTGGTCTTCCTCCAAATCCTCCTTCTTTATTCATTACGCCAGAAACTATTATCCCTAGATCTCACCCGAAATAACAAGCGGTGCGCTCGATGCCAATTGTAATTCTGGCAGCGGATACTTGATGTCACGAGAATGTTATGACACGATGTCGACCGTGTTAGCAATTCACACGATAAATCTGAGCATAAATAACATAATAAATTGTTCACCGTTCGGTTCAACAAACCTACATCGGGGCTACCAAGCCGGAGAAAGTTCACTATTAGCGATATCAATTCGAAGACCCTACAGCCAACACACGGTTGACCCTTCTCTTAATCACTACCCAATGACCCTTTTACCTAAGTCCTACTTAGATATGAGTTCCTACTCACTCCCCTCAATCACCGTTGATATCAACCTATTGACTAATTGAATTGTGAAGACACACTTCAATAAAATATCTTGATCTTGCTTCAAAGCTTCAATCAAGAGACAAACACTCATGCTTTAAAGCTTTGGTGATAAACTACCCAACAAATCCTAGTCCAATGCACTTATCAATTGATAGTTGCTTGGCTCACAAGAGAAACTAGAATTACACAATACCAACTGTTACAAATCCTAAGTACACAAACACAAGCTATCTCTTCAATACATTCAAAGGCGCAACACGGTTGTAAGGGTTCTTTTCCTTTTATAGAAGCGATCCCGAAACTTGGTTTGGGCTTCCATAAAGATAACTAGGGTTCACTTAATTTACTCCTAAAAACATGGTCTTTTCAACAACCAATTTAGGTCTAATTAAGTTTAACCTAGCAGCCACGTGAGCATGCTTTCTAATAACAGAAAAAACAATATTTAGCAGCTCAACAAACTTCCGAAAAATCTCAGAACAAGCATTCTGCGAGCAGAATGTCACCGAATGTCATAACATCGGTATGACATCGATCTATTTTCGAATTTCCAACTTTAGCTTCCGGTTAAGTGTCTTTTAACATCCTTAGCGGTAGGATTTATCTTCAATCTCTGAATGTCATGACATCCATCATGACATTGCTAAAGCCTAGTTTTACCAAACATAATGCCAACTTAAAAACACTAACACAAACCATCTTTCTCCTCCTAGAATGAGACGAAGAACTTGATACTTGAAAAGATTGGGAACCCATAAGCGAATGATTCGAGCTCACAAACGAAACAGAATCTGAAATTTCTGAAATTTGAACGAAATAGAAAGAGATTCTGGAAATTGCAGGAAAGAACGAAAGAATACGATAAATTTATGAGAAAAAAGGAAAAAAGAGATTTTGGAAAGAAGGGAAGAAGAACGTTGAGGAAGAAGGAGTATGTTTTTTGGATGCAACTTGTAAATGACATGTAAAATAATTGCATGCCACCTATAAATAACAAATGACACATAGACTTTTTTGGAGTCAAAGTGGGGATGGGGAACCAAAAGTGTTTAAAAATAAAATGGAGGGACCTAAATCGTGAAAACACCAAAATAGGGGGACCAAAAGTGTAATTTAGCCATAACATTATTTGGCACTGATATCATTTATCTATTAATTTCACTCTATGTTTCTAAATTAAAATTAAATGAAAATCAAAATAAATTGTTTAAAATTTATGTATATTGATTAAATAATACAATAATATTATTATAAAATATTAAAATATTTTTTATTTCATTATTTTAAAATTGACCACTCTCATTTTATTAAATAAAATTTATTTTAAAATAATTATAATTTTTAATTTTCTATTTAATAATGATTACTATTTTTTTAAATTTTAATCTGATTTATTAATAAAATTAATTTAATATAATATAATATTTCAATGTGTATTTCTCTTAAGTTTATTTTATAATTTTTGTTTTAACTTTAGTAGAAATATTTTGATGTTATTAAAGAGTATTATTTTGTATTTTATATGTTATTACTAATTTAAATCTGGGTCAGAACAATAAAATAATCGAGTTTAGATTAGAGGAAAACAGAAAAGAGTGTAAGATAAGAGAGGAAATGAAGAAAAGAAAAAAAGGTTAGGTGATTTTAAAAAGTAAACTAGTCGCAGACTCGTGCTCTCACACGAGTGAATTTATTTTATTATTGATCAAATAATTTTTTTGATATATATATGAAAAATTCATATTTATTGGGAAAGAACAATGAAAAATTATGAAATCAAAATATTACAACAAATAATATGATTATACAAAATATAATGGTAAACTTGACAAATAATGTATTTAGATACATATTTGAATTTAAATTGAATTACGTAATGTTAAAATAAACTCAATCTATTAAGTAATTTTAAAAAAAAATTGTGACATAGAGAAGAAAAACTTAACATTTAAAAATAATGGTAATAATTTGATAGTGATTCATATGATAAAAAGTTAATTGTTTGAATGATATGTAATATCATAAAATATATTTTTAATTTCATTAAAGTTAAATAATATTATTCAATTTCATAAAATATATTTTTAATTTTATTAAAGTTAAATAATAGATTAATTAGTATTTAATGAGAAAGTACAATGAAAAATTATAAAATTAAAATATTACAACAAATAATATGATTATACAAAATATAATGGTAAATTTGACAAATGATGTATTTAGTTACATGTGTGAATTTAAATTGAATTATGTAATGTTAAAATAAACTCAATGTATTAAGTAATTTAAAAAAAAAAACTTGTGACATGGAGAAAAAATTTAACATTTGAAAATAATGGTAATAATTTGATAGTGACTGGTAAGATAAAAAGTTAGTTGTGTGAATGATGTGTAATATTATTCAATTTCATAAAATATATTTATAATTTTATTAAAGTTAAATAATAGATTAATTAGTATTTAATAAGAAAGTACAATGAAAAATTATGAAATCAAAATATTATAATAAATAATATGATTATACAAAATATAATGGTAAACTTGATAAATGATGTATTTAGATACACATGTGAGTTTAAATTGAATTACGTAATATTAAAATAAATTCAATGTATTAAGTAATTTAAAAAATTAGAGTATAATTGCGACTTGGAATAGCGACATAGTGTATTTTTGACTGAAAATTGATCATTTCTGTAATTTTTCTAAAATTTTAATTATTTTTAGAATTTTTTTTAAAAACTTAATTAGTCAAAAAAAAAATTTAAGTTGGAGCAACTAAATACTACTAATTTTAAAAAAATATATGTATACAACGTGTAGTTATAGACTTATTTAATTGATTGAGGGGGTGTTGCAAATATTGGAAAATGCAAGAAGAGAGAAAGACCCTTCATATAACCCACCAAATATTCCTTTCACAATCTATCTAAAAACAACTCAACAGTACTTTATTTTTGACAATTTATGATACCAAAGAAAGCAATAGCAGTTGGAGCAGAAGAAGCTTAAGAAAATGGGAGGCAAAGATAGTTGGACAGATTTTACAAGAAGGTTAAAAACAATGATGCGTGTGTGCTTCTTCTTCTATCTTTTGTACGAACACCGACCCTTCGTTCTGTCATCGGTCGGTGTCAAACATACATCAACCATGAGTGGGGCCAATGTCTGTGTATGTGGGTTGGGTCACGTGAGGTAACAGTAGCCAAAATTAGTTTCTGTGATCTATGGATAGAGTTTCAGGGCTTTGCCATGTTACTACTAATAGGCACTAGGATGTTACTGCTCTCTAACCATTGGTCTATAAAGATACCACAATCACATTTTTGGAATTTGGGAATATTGTTTTTGGATTAACCACTACACGTATTTGTAAGTGATATGACATTTTTAAATATCTTTTTGAAATAAATTGATGAATTTTTAGAGATAAATTTATTGTTTCTTTGGGGCTAAAATATATTTAATTGATAATGATACAAGTAATTACTTTCAAATTTAAAATATCATTTTAAATAACTACCATGTTTAAATATAAAATATTTGACATGCTGAAAATAAAACCAATAAACAAATTAAAATTTTAAATAAATAAATATCATCGCATACATAAATATTGATGCATCTTATTCTTGTGAAAATTATGACTTTTTTGTTGAGTTTTATATATATATTTTTTAAATTTATTTGTTGAGTTTTATATATATCTTTTTAAAATTTATTACGAAGATGTATCACAAAAACAATTTAATGCACCTCGTGCATTTTTCAATGGACAATCCTTTTTAACATTAATTATTTCAGAAAAGCATTTTCAATAACGGCACATAAGACATAATTTGAACGTATCTCTCCGAAATCACACCAAACAATAATTCTTAATTTTATTAAGAGACATTCTGATTACTTCAATGATAAATTATTGTTATACTATTATTTTCAAGAGTTAAATATATTTTTGGTTATATAAAATTATTAAATATTATTTTGTATCTTATAAAAAATGACACATTTTAGTTCCCACAAAGTTATAATGCACAGAATTTTAGTCTCTAATATTAAATTAATATATATTTTTAAATGATTATTTTACAGACATGTTTATAACATTATAAAAAATTTCTTAAAAAAAAAGAAAGTCAAAATTTGATGTCTAAATCAGAATTTTCATAAATTGTATCATTATCTTTTGATATTTTAAAAAATCAAACTATTAACTCTTTTTCAGTTTAAACTATTATAAAATTTGGTAAAAAAACTTTGTATAGTATTCAAAACATATATGAAAATATCTTATTTAAAAATTTAAAAGTTCAAGAATAATTAAATAATTTTAAAAATTTTTAAAAATAACAAAGACTAAAATGCATGCATACGATTTTTGTAAGAACCAAAACATGTCGTTTTTATAGGGACTAAAAAGAATATTTGAGATATTTATAGGGATCAAAAACATATTTGACCATATTTTCAATTTTGTATAAATTACTATACAATTGATACGATGAAAATGAAATATATAAAATAATAAATTCAGAGTACATAATGAAGTCAAAATTAAATACAACTATAATAGTGCTCATAATATAAATACTATAAATTATTGGGTATGACGAACTCGGACCCCTGTTCCTGCTATGTCGTATGTGATGTAATGTCTCCCTCATCATGGAATCTAGAAAGCCTTTCGCCTTATAACCAATTGGAAAAGTCATATGTTTATACCCGTTTGTCCAATCTCCATGATACGACGACATATAGACATCGTATCAACAACATAGGTACATAAAGTGTATATCCTATGATATCAGGCGGTCAATATACACTTTTATGGCTCTAACGCCTAATTTCATATGAGCAAGACAATTACAGAAGCACATGGTATATCCTCAATGTAGGTCGGACAACATGACCAATCAGATATGCGTGGAAAGTGTTGGAGGATCCAAACTTGAAAAAGAAACACATGATTCATTAGTAATGGCATTGCAAAAGTGTCACTTGGCTTCTAACTCATGTAGGGCTTTCCCTGGATTAGCTTAATCCTACTGTGTCTCAATATGTCTTGCCTATCAGCCATAATGTCTATAAGTAAACCACACAACCATAATGCTAAAATTTCATAAACAACTCAAAAAACAGAAATTAACACACATCATAGTGCTCGAATTCTATCATTAACATCATCTCACGATCCCAAGTCATCATTAACTTACAAAAAATCAATCAAACTCAACAATCGTATTAGAGGTTAAGGACTCCTCATTCAACCCCTAATGCATATACCCATATCAGAATTAGTTCTACCTCATACTTGATTCTCATAGCAACAGTGCAATTCCTAAACCATTGGGTAATGGTTGCCTCTTTCTCACCAAAATCTTTTTCTTCACTATTCCTTTCTTTTCTCCCACTTCTAATTCACATTAGTGTAAACTCTCTCGATTTCTCTAACTCCTCTTTTTATAAGAAAAACCAAATCTTCCTATTTAGGTTATTCCATTACTACCTCCAACTTATTCCCATAATCTCCTCCTTACCCTTATTCTTCTTCGACTTTTAATTTCTCGTTTATAAATAGAATTTTGCTTGGAACTTTAGATTTTTAAAGATAGATTTTCTTTAGACTTAAAGGATTCAACAAAGTCACCAAAACACAAGCTTCACAAATCCTCTTATAATAATCTTTAATTGAAAATTCGTCCTTAAGCCTCCACCACACCAATCAATCGATAACAATAGGCTTAGGTTCCACTCCATTCAAAAGCAAAAGAAGCTCTTCCAATAAAGAAGTGTCATCTTCGATCAGGACCACACCATTGAAACCAATGTATACATCCAAGAGTTATTAGATCAAGACCCTCTCTCCCACTTTAAGTAGAGGCAAAACACTACACCAAAATAAAGTGGGAAATAATATATTTAGAGGGGGAATCTAACCAATGATGATTTCAAAAATCTATGGAATTTCTATTACCAAGTTAACAAGAGATGGAAGAGGAAAATTAATTAGTGTTAGAGGAGATATCGACAGGATCCCCAATAGAACACAAGTCCCTCAACCACAAAGACATCTTCTTATTTAAACCCACACCACTTTACGATACCTATACGAAAGAATATTATACCACGAAGAAGAATCTTCATTAAAAATCCTCCATTTTCACTTACTTAAGAAAACAAGATTGAACAAACCACAATGTTTTACCCCCAAATCTCCTTTCTCTTTAAATAAATAAATAAAATCCCTAATCATCCAAATTATCTTCTTTAACATCAAAACCCCCTCCCCATAAAAACTTTATTTGAATCTTAATAATATCATTAATGATCTTAGAACCTTGTTCAAGATAAACCCCCTAAAACCCTTTTTATCTAAATTCATATATTATTTTCACTCTTTTCTTTTTCTTTCAAAATCGTTTTCTTCCGTTCCTTTCAAACTCCTAAACAAAATTTATTTATTTATTTTTATCTTATTCCACCTTCACACATCTCACCTGCATTAGATATTCCACTCAATCTCAACTATTTTCATTTGCATTCCATTAACAAATTTGTTATTTTATGAAAATATGAAATCAAGTTTTTTTTCTCAAAAGATTTGGTCACATTTTTTATTTATTTAGTCTATATTATATAATAAATCGACTAATCTGATTTTGTAATTTAAGAGAACGATTCACTAGTCAAATTCTTTTTATCTAAAATAAATTTAAATAGTATCCGAACGATTCGTCCTTAATAGAAATTCTTTTTTCACTAGAGTACAAATATTTAATTCATATTTTATTATATTTTTATTATAAATAAAATATTAATTATGTAATTACATTAAAAAAATTTCATTTATTGATAATCTCTTTCGTAACCTCAATTATAATTAGAAGTTATTTATCCTTTAATGTAGCCGTTAATAATTAAAATAAAATATTTAAACTAATTAAAAATCATCATTATAAATAAAAATCATGTTGATGAATATAATATGTGTATGTTTTAATTTTTATTTTTAATATATTATATAAATTTATTTAACTAGCATGCTAATTTAGAGTTTATATATTTTAAATAATTTAAAATTAAATATGAGACGTGTATCACAATAAATTTTAATTTTGTTAATTTTTAAAATAGTGAAATGGAATAATAAATTTAAGAGTTTTAATTAATTATATTCCTATTAACTCTAAATTAATCATGTAATTATGTTCATTTTGTAAAATAATTTTACATACATAATTAATTAAAACTCTTAAATTTATTATGTCAATTCACATTATTTTAAAATAAAATTGAAATTTATTGTGATGTATGTTTTTCATTTGATAGTGTAAAAGTATTTTATTCTTATATGTGTATTTTATTTTTTATCTTATAAATAATATGCATATTTATTTAATATTTTATACTAATACTTATACAATTTAATACAATATAAATATAAATAACTATATATATATATATATATATATATATATATATATATATATATATAATAATAATAATAATAATAATAATAATAATAATAATAATAATAATAATAATAATAATAATAATAATTTTCTTACACCAAAAAAATAATTTGATCCAAACTATCTAAATAAATTAAGTTATGAAAATTACTTTTATTTAATATATCCAAACATAAATTAACTTCCATTAAATACTAAACAATTTTTATTAAAACCAATTGTATGAGACACACCCATAATAAAGAAATGTGTATTCTAAAATTTATATATTACTAACATGTATTTTTAGGCACAAGTTAACATAATCCTATGTAAGTAAAAGGACTAGCATAGATCGGGGAAAGGTTTGTACTTTGTTAGATTGATAAAGTAATTAGTGATTAGATTAGAGTTTTAGTAAAGTTGTAATTTCCCAAAAACGAAAATGAAATAGCAAAAGTTGATTTGGCCTGACGGTCCAAAAGAAACAGTATAGATATATAAAAGAATAGTTATATTAATAAATTTGATAATGATTGCAGTTAAAAGTACATATATACTTGGAAAGAGTGTTCCTAATAAACTTGATTTCCCTTCACTTCACACTCCAAAACTGAAACCACTCGCCTCACTCTCCCTCTTGATATGGGAAAAGCTTCACGCTGGTTTCGCGGTTTTCTCGGTCTAAAAAAACCGGACCACGCTTCACCCGATCAGAAACCGCCCAAAGAGAAACGGCGATGGAGTTTCGTCAAATCATACAGAGAAGAGCAGCAGCAACAACAACATCACAACAGCCACGTCACGTTTCCTTCCGAACACGTCCACGTCGACAACAACAAACAAGCCATCGCAGTCGCTGCTGCCACCGCTGCCGCCGCGGAGGCCGCCGTAGCCGCTGCTAAAGCCGCGGCCGACGTCGTGAGATTCAATAGCAGTAATGGCATCGTCAGGTTACGCGAACAATGGGCCGCCGTTAAGATCCAAGCCGCTTTTCGAGGAAGTTTGGTTCGTAACTAACTTTAATCCATTCCATTTCCTCACGTGTGGTTGAGTACTTCTGAGTATCAATGTTTTTTTACGATCCCTGATTAATTATCCTCCTTTATAAAAATTAAATTAAATTAAATTAAATAACGTTATCGGTTTCGGTTGTTACGAATTTGCCAAGTCTTTTCCTTTTAATTCTATTCTATATGTAACTGAGCTGTTTCTTGTGTCGTTTTGCCGAAATATAATGTTTTAGGTACAAAACGTTTCATTTATGAATTTTCCTTTTCTTTTCCGTGTTACCGACGTTGAAAAATACTATAATAGGTGTTTAATACTAATATAATAATATAGTATTGTAATTAATGTGGAGCTTAAGTATGCTTTTATTATTTTATTATTAGTCAATGATGGTAGGTGTTAATGAACGTTGGGGCCAGAATGTATGGGAATGGGTGGACAAAGTTTGATTGGCTACGGTTCTATTCTTCTACTACTATGGCCCATGAGATTTTTCCGTATTTTTTTTAGTTAAATAATGGATGTTGTGTTTGGGTTTTAAGTTTGTGGGGCTACTGAATCTACAGGGAATGTGGGTTTAGTGTGTGTGAAGAGACGCTTTTGCATTTGAGGGTGGGTGGCTTTGTTGTGTATGGTTTTTCAAAAGACTAATAAAAGAGATGGGGTTGTGTAGGGTCCCATGATTTCTGGAGGTACAAGGTGGAGCCTGCCTTGACCATCATCTTAATTAGGCTTATAATCTTGTTGATGTCGACGTATTTGCTTTGTGATTCGTCTGTTCAGACATTTCATCAAGTTCTTATTTTTGTGGGGCAACTTACTTGTATTCTACTTTTGTCTTAACTAAATCTGGGCTGGGAAGTTGTTGAAGGAAGGGCTTGTAGTTTTACTCCTTTTTTATTATAAACATTTTTAGCTGGAATTTTTTGAGATGATATGTTTTTATCCTGTAATATTTTAAATACTGTAACAGTTGAATGCATGTCTTTCATATTTCATGCGTGCCTTACTTTAAGTTATGTCATTTGGCCATTGTAATTTTTATCACGAGGCTCTATTCTGCACTTCCATTTTTAATACATGTCTTTCCTATGAAATAATTAATTTGGTCCTAAACTAAAAATCAATTCCCTAAGACGATTCTAATACAAGGTTCTGTTATACCAGACATGTATTCTTTATTTGCTTTGTTACTTATAGAATGTAATGAGGCACTGAGAAGTGAGAATCAATGTTACCATTGCTTAAATGAGATTTTGGTTCTGCTCTTTTACTTTTTAATATTCTAATTGTTAGGCGAGGAAGGCACTCAGGGCATTAAAAGGGCTGGTGAAGCTTCAGGCTCTTGTCAGAGGTCACATTGAGAGGAAAAGAACAGCAGAGTGGCTCAAACGGATGCAATCACTTGTACGGGCACAGGCACGATTTAATGCAGCACGCGCCCTGCAAACCTCACATTCTAATGTAAAATCATCTACACTCTATCTCCATGTAAGTGTAGTTATGATGCATAAATGTAAGAGAATGAAAAACAGTCTTTAAAGTGAACAATAGGATGCATAAATGAATATATGGGGTGCTAATAGTGTAGATCATATCTTTTATTACTTGGTTTGCTAATGTGAAGGTTGATTCATCTTGTCAAACAAAATGTCTAAGCTGTCTATGTCATGTTATCTGATCATATAGTTTTTACAAATGATCATTTACAGGGGGGTCCAGCAACACCAGAGAAATCTGAAAGCCCTGTTAGATCTAGGAGCATGAAATCCGAACATTCACCATTATTCAAGGTACTTCTTTTCTCATTAATCCACCTTTTAATTCTTCTTATCCAACAAGTGTCAATTTGGTGCATCATTTAAATTTGTTTTATCCACTTACTATGGATTCAACTATATATTATTGTAGAGAAACGGTTCCAAATCATGTCTCCCGCTCAGCGGCAATATATCAGAGAATCAGATAGACGAACAATCATGGAATAGAGTCAAGTCACTGATAAGATCATATAGCAGGAGCGACGAGAAAACTGAAAGGATTGTGGAAATTGATTCAGGAAAACAACACATAATAACCTCAAAGCGTAGAAACCTCTTTCACTCCATAAGTGATACTGATCATTATTATTATAGTCAGAATTTAACCCCTACAAAGGAATCAAAATCTCACCATTCTAGTCAAAGTCAATCATGTGAGGTTCAATCTTATTACAACCCACTTAAACTCAGCGAAGTCGAAGAGAATAGTCCTCAATTTTTATCATCTGCAACTTCAAAAGAGGATGGATACAAAAGAAGCCCTTTTACTCCTACAAAGAGTGATGGTTCAAGAAGCTACCTTAGAGGCTATTCTGATTACCCAAGTTACATGGCATATACAGAGTCATCAAAGGCAAAAGTTAGATCCATGAGTGCACCAAAACAAAGGCCTCAACATGAGAAATCTGGTTCCTCTAATAGGTACTCACTGAATGGACATGACATTGCAAGATTGGCAGCACAGAGAAATTCTGCACTGCAAGCAAGCTTTGCAAGTAAAGGGTATCCAGGTTCTGGTCGTTTGGATAAGCTTGGAATGCCTGTGGGATATAGATAAGATACTGATGTTGATGTTTATGTTTATGTTGATGCTAATTTCTGTTAAGAGGCCTATTATTAGTATGGTATCTTTATTTAAGTGTTGTTTAAGTCTCTTTACATTTATCTAAGCTAACTAACTGGTTGTATTTTGTTGGGTTATGAAACTTCGTTTTTGTGTCAGGATTAGAGTACTCTTCTTAACCATATTTGATTATTAACGCTACGAGATAAAATTACTGCTATTCCTAGCTAGCATGAGTATTATAGACTTATAGCTATATATCTAGTTGTTTTCTAGGTAGATATCTATTTTTACTTGGAGTTGGATGCACTGCAGGAAAGTGAATATTCGTCACAGGCTTTTGTTTATTTGTTGCATTGCACGACATTACACTTTTAAAGAAAAGGATGGGGGCTATAAGCCCAAAAGAGAGAAAACATAGAAAAGGGGTTACCATATTAATATTAGAAATGGACACTATAAAATATATGAGTAAGTGTTTATTTAATTTGAAGACAGATATTTTCTTTTTAGGGAATAATGAAAAAACAAATTAAAGAGGTGGATGTATAAAATATACTCCAATTTCAATTATGATTTAATAGTAGAGACCTTCTAAAAAGAGATTTACAAGGTTACTATTATGATTTTCTTTGCATGGCTAATTTAGAGATTAATAATTTCCACTTACTGAATCAAGTTTAAACCAAATTATGTTTTTACAAGTTTTTCTTTTATGTGATTTGAGGAAAGGATTTCAAAGTTTAAGTCCTTAAAGGTCTTTCGTTTAGCTTTTTAAATCATATGCGGTTGTAGTAATGTGTTTGCATATTTGTATATGAAATAGAAACAATCAAAAATACAATTTCTAGTAAATGGACATTCAGGTTTCGTGGTGTAGTTGGTTATCACGTCAGTCTAACACACTGAAGGTCTCCGGTTCGAGTCCGGGCGAAGCCATTTATTTGTTTTCTGAACTTTTCCATTTTTTGCACAATCATGTTTTTCCAGTTTGTGCAGTATCCTCGCAAACCAAGTTTTAATACTAATTTATAGTTTTATTTGTATACAATGGTTACATTATTGAAGAATATGACTTACAAAAGTTTTAAAAAATGGGCGGTGACAATTTCATTTGTTTGAAAGAGAAGATGCAATTTCTGCTAACAAATTTGTTGAATAGTACAAAATTTATAGACAATGGCAGTGAGATTATTGCAGAAGCTAGAGAACATGACAAAAACATGTATGTATGAGATACGATAAAGTTCAAGGATTTCAAACTCTATACTGTCATTTTCTCCTTTGTCCTAAATCCTATGGGAGAAAAGAAACTCCCTCTCAGAACACGTTTTTTCGAAGGCCAATATTTGTGTGACACAATATTTGTGTGACACAATATTTGTTCACATGGATACTCCTTTCGGACAAGATATCTCGAACTCATCACAAAAGATAATGTGGTATCCTTGTGACTGTTAACCAAACAATTTCAAACAAATTAGGTCTATCTCCACATGATATTTTACAAGAAAACTCGGTCAGCTGGGTTACTGTATGGGGGCATTGATTACTAAGATTTTAGTTGTCGTAACAAATCCAAAGTCGTTAAAATTTCAATTTAAAATCAAAATTCTATAGATTTCACGTTCTTAGATCTTTTATGTAAAACTATATTCTGAAATAATTTTAAATGATTTAAATCTCACTGAAATCAGTAAAATCGTGTAAAACTACGGAATTTTACTCTTTGATCCGATTTTGTTTTTTTTTGTCAAATTTTAAAATTATATTTTGTCCTCGTGAAAACTTCTCATGCTTTTTAATTATATTCACATTCAGATCTTAGTTATAATATTGAGGAACCTTTATCATTTAAATATAAATTTAATCAAGTTGAATATGAGTACACTAATGAAGATGATGTTGTAAATGAATTGAACTTTTGATTAAGTTAAAGATGAAGATGAAAACACTTGTTTATTTGAACTTGAGAAACTTATGAAATTCTTGTTTTTTGGGATAATCTTTTAGATGCTACTTTTTATGATTTGTTGGGTAATTTAGATTATTTGATACAGGCTTGTGAGTATTACACTTTATTATGGTTAAATAGTGCATTTTTATTTATAATTAAGTTAAAAATTTAAATTATTGATGCATTTACAATATTATATAAGTATATATATGTCGTGTATATAAATTTAATATTATTTTAATATGGGGTAAACTCTATGATTTTACGTTTCGATTTTACCTAGGCAAAACGAGTCAAGGTAAAAACTCAATTCTGACAACCTTGAGAGAATCAGTTGTGTTGTACCCCAAAATATGTCCTCTTCTTTTTTGTATTTTTTGCTTATAATTCGATTGCATAAACATACATGTAGCTGCATGCATAACATTGATCATGGGGTTACCAGATTCAAAATATCTCAAGTATGAAAGAAACAATGCGTTTCGGCTATCTCAGAGCATTTTAAGCTAAGAATCGATGTTTCTCTGTTCGTACGGCTATTTGCAAGATTCTTTGGTTAGGAAGCTATTTTGATTTGATTCCATAAGCTTTGGGATCATATCAATATGTCCTCCAGTTTATCTGTTCAGATCGGAGGTCCTTTCGTCAAGAAAAAGAATTTATTCGCTTATTTCTAAATAAAGTGGATTTTGGATTTTCAGTGCATTTTGGGCACTCCAAAAGGCACATCTCTCAGCTCGTCGGGTATTTTCTGATGATTTTCGACCAGCAAGTCCCTCTCATTATTATCTACAACTTTTCTTTGAAAGCCGGAGGCAAATTATGTGAGGAAAGTCCCCGAAAAAATTGATTTCTCAAGTGGTTTAAACTGTTTTTTGTGTTGTACCGTGCGCTCAATGCACTGAAACGTTCGTAATTTCCATTTGGAAAATCAAAACTGAGCAGGTCTGGTCTCTAAAATTCCTTATTGAATTTATCCTCGACTTTCATTTGCAACTCGAGAGCTAATTCCTCGCCAATCATTACCAGAATTTTATTCTTTGGAGTTGATTTTGAGTTGAACCGAGCAATTTTCATCTGATATGCGAAGTTCAAAAAATTATATCCCGCTCGATTTTTATCAGAGCAAGGTGGGACCAGTGCCGAAAGTTCACAAGTTTCGTTAGCTTCAATTGTCTCAGAAATACTCATTTGCAAATTTCGATCAGAAGACCCTCGTTCGACACATTTTCTCTGAAGACCGCAAATGAAATTTTGCATGTGTTAGTTGCCTGGAAACTCTCTTTAATCCTCTCAACTCTTACAAAACGAAATTCAAACAAAAACGTTCTCTCTCTTTGCAATTTCCAAGCCCAGCCTCTGCAACCACCACCAGCCACCGCGAACCACCGCGCGCCGCCCTTCTCCGGACAACAGTTTTGGCGTTTGCACCGCGAACTGTGCGATTTTCAGCACCTTCTTTTTTTGATCGGAACTCCTCCGGTCACCTCTTCTCTCGACTTTTTCGGCGAGTTTTCATCTGTTCCACTCGGTTCCAGCCATTGCATCTTCAATTTTCACAACAATTCAAGCTAGGTTTTGCTTCCTTTTCAAGAATCAAGATCTACTCTTAAACTTTCATCAACTCTCAAGAATTCAAGTTTTCTCCTCCGATTTCTTTTCCGATTTTGATTATTATCATCAATTGGAGCTTAATTCGGTATTTTCTTTGAAGAGTGCAAGAAATTCCTCTTCAATTTTGACAAAACTTCAAGTACAAGTAAGTGCTTATTTATTTAAGTGCTTATTTTAATCAATTTTTTAATTATTTTTCTTGAATTTGAATATTGAGGTTGCTTGCAAATTCCGTGTGGATTCTGATTATTGCATTTGTTTTGTCGAATTCATTGATCTTGATTTGTTTTTGGAGCCTTAAAGGTGTCAGTGTGAAACTTTCTACACACGACACACACCTACACTTGTGTTGTGACTTTGCATTGCATTTAGGTACTTGATGTGAGCATTTTGCATCACAAATTGTATGATCATGCATCAAGTAATATGTAAATTCTTTGACATGCATTGAATCATCAATTTGAAGCTTATTTTGTGTATTAAAATTGTGTCAACATGTAGGAATCAACACCTAGTGTGCACTACACCTACACCTTGTACATAATTCATATGCACACATACTTGGATGCATATTTTGTGACACTATTGCATCTTTACATGTCCATATACTTGTATGTAATATAACTTGCAATAATTGAGCATGTTGTGATTTGATTTTATGGCCTAAAAGTATGAGGAAATTACACTTTTCACTCACTTTTTTTTACATGATTCCCCAACACAAACACATCAGACATACTTGATTTCATCTAGCATTTGGTATGTTTACATTTGCACTTAGGAAATGATTACATGGAGTATGTATCATTTGCATTTGATAACACATAAACTCACATTTGCATTCACCTAAACACAACACAACACAACATCACACTACACAATATATGTACATGCATTTTGCTTGCATTTCTCTACATGTTTTCAATTCCAAACTTATTCATACTTGTTGATAGCTTACATTTCTTTTGCTTTGGCTTTTGATTACATGTTAATGAAATAAACTCCAACACTTCTAACATTTCAAAACAAAACAAAAAAACTTGTGTTGGGATTTAATTCAAAACATGAATTTTGCATTTTCATAAGCTAGTTTTGTCGTTTTTGCACTCCGGAACTCACGTTTCTTCAAAGGTCCGAAGCAACAATACTTATCCCCCACGTTTTGACACGTTCCGGAACTGATTTTGGAGGTTTCGGAACCAAATTTTCCTCAAAACATGCCTAAATGGAGTTGCTGCCCCGTCACTTTAATGTTCAAAACGTACGACTTCCACTCATAATAAATTAAAAACGCACACGTTTTTGAAATCGTTGATGTTTTTTGCTAGAAACTATGTGATTTTTAATCGATTCCAAGAAGTTGACTTTTTTGCCCCGATTTCGAAAAACCGACTTCCCATTCCAATTTTTCCGATTTTATTTCACTTCTTGCATGCTAATACTAGATTATAATCATATTTGTAATCGGTTTTATATTCGAAGCATTACTTCTACTACTTTCTTTGTTAATTTTGACACTTTATTTCATGTGCGAGGTACTTGGACTACTTTCATGTGAGATTTAGACTTCTAGCACCCTTACTATGCGCTTGTATACATGTGTGTACATTCTTATTGTCTTGATTCTTCGGTTGTACTTCGTGTTTACAGGTATTTTGCATTTGTACACATACGTGTGCATCTTATTGTCTTGCTTCTTCAGTTTTACTTTGTTTTTGCAGGTGTTTCGCATTTGTACACATACGTGTACATCTTATTGTCTACTTTTTAGGTCTAACTCCCTTTTTACAGGTGTTTTGCATTTGTACACATACGTGTGCATCTTATTGTTTTGCTTCTTCGATTTTACTCTATTTTTGCAGGTGTTTCGCATTTGTACACATACGTGTACATCTTGTTGTCTGCTTTTTGGGTCTAACTTCTTTTTTGCAGGTGTTTCGCATTTGTACACATACGTGTACACCTTCTTGTCTGCTTTTTGTATCTAACTCTCTTCTTGCAGGTGTTTCGCATTTGTACACATACGTGTACATCTTACTATCTTCTTTTTTGGTTTTACTCTGGTCTTGCAGGTACACCTTGATTGGAATGTGTATACACATGTTCCTTGGCTTGTGCGCGTACGCGTACATTCTATTGTCTTCTTGCATGGTTTTCTTGCAATTACACTTTGATTGGAATGTGTATACACACGTTCCTTGGCTTGTGCGCATACGCGTGCATTCTATTGTCTGCTTGCGTGGTTTTCTTGCACGTACACTTGATCAGAATGTGTATACACACGTTCCCTGGCTTGTGCGCATACGCGTACATTCTATTGTCTGTTTGTTGGAATTTCTCCTCTCTTGTAGGTGTTATTACTTCGGATGCGTATGAATGCGTATTCCGCTTGTTTTCGATACCTTGAGTATTTCTCACCGATTTACTCTTAGCTCTTTTGAAGTTTTGGTATTCTTTTCGGTGCTCGGATTTTGATATCCGTTTGGTAGTTTCTACACTGATTTATTGCATTCTCTTGTAGCTTTCATAGATATCATGAGAAATAGGGCTCTACAGCTTTTCCTTTGCCATGAGAAGTAGGAATAGAGATGCATGATGGGGCTTCCGTAGTTGGAGCATGTTCAGGAACCCCTCTGGTTTATTTAAATACCCATTTAGGGCGCTTATGTGTGCTACTTGTGCTTGAGTATGTTTAAAGTCCTCATGCGTGCATAGGGAGGCCATTCTCAATAAGTGTTAATATTTGTGCTTGCATAGGTCAAGAGTGGTTAGGCAACCCGACGTGGCACCACCAAGAAAGTCCCGCTTTTTACATTTCTTGCTATCGAGTCATGATGATATGATGGGCAAGTGGAAAGGGTCAACAATCGACCCCCGCACAGTTCTAGTATGTGTCAGCTTAGCACATGCCAACCGTGTTGCTTCCTTATCGAGTCAATAATAATAAACTGGCAAGAGTCTCGTATTCTGACTCTCCGCGTTTTCCTGGGGTTCGTATTTACTGCCAAACTCGCATTATTTGCTCTTCACACTTGACAATTCATGTCATGCGGTGATACCACTCACGGGAATCGGAATATGTTGGTTCCTGGTTGCTTCCGTCCGTCGGCTTGTTGTTGTAGGCTATGGGACATCCTCCTTTTCCTGCACTTCTATGACATTTGTTTGTGAATTGCATTGCTTGTGTGCTTCTACCAAAGTACTTAATTGCTTCATCCCCTTGCAGCCCTTGGTTTTACAACCAAGATGGATATAAGATAGCTTTCCCTCAGGACCGCTCGGTTAGGATAGCTCTCGAGCCTAGACATTAGGATTTACATCCTTTGCATGTTAACATAGGTAGAGATTTCCTTACATCCTCAACCATAGGTCCAATCTTTGCATGACAACATTAGGGCTAATACTAGTTTAGTCTCCCTTTTATTTTGCTAGTTTCTTTTTGCATCCTTGCATGTAATTAAAACTAAAACTTGCTTTCTTTTTCTTTCGAAAACAAAACACTTAATAATGGTTTGAACTCCTTTCTTAAAGGTAAAAGCAACCAACCAAGACAAACTCTTTTCGCCTACGGGCGCATTTTCTTTTGTGTTTAACACCTTTTTCATAAGTAAAAAACACAAAAACCACCAAAACAAGTGAGTCGAACTACGACGCTCTGGCTTTCCCGTTGCACAAGGGAATACGTAGGCATATTGTCACGGGGCTCGACCGAGCACAACTTATAAAAACTTCCTTCTTTTCCTCGTGGTATCTTTATGTTCCTTAGATATCAAATAGAAGTGGATACCGTAGAGTACTACGGGCGTGTGGGGTGCTAATCCCTTCCCCTCGCGTAACAAACTCTCTTACCTAGATGTCTCGGTCGTGATACCGTGGTTTCTTCCCCCTTAGGTTTACTCGATGTTTTCCTTTCTCCTCCGCGAGATAAAATACGTTTGATGGCGACTCCATTGATATATCCCTATCAGTCGGAAGTTCAGCCGAGTGATTTCAAGTTGATCCAATCCATTCTAAGATCAACCATTCCTCTCCCGACAGTACGAGAGTTTGTCTCATTCGAGGAGAGTTGAGGAATGATTCCATGGATGAAGTTGAAGATTTAGTCCAGCCAACAAGAGGAACACATCAAGAGAAACCATAATCAGAAATGATGTTAATGACAACGAGAAGTTGTCTCAAATATATGTTTCGTGCTTTTTAAAGTTTTTGTTTCCTAGTTGTTTCCCTTTTTGTATTTGACTTCAGTCCCTTTAATTAATAAAGTATATTTTTCATCTTTAAATGTTTATGCTTGCCTTTGATTATCTATGTGCTTGAATATCTATTAAATTTTCTTGTCTATTTTCTCGTTATTTTAGGGAGAGTTAGGTATACTCTCTATATTTATCAGGGGTGTTTAACCACTCAAATCTATCACTTTTGCTTCTTTGTTTGTTCACCTCATTGAGATATATGTTGTCATCATAAAAAAAAAGTGGATCTATGTAGTTGTAGGTGTGACGTCTGCAATAATTTGTTTGGTTTTGATGTTGACAACGCTCTTAAGATAAGTCTTCGTCAGAAGTGTAGTTCAAGGTTTTTTGGTTCAAATGGTGACAATTGAAATTATCATGTGATGTGAAGATGTCATATGAGATGAATATCAAGAGGTGATCTTTGAAGATTAAGTGATGGTGCTTGAAGATCAAGGTGCCTTCGGTTGTGATGGTAAAGATGATTAGACTTAATTGTTGTAGTGATCAAGTTATGAACAGGTTGTGTTTCTCATAGATCAAGATATCAAAGGTTGTCTATGGATGACAATACCTTATGGAAAGTCGTGTTCGGTGAAGTCGGAAAATATCTTTGATCAAACAATGTGTTTGAAGATGGTGTTTTATCTTGGAAAGTCATCTCAAGCGTCATCAGAATAATATTCAAGCTTTTCATGAAGTGCTAAAGTCAAAGATAATGTGGCAAGGAACCATAAGCTTCAGATTTATGAAAAGGAGAAAGTGTGAAAGCTCATCGAATCTGTGTAGACTGATCAATGTCTCTAAAGGTATAATCAAACGCGCACAATCAACCTTTTGAAAACCCTCTCGCTTTTTATTAAGATCGCCAAAAATGTTTTGGTTCCTAGCTAATTGGCTAAAAACTCAAGAAGTTATTTATGAACGGTTTTTACACTATATAATTGACTAACACTTAGGCATAACTGATTATTCCTTTTTGTAGGGCCTTTTGTCCTATAAATATAGGGGTCTTTTCTCATTTCTAACACACCAAAAAATGTATTTGATATCTCTCTCTCTCTCTCTCTATATATATATATATATATATATTTATTTATCTCTCCCTCTCTCTCACACACACATTATTTAACTATCTCTTTGTCTCTTCTATCTACATCTCTCTCCTTTATCACATTTTCTTTAGTGCTTTTAAAGTAAAATATGTATACCAGTGAGGTGTTCTAGTTTTGTATAAGGGCATAAATATAAATTCTCATAGGGAAAATTTTGGTTTAAGTTATGGGCTAAACCAAGTTAGAAGCTTTTATTTATTTGTAGAGGTAAACTAAGTAAAATATTTATTTGGTTGGGGAGGTCTCCGGAGTTAAAACTCTTAGTTGGATCATTAGTTTAGCATGTTGTTAATAGCTCTCAGTTGGTTGTGGATGTATCCATAGTTAAAACTCTGTGATTGGTTGAAATATTAGCCATTGTAAAATTTCAATCCTTGTATAAGCAGGTTCATAGGCAAAACCTATCAAAAGCTCTCATCATAATGGAAACTCTCTAGAAGGAATTCCTGTAGAGAAAAATATTTCACTTCATTAGATAGAACCTCTAACTTTTTTTTTGTTTTTCCTCTCATCCATTAACTCTTTACTTTCTAGTTATTTATGTTTGTTGTATTACAATTTTTTATTTTCGTTGCTTTCAATCGGTTTGTTTTGCAAAAGTTTTTAAACTTCAACTTTGCAAAAAAAATATTCGAAAATGGTTTTTTAAAGCATCATAATTCACCTCCAGCATCCTATATTCTTGTATTTTAAGTCATTTGACTAACAAGTGGCATTAGATTTTAGCTCCTATTTAAATAATAATCATCTCAGGAGGAAGAAGATGGTTAACGCTTCTAATTTTAACAAGGGAATTTTCATGAATACACCTTCATCATTTGATGATGGTATGTTTAACTTATGGAAAACGTGATTTGAAATTGTTATCAAAGTTCATAAGTTTGAAATGTGGGATACTTTAATCAATGATTTGTTTATTTTGACATATCCTTTAATGATGAAGTAGTAAATAAACTCGATTTTGATTGGACTATAGAGGATATGGGAAAAGTCAAACTTGGTGTTAAAATCAAACATCTTTTGATAATGCTTTAAGCACCGAGGAATTTTGCTATGTTTTTATTTATGAGTCCAATTAGAAAGTGTAGGATGCTCATGAGATGATTTATGAAGTCTCACCAAGTATCAAGAAATAGAGAATAAATACACAAACTCAAGAATTTGAAATTACAGATGAATGTAAGAATCATTCTCATTGATGGTACTCAACCATTGGATTTCTTAGTGGATTTATTAGAAACCGTGTTTTTAAAAACTATCTAAGAATCAAGAATTAGAATAAAAAATTTGATTCAATCCTCAATTCAAAATATAGTAGTGTGTTTGTCGAGTTTCAAGAATAATATAGAAAGGATGAGATAATTAAAAAACCCCGCCTAGTGAAAGACGTAGAGGGAAAAGAGTGCATCCCACAAAATAACTTGTCCTTACAATCGGAAGAGATGTAATATTACCTATTAAAATCAACAACAAAATATCTAAACAATGGTAAAGAAAAACAAATAAATGAATGCAATGCAGGTAGCTTCAATCTCTTATCTTCTCACTAGTGCCTCCTCACCTTTTCAGGTTATTTCTGGAAGTTTTATTCATGATCCCACTTTCCTGACTTTCACGCTTAGAGTTAAAACACTTTTTAGCTTGAGGCTCTCTACGTAAAAAAATTGGCGATCTCCTTGGATAACTCTCTCTCACCCATTATGACGTGAGTATTTCATGCATATATTTTATGATTGGTGGTCTCTTTGGATAACTCCCCATTGCCCATTTGGTACAACATGTTTCATGTTGAAAACATGTATCAAAGGTTGATGTTGAGCAAGATGTCACAACATCTTGACCAACTGTCATGACAGTTTCTGATGTCATGAATATCAGACAGATATTAAGCAAGATGTCTTGATATTTTGACCAATTGTCATGACTTGTATCATTGTGTTGTATCTCAGACTGATATTGATCCATATGTCTTGACATCTTAGCCAACTACACATTAGGTGGTGTTGTTATTTTCTTGATAGATGTTCTGACTTATGTTGTGACGTGTTATACCAGAACATCAGTTTCGTTCTGCATTTTGAATCCTTGAAGATTTGATTTTAAAATATGAGATTCTGGATGATTTTAATTCTCATATGGTCGCAGCTAAGCAAGGATTTTATTAGGAATATTGAAGATTTAATTTGGTTTTAAAAAAAAGGATCTTGGAGACGTTTTAGGAAACGTTGAGATTTATTCCTTTTTTGTGCAGAAGATTTTGTAGAATATTTGCAGCTACTATTTTGGATATGTATTTTATTTAAATGAAGATCCCAGGCCCATGCATATCATAAAGCTATTTAAATAGCGTTTCTAAATCTAATTTGGTAACGAAGCCATGTATTAAAAAGAGAATTTTAGGGTTTAGTGTGTTCTTTGTTATTTGTGATTCACTTTAGTTTATAGTAACGTTGGATAGGGTTTATTGTGAGTCATTTCATTATCACTCTGATATTAGAATTGGACTTTGTTTGATTTTTTTATTGTTCTCACTCGTGAGTTTTTAAGCAAAGATTTGGATATTTTTTATTGGAAGTGTAATCTTCTGGTTTTAGTTTTGTCATGGGTTTCTGACTTGTTTTATCACTGAGGTGATTGTGGGAAGTGAGAGGGGGTCTCATATCTATGAGGTTTCTAGGTAGAAGTTGCATAAGGTAGTGATTTGGACATAAGTTGTAAACTAAAATTATTTAGGCTTTGAACTAATACTACCATAGAGAATTTCCTTCTTGGCTTTGTATCCCTCAGAGTAGGCAACGTTGCACTGAACTGGGATAACAATTAATTGTGTTATTTTACAATTAGCATTTTTTGCATAATTCATTTTCTGGAAAATGATGTATTAGGATTAGATGTCTTAAAATCTTTCTTGCCATTGAGTTTGGTGTTGGGACATCAGTCTTGACGTCTGTTTTATAGTGCCAGAATTTTAATTAACATCATAGCAGACACCTTGCTCTGTTTATTGGGTGAGCTCCAAGAAGAATATTATTCATGTACTATGGATAAAAAAGGAGGATACAACAAAATAACACCTTTGTTAGATGGTTCAAGTTATGATTGATAGAAGATTAGATTTGTGGCTGTTCTGAAATCCATAGACACTAAATCTTTGAAGGTTGTTTTGAAAGGATTTACATCCTGTTGTGAAGGACATATGGGAATGAGTCCTTGAAGCCATTGGAAGATTTGTTTGAAGATGATGATAAATTAGCTCTTAGAAAATCCAAGGCTTTAAATTCTCTATTCAATGGAGTGAACAAAAATGTGTTCAAGTTGATTAATACTTGTATTGTAGCCAATGACGCTTGGGAATTCCTCAAGATAACTCCTGAAGGCACATCTAAAGTGAAGATTTCCAAACTTCAACTTCTCACTGCTAAATTTGATAATCTAAAGATGAATGATGATGAGACCATCCAGGACTATCATATGAAGGCTATTTAAATAGAAAATGCATCTAGTTCCTTGGGAGAAAAGATGTTAGGAGAAAAGCTTGTTGGGAATTCAATAAGGTGCTGAAGAGTATGAAGTCAAGACCAAATGTCAAGAACTTTTGTCATAACATTGACAGGAATAATAAGGTTCAAAGAAAAGGAAGAACAAAGGATAAGCAAAATCAAGTAAAACACTTTCATTGCCATGAATGTCAGTGTTTTGGTCACGAGAGGTTAGAATGTACCACATTTTTCAAGAAACTTAAGAAGGGCTTGTTTGATGATGATGATGATGATGATGATTCTGAGGGTAGATATGAATCTAATGAAGATTCATGTGATAAGGATCTATCTTATGAAGAATTAGATTCTTCCTAAAAGGAAATTTGTATTAGAAGTGAAGAAGTGTTTAAGTTAGGAGAAAAGCATAAGAAGGTTATAGCTAAACTTCATGAAGATAAAGATAAACTTCTATCCACAAACTCTGAGCTTCCAGGTGAGGTAATCCTATTGACCTCCAAACTTGAAAATATAACAAAATCCATAAGAATGTTAAACAATGAGTCTAATGTGTTGGATTGAATTCTTCAAGTTCAAAAAGGAGGTAGAACACTTAATGATATAGGGTTTAATTAACATTCTTGAAATTATCAAAGAAAAATTATGTGATAAAATTTGTTCTCATTGAAGTGAAGAATGAGCTCATAATGGACAAAACGTGTTCCTGTTATAGTGAAAATTCTCGAGAATAAATTTTTAGATAGATGAATCAGTCATTTCATTAAATTGAATCTCTATAATTATTTGATATTTTTTTCTCGTCTCTTTACTCTTTACTTTATAATTACTTATCTGTAATGCATTTTTAATTTTTTTTAATTTTCGATGCTTTCACTCTATTTTTAAACTTCAATTTTGCAAAAGATTTTTATTCAACACCCCTTCCCAAAAGACAACTAAACGATCTATTGAATCTTCGTAATAATCCAAATTAAACAAATGGCAAATCTCTACAATCTTCATAGACTTTGACTCCTATCTCGTGTTGAAGACTCATTTTGACTAGCCCATATACACACATCTATGTTTGTTTATTTTTGTGGATAACTACTTGTTTTTTTTCCGGGACTGTATCTATTTGCATATTTTTGCATTATCTTTTATGAATTTTTTGCAATTAAAAGAAATTGATATCCCGATACATGTACTTTGAAATTTCATGTAATTCTAACTATCTTCTTCATCACATTCCTCTTTGTTTAAATTTTGTAACATCCATTCGACACAAAATCTAACAAATTAGAGTAATAATCAATCATCATTACTATTTATTTAAATATGATGGTCTCTTAGATTAAAAATGTTTCTTGTGATAGTCTAAAATTTGATATTTTTAATTAACTTGGTTTTTTAATAAAAATATTTGTTTAGTAATTATGATGTGATACTTTGTAATTATATTTTATTCGTCTCATCCAAAATAAACTTATGATAAATAGTAATCTTCAGAATAAATTCTTTTAACTTATTTCATATTCTTTCCATTTAAATTTAATTTAATAGTTAAAAATTACAATAAGCATTAATTATTAAATTAAATCTAATTTAAAGGCAAAATAGAGTAAGGCAAAGTAGATTAAACTGTTATCTCAAATTAGATACTTATGATACTAATGAGTTAAGGCAAAGTAGATTAAACTATTATCTCAAATTTCTTCACAAATTTATACTAAAGATGACTTAGCAATAATAGAGAAAATCAATCACATTGATTAATTTTTGTTGTTAGATAGAGTTGCCTATAGACTAATAAGGTTATCATTATTGTTTCTTTGGTTAGATTTTACTATGGGTGGTAAAACGGGTTACGTTCGTCGGGTTGATCCGTTTGATATAGAATTTTTGGCGGACTGCGTTGAGGTTTTTGACTCGGTATCTTAAGTTGGTTCGTCATGTCTAACCCGCTTAAAAAAGCGGACCGAGACGGGGCGGAGCGAGTTTTGTCCGCGGGCTTTTTGTTAATACTTTTTATTTTTTACTTCGAATTAAAACAACTTTAACTATAAAAATAACACTCTTCTCTTAGGATTATGTTGATTAAATTGTATTTTAAATTATTATGCAAACAAATTGAATTATAAGCTCAACTTTCTTTTTAAAACTTTCTAATACATGTATTGATTGGAAAAATTTGAAATAAAAAACAATTGTATGGCATGCAAAATTATTAAATTTTCAATACATTAGCTCACATATTTTCTTTAGAAATAAATATTTATTTTAAAAAAAGAATGATATATGTGTCACAAATTTAGGATTTAACTATTAAGGAGTCAGTCAATATAAGAGTCTACATGATGTAAATATTGAGAAAGTCAAGTGTTGATATTTCATGCACTACTATTTTATGCAGTGTAATTGTTATCCTTATTTGTTTTGTGTAAAATCTTAATATGATTCTTTAGTAGTTAATTTTTAAATATGATTAGGATGATATGTATTGTTTAGTTTTTATTTTGATATTTTTTATTTATTGTGATTGATTTATTTCGTTATGTTTTTGTTATAATTGATCTTTACTTATTTTATTTTATGAATTATTTGGACTAACACATGTTTGAAGTTTCATTATGCGTTAAAAAATATTTTGTCAATTCTTTAGTAATAATAAAAAAAAATTATACATTATGTAGTAAATAAAATTATAAAATTAAAAAAAAATTGACAGACCGACCCGCTAACCCGCCAACTCGTTAGTAAACGGGACAGACTTCACTTTTGAGCTCGAACGCTTAAATTAGTCCGTCCCACCCCATTTTTGAACGAGCTTAAACAGGATGGGTCTAAACGAAACGGACCGCCCACTTTACCACCCTTAGATTTCATATTTTTTTAATAGAGTAAACATTCTGCTCTTTTTCAACCAAACATACTATACCAATTTTTAATTCAGAATTTAGTCATAATTTTTTCCATATTTAATTTTGGAATCATAAGTTACAATCATAAGTTAATAATAATTTTTAATTCAGAATATAGTGATAATTTTTTTCATTTATTTTTGGGACATATGAATGTTTTGTCAAAGTAGAAGATTAAGTATTAAAAACAAGTGAATTTTTTAATCCACTTTGATGGATGAAATTAAACCCTATGCGTTTTCGAAAATGCTTCTCGAAAATCGGAAGTAGATTTTTGGTGCGCACTATTTTGTGAAATATTTGAGTGAAAATCGAAAGTATATCTCTGATTCCATGTCGGGAGTATACATCAGATTCTGAGCATGAGAGTTAGCAGAAAAATAGAACTAGAGTAATAACCAATTTAACAAACTATTCAATTTATAAATCGAATTAAAGACCTGCAATTTTAAATAGAATAATAGCACAAAAATGTTATCAAAATTCATTTCATAATTATGGTATTCAAAATACAAATTCGATACAATACAAAATAAAAAACTAAGTCAAAATACAATCAAACTAAACTACTACTTATGGCGGACGATGAGCCAGCTTGTCACCCTCGAGGCATCCCTCTGTTGTCTCCTGTATAGCAGGGCACCCTTAGCCTCCGCCATGATAGCCTCCAAAACTCTTCTGACATCGGATCCGTCAGGGAACAACCCTCTGTCAATGCCATCCCTAGAAAGCTCCATGATACGGCGACACCTAGGCAGTACATCTTAGGCATGATCCCTCCTCGCTTTCTCCTCCTCCGGGATCTCCTGATAAACCGGCCTGGGTGGGTTCCCTGGAGCATCATGTATCATGTATGGATGGAAAACCCTGAAGAACCACAACATGTAACCGTATGCGTAACTCCAATCGTCTGGATCCACGATACTTCTGACCTCCTCAAGTACAAGATGATTCTCAAAATCATCAAAAATCGTATCCATCTCCCTCCTCTTCACTGCTGGAGGGACAAATACAACAGGATATCGATGAATGGTCTGGGTATACCCAAACTGAGCATCACTCGCTCGGGCATATAAGCAACAGTCTTTCGAGTACCGCAGGCCAACCAACATGTAAATAGAGAAATCTCATCAAACGGTATCGTCTCACGATGATCAGCGTAGGCACAGAAGTGAATGTTTTCATGCACTATCTAATCCAGGTAAACCCGAAACGGCGGTGTCATCTGGTTCCCTCTGAGCGGCTCGTATGTGTAGGCACGTGGCATATCCTCATTATAACCCTCGGCAAGTGACCATCCAGAACTGTGGGGGAAGTGATGTAGGATTCATCCCTGAAATATCAAAATTAAACCAGTTAGTTTCAAAATCAAAATAATTATAAAAGGAAGTTAAGAGAAATAATTTATACCATCAACAAAGACATGCTTCTGGTGATCTACCTCGTCCTCCACTTAGTCCCCTCAGTCAATTTGGTATACAAGTAAACCAAGCATGCAGCCCCCCAGTTCCACCCACTGATCGCATCAAAATCATCATAGAACCTAAAGTACATGATGTCAATGTAAGTGGCACTGGTGTCTACAGATATCTGGGTGCCAACAAGATACAGGAGGTATGCTCTCATGGCATACCTGCTGTGAAGGGTAACCTGCTCGGGATCACCATCACCAATAGCACGCACAACCTCATGTGTAAAAACCTCCATCAACCTGTTATATCTCACGTGGCAACCACATGTCTTATCAACGTCCTACAGGGCCTTTTCCGTGGTAATTCCCAGCATATCAACCAACAAAGTAATGGCCTCGTCTTTCTCCAACTTTTGGTGATCCAGAAACTTCCATCTAATCGGCAAGTGAAGTAGACACGCGACGTCATCTCACCATGTGGTAGATGAAACGAAGACGTCTCCTCGTGCCACCTCTCTACAAAAGTGTTGATCACCCCCCAATTTACCATGCTATATCCATATAGGGTCAAATCTCTCTCAACCTTATAATGCGTAGAAGATCATCAAACTATGGCTCGAGAGGGGGACTAAGCATGTTGATCTTCCTCCCATGGCTTATGACCTTCAGTGTATCGCGATCCTGCAAATAAAAATTCATTGTTAGAATCATAATAATATTCATAACATAATTAATAATTGTAATATAAATGTAAATTTCATACCTCTATATCCCATATATGTCTAGCCACATGGGTGGAATAAAGAGCGAGCAAAGATAAGCAAAAGGTCCCCCTCCAAATACTTGAGGGACCTGGGGTGCCGCGGTAATGCTGGTGTATGCGGTATCTCTGGTGCCTCTGGTGGCACCGGTACCTCGGGAGCTAGGGGTGTAGCATAAAGTCTCACCTCAGATGGCCCCGCCTGTGAAGCAGATGAGGATCTCATCTCAAAAATCTGATGTGGTGAGGATGTACGTCTACTGTAGGACGGAGGCGGCGAGGGATGGACTGGAGACTCGCGTCTTCTATAGGAGGAATATGTATAATGGGTAGAATCGGAACCAGAGGAATGTGCATCCGACATAGCTTGTCTGGATGTCGATCGAGCCTGTAATGCCTCACTCCTCTCTTTTCGCACAGAAGCATGTTGTGAAACCTGACCATGCCTCAAACGTGACGGTCTCTCAGACATATCTCCTATAGAAGTAAGAACGAAGCGTTAGCATATGGCTTACAGAGGAAAAAAATGAGAAAAAAAACAATGCAGCAAAAAATCAGAAATAAACCTCTGGTTTTGTTCTTGCCCAGAATTCGGAAATAAATCTTTGGTTTCTTCTGCGAAACATAGTTGCGTTTTTCACTACTCCAAAACTCCAAATGCGTCTAAAAACATGCATTGATCGTCAAAATTAGTTTACAAATAGTGTTATAACGAGTCATAATGATATAAACCACAAAAAACAACATATTTAAAACCCTATTTCACTAATTTCAATAGAAATTACATAAACTCTAAAAATTTCTTAAATCACTTACTTGATTGATTAAGATGGTTGTTGTTTGCTTGATTCCGTTAGTTGTTGTATTTACCCAATGCTTGATGGTTTGTGTTAATTGTTTGAGAAAAAAGTTGATTTTGAGAGAAAGCATTGAAAGGAGAGTTTGAGAGTGTTTTTTGAAAAGCTTGTTGTTATAGGTAAGGAATGAAGTTTTGGTGCCCTTAAAGTGCGTTTTCAATTTCTAAGAATATTATTGAAAATTCAACGCTAGAAGAGTTTGGAGTAGAATAAGAAATTCACTAAAAACAATCATAAATTTTAAGTTGAAAATTAGTAGAACTTTGTAGGTTTTTTACTTCACATTTCTTATTGATTTTATTTGCCTCATCTAAAATAAACTTATGATAAATAGTAATCCTTCCACTACCATTTCTTATTTTAAGTCATTTTAACATTTTTTACATATATTAAAAAAATATAATCAATACTTATAAAAAATTATCTTTTATTAATTGATACAAATGATAATAGCAAAATACTACAAGATAAAAAATAATACCAAGTATAATTGAAACATTTGTAAAATGAATTATAATTTGATACAGAGAGTAAAAAAGGGAAGGAGTATTGCTCGAGTGGATGTCTTTAGAAGTTGAATCCTCATAAATTAGAACGATGTGATAACTAATATATGAAAAGTGAAATTGAGCCTGGCAAACATTAAACATTTTTAGAAGTTGAAGCATTAATATTATCAGTCAGCATGTGAATATCAGAAGTTAAAGTTTACTTGCTTCATGAATACTACATTCTCACTATCATAAAAGCGAAATAGAGATGTAGATCAGTTGCACACAAGACCTACTCATGGAGCTTTAGCAGTTTCACGAGCTAGAGAAAACTTGGCCAGTAAACCACACATTTGAAGATAAGAACCAACTCCGTCACAAATCCTCATATGAGCAAATCCAGTTTCCTGCAATTTGAAGAAAGTCTTGTGTCAATCTCATGCTTTCAACAAAAAAAAACTAAAATACAAATGTGACAACCAGATATTCATGGAGGGGATCCTCTCATGTTGGAAAAAAATGAGGGTTGTGTTTTTATTAATCTCTACATTTTTTAACACATACTCTATAGGTTGGGATTTAACATGACCAAAATTAAACATGAGGGAATCCTTTCCCAATATTCATTTACCTTCATGAATTCTAATTTCAAGTACTCTACCATATCATAACTTTTTATGATACGAAAAAGTGTGGTGATGATATCTGTGGGGGAATATCCCAAGTCATACAATTGCTTGAGCCCTGAACAAGCCTCATCGAAATTCCCTTCAATTACATTGCGCACCATATTCTTCACATGCAGTGGATGTGGCTGGTCACAAACCTAAAATCAAACAACAAGTTTAACAAAACGAATTGTTAACTGTGATAAATGTAGTTTGCGAATAATAAGTAAGTAGTTCAAACCTTAAAAACATTTGCTTGGTTTACAAACTGGAACCCACTGTATGTTGCTTGCAAGTTGTTCAATCCCTGCCTCATATCACCATCAGCAGTGAAAATGATAGCCTCGAGTCCTTCAGGAACATAGGGAACCTTCAACCATAAAACAATTCAATCACAAATCTCCTCAATACTATTAAAGCCAAACAGATAGCAACTAATGCAGCTCTTTCCGTAACCATAAAAATGTTCCCAACCAGTTCACAATGATAATGGCAAAAACATTCAACGAATATGTTTTATGATAAAGGAAGTCAATATGGTGGGAGCATAATATATTAAGTTTCGCTTAAACGGGAAAAAAATATGAAAAATAAAGAATGCATCCACAGTCTAAGATACTGATGCGAACCTGGGTTACAGAAACAGTAAATGGAAGAAAATATAGTAATGGAAAATAACATGTATTGTTCCTGAGTATTAAAGGAAAATACAAAAGAATGAGAATCAATGCTCTGCCCCTAACAACTGAGTGATTCTCTTCCATACATCTCTCTACTCAGCACCCATATAATAGACTCCTGCTACACGCTGCTCTATCCTCTCAGCCACATGGGCAATCCCACTCTCCCCTTTCCTATTTGTTCTAGCATATGCCACTGCATATTAGGCTTAGGGGTTGGTGTTGTGCTAACGGGTAACAGCCCATTTGGCCCACAGTTCTCATTTATAGAGTACAGAATAAATACTGGGCTTTGGAATTTTAATTATGTTAGCAACAAATCCTTGACAAATGGAGTTCACGATCTGCCACTGAGCTTTTGATTTCTCTGTGCTGCTGCATAATTTTATTTTAGACAAAGGGAAACAGCTTCATGAAGCCAAGACACAACACCTTGAAAAGAACCTTTAAAATTAGCAATCATTTTAGCAGCTTCATCAAAAGTGCAATTCAGTTGGTCTACAAGACTATAGGGACTGCCATACACTACCATTTTGGTCTGCTTTCTTGGCTGAGAATTTGCAGAAAACTCAGACACCATCCTGTTGCTATCACTGTACAAGCATCGTCGTCAGGCATATTGAGAAGTTCAACAAATAAAAAGTCTTTAGAGACATGCACCATCTAACTCAATTCTACTGTTAGCGGTAACTCGTTATCCTGGGTAGTAACAAAGAAGTCACGGACATTGATTCTACCACAACCCCCACCAGCATCACAAACTTTGACCAATGATATTAGTAAAGCCCACCTCTGCAAAGGCAGATAGTAAGATCCTAACACTTGAGCACAAGCTATTCTGGTCGAGTGTAAATTGACAAAAATCTCAGAAGGATTGCCTCTAGTTTCTTCCAGGATAACTGGTAAATTCTTGGATGATATCAAACATGATTGTGGCACAGGGTACATGGTCTGAGTTAGATCCCAACAATCAGTTGTGTACACCGCTGCATTGCATGCTCCGCAATGATTATATACTGGTTCATGTCAGCTCTTAGGAAAAATCCTAGTTCCGTATCTTCCAATATGGCAACTTTTTACCCCCACATGTGACTTATTCCTATGCTTTCCAAGTCAAAAACAACAGGATTTATACCACCACAGGGATCAAAACATTTCTTGTAGAATTAAAATGTGGATGGGAAAGGCATCATAAGTCATTTTTACCAATGTTGTATTTCCATTAAAATGCTGTTTCCTTTGAAATGAGGAATGCTGTTTTGAGCCCTCAAAAACAGGGGTCAAGTACCATGTTTCCTCCCTTATTTTAGGTTGTTGAGCTTGAATTGTCAGCAAAAAGTAAAGTTGCAATGACTCAGTAACTGACTTGACGAGAGAAAGGTGTCAATCCAAAGCTTGTTGACTAGGCCCATATTCATACTCACCGAGCAGAAAAAATTTCCATTTGATGGGGGCCAGATAGAGAAAAATATGGGCTTGACTCATTAACTCAAGAAATAACCCCTCTTTGCAGAGAATCCATCCAACCCTTTCTTTTTCATCTCCTAGAATACAGCCCTCCTAGCAAACAGCCACACTAATGCATATCCTTGTAGTACTCACCCAGTCACCCTCGATATTACTGCGGTAAGTACCCACACACCTCCACTTGAGGCTTTGGGGGGGGTGGAGGCATGGAAGAGCAACATGCGAAATAGAAACCCATCCCTGCCAGGTGACATTTCCAATCTGACTATTTCAAGGATGGATACAGCAGCCACACCATTTCGGATTATCATCATTGGAGTGATTGCCACTTATCATTCTGCAAGATTTTTACCAGTTGCTCTTCTCCTCTTCCACCATCATATCTTGCTTTTCTTCTCAGCTTCTCTGGCGCCAGCAAGCCTCCGGTTGGTGGTGATGCACCTGGCAGTGGAAGGGTCACAATGAATGAGCTAGGGTCAGGAGGTTTCGGCTGAGGTGCTGGAACGACGAGACTCTTTGTTATTCCGCTCCTAACTTCTTCTCCTTTCTAACACTACAATTTTCCTATTCTTCACTATTTATTCAGATCCGATGTTATAGGAGCACCAAATGGTGAGCAATTTTCTAATGTTTCGTTTTCTACTTCTGGCTTTGTTTTTCACTTATCTCATTCTCCAGATTCTCATAGCACTCTTGCTGTTTCTTGCCCAGGCTTTTCATAATCACAGCGACCAATTTCTTGTTATTTTCTTTTTGCTTCATCTGCATCTCTCAACTATTCTGATGATTATCATTTTCTTTCCTAGAGTATCTAATAATGCTTCCCTTTTTGTGTTAGTCTTCGACTCTGAAGTGATGATCCCCTAAAGAATCCGGCAAGTCATACCAGTTTGATGCGAATCCAGATTACAGAAACAGCAAATGGAAGAAAATAGTGTAATGGAAAGTAAAGTGTCTATCATTTCTATAAATCAAAGGAAAATCAATAGAATGGTCCTATTGTCTACAGAGCTAGGCTCCTTCAGAAAACCAATGCTCTCTGCCCTTAATAGCTGAGTTGTTCTCTTCCACGCCTTGCTGTATCTCTACTCAGCACCCATATAACAGAATTCCACTACATCGTTAGCCTTTCTTTTTCTCTCTGCCACATGGAAAATCCCACTCTACCCTTTTCCTATTCCTTCAAGCATAAACCCACTGCGTATTGGGTTTAGGGGTTGTTATTGTGTAACAACCAGATTTGGCCCACGATTCTCATTTGAGGTTCTAACACGTACACCTTACAAAAATAGATAATAAACTTGGAGGTGTCGCATAATTTTGCTTAAAAGGATAAGAAACTGGTCAGATACTACAAAACATTTTGAACTTTTGTATTTACTTTGAAAGGGGAATTCTGAAATGTCTCTAATACAGTAAACTGTTAAATAGCTAGCCAGATAAATATTAGCAAGCAAACAAACCAAAGGATCATATGGTTTAAAGTACAATAGAATAGGTTAAACATCCTAAATCCCTCCTAGGTCATAAAGTCATCACATTTCAGGCCGTGGGAAAACTTTTGATATAAAGTGTCATCTTCAATTCAATCATTTTCAGACCAATATATTGCATATCCTTGTAAGATATAGGTCAAAGTCAAACTAATGGCATTTCTAAGGTCCTTCGTTCTTTATGTTGCTTAATACAAAAAAGTATTTTTTGCAATTCCAAGAAAGCCACAGGACTGCAAAAGTTGTCACACTTCTTGAGCACACTTCTATTAAGTATCCACATAGTGTGGCAGATATTACTATAGTACTAAACAGAAAACCCCAATGAGGAAGGAATATAAACAATAGATTAAGCAGAAGATCAAACAAGTTGGGTAATGGTTAAACAGAAAGGTACTAACACAAACAATAAGGAGACAATATAACATTAGTGATTAATATCATAAAACTTTAGATGAGATGAAATGCGGGTGTTTCTATTCTTCGCTGAGGCACTATACTAATGTAATATAATATGTACCTAAAGCTATAGACAGAATGGAAAACTAACTAATTGCAATATACTTGACAAAAGTAACTCTAACCAACTATTCAAAAATTTCAAACGGCATGTAGCATTAAGAAATTCTATGATTGCTAAATTATGCAGAACTGCTTTTACTTTCTCTATATCACTGGGTTTACTGGGCATATTCTATATCTCCAAAAGGCAATATTAATTTTTGACTCACCAGGAATAAAAATTACAAACGATTTTTCTTCAAATTAAGAGCAACCCCTTTGGAAATCAAAGTATGAATAGTAAAAGACCGAGACGATATAAATTAGTGATTAAATATCAATCTCGAGTCTTACGGGTCATGCAATTAACTAACATTCTCAAAATAGAGAAATGATAAAACACTTAAGATGTTAGACACAGCGCATTCCCAACAAAGACAGATGATAAAACAGTTAAGATGTTATGTATATATTCCTCAAACAAACAAACAAGAATACTCCGTAATTCAACACAAATAGAAAGTTGAGGTACCTTCTCAGCTTGAACCACAACCATGAGACGACCAAGTATCTCTTGATCAGACAGTCGCGAAAATCTCACAATTGCACACCTACTCTGAATCGGCTCAATAATCTTAGCCGATGTATTGCAAGCAAGCGCGAAACGAGTAGAATTAGAATATATCTCCATTGTCCTTCTTAAAGCTTGTTGAGCTCCAGATGTCATACTGATTCGAGTCAAAAAATAAATAAAAATGTCAATACAAAAGTAAAATCCGATGAAAACAATAATGAGCAAAGTTAACAACATTAATTGAATTAAATCATAACCAAAATATAAAACAGACCTGTCAGCCTCATCGAGTATAACAACTTTGTGTCGGCCTGGAGGAAGTGTTACTTTCTTTTGAGCAAACATCTTGATCTTGTTCCTCACAACATCTATTCCTCTACAACAACACACAAAAAAAATGAATAACTTGGTCAAACCCTTAAACTTAACATTGTTTCATATGCAACTAGACCCAAAAAATTCAAATAATAAATTAAAGGAACCTATCATCAGATGCATTTAGTTCAAGAACAGCTTCTCTATAATTAGGACCGAGAAGCTCGTGCGCAAGGGCGAGTATACTGGTAGTTTTTCCAGTTCCAGGAGGACCCTAAAAAACAACAATAACAACAAAATTGGGAATTAGGGCACAGTGAAAAACTAAAGAGTGAGTGTGATGAATTGAAGAGTGGGGTTAGGTTAGTGGTTTACTGATAGAATGAGGTTGGGCATGTTGCCGTCACGAGCGATGACTTGGAGCCGGGAGACGGCGTCTACATTGCCGACGATGTCGACGACCTTGCTGGGGCGGTACTTCTCGACCCACGGCACGTCGTAGTTCGCGCTGTTGCTTGATGAGAATGATGATGCCATGCTTGTGATGCTGAATGCGAATGGCGAGACCCCGGAGAAACCCTTTATGTGAAAGAGGCTTCCAAGTTGGAGGGAATTTCTAATTTCTAAGGTGGGAAAGTTTTAGGGATACTTTTCCAATTTATTTTTTATTTTTATTAAAAAAACATTTTAATTTCCTTCAAAATTCAAACAGAAATAGTTTTTTTATATATAAACTAATAAAAAAAACGCTTGTTATCGCTATGGCTGATATTGGGCCTTTGGAATGGACATTTGGACCAAGATTCGGACCGGTGGACATGGTCTATTAACCCGATCGAAATACAGATGGATCGATCATGGATAAAAATGTCATTCGTTTTCTTAATGAATATCCAGCGACTTCTTATTCCCCTCTCTCTGTCTGATGATGACGTTCAACCTAAATACTTTAGTGTAGTGTACGTGTTTTTCTTCTTCGTACTTGTTGAGTTTATCCGTTTCAGAGGCTTCCATAAACTTGTAATGTATTCAAAAAAAAGTATTTTTTTTATTTATTTATGTTATGGTATTCTTTATCTTTACCTAGTATGCATGTTTATTTTGAATAGTTTGATGAATCTTTTAATACAAATAACATGTTTCTGTGTTGAACAAATTATTTTTTGCCTAAATTGTTTTAAAGTTTTAGCTAGGGTTTGTGTTTTAAATCAAATATTTTTGTTTTAATGTTGACCTAATATCTTTGCATGTTACAATTTTGACCATATATTTGTGTTTTATCGTTTGAATAATAATAATAATAAAGGGTTAGGGTTTTGTGTTTCTGAGTTGTTGTCATAAATATTAATAAAGGTTTGGCTAGGGTAGTGAATAATTAATTGTCTTTTTCTGATCTTAATAAAATCTGAGGACTTCTATTGTTGAGTTTTGTTTTAATTTCATAATAATTGATTGTGTTATTCTATGTCTTTTCAAGATTCCTCATTGACTCCTCCAACTCCAAACATGGATGATCTGCTTGACATTAACATGTTGCTAGCTGACATTAGGGAATAGGAGACAACATATGAAGGTTATTTAGAGGTTGGTAAGAGGATTGACTTGGAGATTCTAGTTCAAAATACCCCCACTAATAATACTACCACTCAAAATACCCCACTGATAATACTACCACTCAAAATACCTCCAATGATAATACTACCACTCAAAGTACCCTCACTGAAAATACTACCAATACTGATGAGTCAAATCCTCCAATTGACCAAGATCAGAGTTCTCAGAGTCAAAGAAATGTTGTTGGTAGAGCTCCTCATCCCAAAAAATTTGTTGTTCGTACTGAGATGTTGTTTATTGAATGACCCAGATGGTGTGGTAATCTTTACACATATGATACAAAGTGGAAAAGTACATCTAATGTTAAGAAACATGTAGCTGTTTTTATTAAGAGAAAGTTGAGGTTGGAAGGTAATAATGACAAAGAGATTGCACAATCTAAGTTAAACATAGGTGACTGTACTCCAAGTTTGGCAACCTGGACATATAATCATGCTATGGTTAAAGAACTTGCAACACATATGATTCTAGGTCATGAATTTCCATTTTCTGTTATGGAAGGTGTTATTTTTAATGAGTTTCTTAGGGAAATTTATCCATGGTACAAAAAGATTACTAGGCAATAGGTTAAGTTTGACTGTGAGACATTTTATGAGGCTGAGAGAGTTAAGATGAAAAGGTATATGGCTTTGATTAATAGGGTCAGTCTTACCACTGACTTGTGGTGGTCCGGTGAAAAGATGATAGGTTATATGATTGTGATTGGTCATTTCATTAATTCAAAATGGCAGCTTCATAAAAGAGTTTTATCTTTTTAGAATGTGTCATCGCCATATTTTAGGGAGGTTTTATATAGAGAGTTGATTAAGGTGATGGATGATTGGGGAATAAAGGATAAGGTTGTTTAATTTATGTAGATAATGTTAGTGTTAGTGATAATTGCATTGCTAGATTGAAGAGGGATTATTCTGGTAGGAGAAATTTACCCTTAGATGGTAAATTGTTTCAAGTAAGGTGTTGTGCACACATCTTAAATTTGTTGGTGCATGATGGTCTTGATATGATTAAGGTGATTGTTGATAAGATACGAAATGATGTCAAATACTTGCTTAATTCTGAAACTAAATGCAAAGCATTCAAAAAGTTTGTTGATGAGTTGCAACTTGAAGGCAAAATACAAGTGTTGACAAAAAAAAGTATCTCTACTTAACTATTTTAGAATTATCCTTCCATCCTGATGATAATTTGTTACATGATTGGACAACAGTCAACGATTTCAATAAATAAATTATATTCGTTAAAACTATTATTAATTAGATGTGATAATTATCGTTGGGTCAACATAGGGGTGTTGATAATTAGAGGGAACAATATGGTAATTATAGAGACACTTAAAAAAGTGAGAAACATAAATAGGATATATAGCACTTAATAATATATAATATATCTACTAACTCTCTAAATAATTTTTGAGAGTCAAGTAGTTCATCAAAGTTCAAATAACCCATTTTATAAAGAAGCATTAGAAACCAAACATGCAAATACTAATATCGCACAACATGAAGCATAGCAGCTACGAAACATGGCAGCTATGAAACATTATGTGCCCTCGATAATTATACACAAAGAATGATAATTCTTATTAGTTTTATGTAGTTTTTAACCTCATCACCACCAAATCTAGGAAGTGTAATATTCCAAATTTTCTCTAAAAAATGGGATATCAATTGTAATAAGTGCAGATAATGGAATCAAAACATGATTTTTTCCAGTAACTGTAATAATTATCATAAATGACAAATTTTCCACATCTCAACATCAAGGAAAAAATATTTTCTTTCGATGTTTCTTCTTCTTATTATTCCAACAATGGTGCTTGATAATTCATCTTTTTCATAACGTGTGATCCATTATTATAACTTTTATAACATGTGATCAATTTCATCTATTTATAAAATTCATTATTACAATCATAGCTACCATTAGCAGATATAGTAGAGATAAGTGCATTATAAATATATTACTGAAGCAGAAAAAAGGCTTCCATTTAACTGCATAATGATAAATACAGTATAAGGTTCTACATTTTTTTAAGTCGAAAAAGAATAATATATTATATTTTGTATCATCATAGACCATAATAAACAACTTAACATTCCATTAGAAACATATATCTGATGTAATATCTGATAGATTTAATGGGTCTTTAGTGGACATTCAATAGGTTGATTGTCGAGACCTTCCGATATTTGCTTCCCGATAACTGATGGAATAAATTCCTCTAGAGATCTAGATATCTGGTTACATAGAGTTTAAGTAGGTTCATATAGTACCTTAATTTCGTTTCATTTAAACTTACACTTCACGGAGACAATGATGCCTATTATTGTCATTTGTATATTTATTGGAGTGATGTTCTCCTATGAGTTGCTTTTTTGTTAAAGTATTTATTGCAGTGTTGTAACGTAATTCTTAGGAGATGTTGAGTGTTGAATAAATGTTATAATACTGTTGATCATGTCTAGAAGATTCCTAGGAGTCTTCGGGTCAAGTATAGACCTAAAGTTACCACTATACAAAAAGCTAAACGCTTAAACAACCTATATTTATAACACTTAATCAACAATCTTCATAGTTATGAGATAGAGATAATTTGAGATGAACCTTTAGAGAAGTCAAAGTCTTTTGCTTTGACCTCTATTGATCATTATGCTAAATCTTCACTAATGAGGAGATATGAAGAACCTACTCATGAAGAAGGTTATGTAGAGGAATCACAAGATGAAGAAATGGCATTCATAATCCAGATATTTCAGTATCTTGCCAATAAGAAAAATAGAAGATTCGTAAACAGAGATAATGGCTTCATGAGCTTTAAAATAAACAAATATGACCATAAATGATGCTTCAAGTGCAAGAAGCCTGGTCACTTTATTGTTGATTGTAACACCCTCTTTCTCCATCGATAATTTAATAATACCATAGTAAATTAAAATGTTACATCAACATCAAATAAGATGTCACATCATTCAATGTCACACAAATTGCTCAAACATTTAACAAATGGATACATAACACACTTATTTCAGATGAATCGACAACATCTTCAGAGCATGGTTTTCAACTTCTCTTTATTAGCGCAAAGGAAGACAATTCAAAATATATTTAGTCATTCACTCCATCAATTCATAAACAACGTCTTATCAAGTAAAAAAGAGTTTATAATGCTCTCATAATCTTTTTAAAAATAAATAACAACTAAATAAGCAGGCACGCGTTCATCCCCGATGTTACGTATGAGAGCAAGACCTGACTCAATCTACGCAATACGGGGCACAACTCTATACCTCAAGCAACTCTAATCTTTGTCACATGCACATTATCCACGTGGAAGCAACATTCAAACAGAAGGGTGAGATGTCATAACAATATAAACGAATATATGATAATGAACAGGTAAAGTATGACATACATAATATAACATTCATACTTCATGCATTAACACCAATACATAACATAGTTTCCACAATCACTCCCAACAAGCAAACATATCACATCTTATTCACCGACAACGTCATAAATGCAATGAAACCAACTTCACTAACTATATGCATGTGGTACCATAACAACATCTCTTTGCCATTTAGGCTACTCCGCCACTTACCATCAAGGTTACATCGTCACTTGCTTTTGAGGCTACATCGTCGTTTATGAATATGCATGCAACAGTAATATGTCACAACAAATTATACAATGGCACGGCACATCAACTGAATAAACCAACATAGATCATTAATCACACATAGTTGTTTGTACATCGTCGCAACATCACCACATCATGAAATCTCATTGATTATATCATCATATTCACCACTTCACAATTACATCAAAATATTGGGATAGTAAAATAATTCATAAAATTATATCATTATGTTTTCAAATTATTTTTATTAGATAAAAAATGTTTCTAGCTTCCCGTAGATTCGAACGGCGCGTCAAACGGACACCCGAGTCAAAAGTTATGAATTTTCAAAGATTTTCAAAAATATGTCATACCCGGATACCCATATATGGTAACCGATTACCACATAGTATTTTAAAAATCACAATTATTCTTTCAATGGGTAACCGGTTATCATAACTGGGTACCCACTGTTGCATAGCTAAAAATTTGCAATTTTTCTATTACGGAATTTTCTCCAAAAATCCAAAAAAATCACCTTTTTGACACCAAAAATAGTTCTCTCACTTGTATAATTTGAACATAGACATTACCCAACCTTCCCATTCATCAATTAATCACAATCTCATCAATTTTAATGGATTTAATTGCAAGTTCATCATCAACATTCATAACCTCACCTTATATTCAAAACCCAATTTTTCACTCAAATCAAAAATCATTGTTATAGCAATTACACCCAAACATCACCCATCAATCAACTTTATTTGTACAACATCAAATGCAATAATTTCACACCCATTCATCATCAACAATTATCATATAGCCTAACCCTACCATAACTCATCATCATATAATCCTTTATAGAGTTAGAACTTTACCCTTATCTTTGGTTGGTGATTCTACTTTCTCTACCGTAAGCTTTTTTC
Source organism: Vicia sativa (assembly GCA_021764765.1). Lineage (NCBI taxonomy): Eukaryota > Viridiplantae > Streptophyta > Magnoliopsida > Fabales > Fabaceae > Vicia > Vicia sativa. The sequence continues at coordinate 190,076,305 of CM038796.1, forward strand.
CCTTACTTGGTTGTTCTTCCCTTCTTCCTCGTTCTCTCCTTTTCCCTGGTTTTTACGATCGAATAGAAATTGTGATCTCTATTCCTTGCTTAACCCAATTTTAAACCTTATGCCCCTAAATCATAATCCCCGTCTTACCCTTCCTTATTTTTAATTAATATTTCTAATCTATATAATTACTAACTATATATTATTATTACCATTAAAATAAAAACTCTGATGATAATAATAATATTAATAATAATAATAATAATTATTATTATTATTATTATTATTATTATTATAATAACATTATCCCACTAAATCTAATATTTAAATCTAATAATGTTAATAACCAACTATCTCTCTACACCTCATGTCTATGCACTTTTGGTCATACCCCCATATCTCAATTTTTTCAATAATTTCTAAGGTATTTAATTATCGATAATACACCACGTCATATCACATCATAAAATCTACCAACTCATAAAAATACACCGCATCATCTAATTATTTTAAATAAAATAATTCTAATTAAATTGGGTCGTTACACTGAAAGTCTAGAGCTGCAAAAGGAAAACCCAAAGAAAAGGAGTTTTTAGAAAGAAAAAAAATCAAAAACAATGCTAAGAAAAGTCTCATGTCAACATGGGATGAATTTGAAAAGAAAAAAAAAATCTGACAAAGATGAAGAACAAGTCAATCTAGCTCTAATGGTTTCAATATCTTCAGACACATAATCTGACTCAGATTTTAGCTCCGATTCCAAAAGAAGATGAAGTGTTTTCTCAACTATCTTGTTCAAATTTAATTTCTTTCATCCAATATCTTATGTGTTGTTGTCAAGATAAAGCCAGACTTATGAAAAGGTTAAAAAGATAGTATGATATCATGAAAGCTGAATTAGAATCCTCAAAAATAAGATTGAAATATTAAAAAGAGATCATATTGGCTTAATAAATGATACGTTAGACAAACCCCTTAGTGAGTTTGAAATGGCTCTTCAAGAGTTTGTCATTTATGGCTTTAACAAGACTAAAGTTACTTCTATAATTTATGGTATAAGTAAAAGCAAATAGGAAATCTTGCTTGCTTTGAACAGTCTGTTGATCCAGAATCTTAAATTTGAAATCTATAATTGTTGCATGATTCCCACCGTGTTTGAAGGTCGCTCTATCACGAACGAGCGACATGTAATAGTTTCACTAATGATGTTAAGAGGGACCATACCCCTCGACAATGCACTCTTTTACATCTCTGACCATATTCTTTTATTGTTTTCTTCTCCTTTTATGTAGCATTCAACCTATACTGTAATTTATGTCATGAAGGTAATAGGCTTAGGGGAGAAAGACTAATTAAAGTTACTAACTTCTAGACCATTATGAAATGCTCCTAAAAACATTTCTTTATTAGAATGGATCACCTTATTGAACCAACAAGATAATATCTGAGAGATTTAGCGAGTCATTAGCGGATATTCAATAGGTTATTTGTCGAGATCTTCTGATATTTACTTCACGAGAACTGTTGGAATAACTTCCTCGAAAGATCTTTATATCTGGTTACCGATAATTTAAGTAGGTTTGTATACTACCTTAATTTAGTCTCATTGAATATACACGATACAAATTTACACTTCATGCAAACACTGACACATATTATCGTCATACGAGTATTTATTCAAGTGATGTGCTCCTATGAGTTTTTTTTTTGAATTGTTTATTGCACTGATAAAACACAGTTCAGTACAGTTGCACACCTTTTCAACAATTAAGTTGGATGAAACATATCATATATTGTCAAATAAAATCCATCTATATGCAAATTTAACAAAACACACCGTTTATATAAATTTCATAAGTTGGAAGTGATAGAAAAACAAACAAGCACGACAATTGATCTTAAAATTAATTAAATTTTTTAGTTCAATATTGATCTAGTTGCACTATTTGTGGTGAATACATTTTTTTACTTAAGATAATGGTTGTTACTAGTCGTATACTAATTTTGTATTTCATTTAAAGCAATCATATGACAAATAAATCACTTATGTCACGATAATGAGTTAGATAGACAAGTATACAAATTGAGAAACACAAATTTAATATCCCAAACAAAACTATTTGAGTTATCACAAATTGATATATTTATAAATAAACAAGTTTGACTAATTAATAGGTAAATAGAGGGATTTGTAGGTCGATCTATATCCATACACGCTGTCCACACCTAGTAGTCTTTTACAATGACAAATATTATGCATGTTTTGAGACACTTTTTGATTAAATAAATATAAGAAATGTTTAATTATTGTGTAAGTTTTGAACTATTTTCTCAAAAAATAAATATATAATTTGAAATTAAGAAAAATAATTAGTTTAAAAACTTAATTATAATCTTTTGTAATTTAAAAATTCACAAAAAATCTTAAGTTTACCCATTCAATTTTAAATTATTTATTTATACATTTAATTTCATAAAATGTTATTTTAAAAAATTTGTTCTTTTCTTTACAAATGATTAAGCCTATCGCAATCACTATCTTTACCATCAAATATAAAATAAAACTATATAGAGTTTTTTTTATACAAAAGAGGGCCAAAGCCCAAAAAGAAAAAAAAAAACTATTGAAAAACACTCATTAGAGTGTGAAGATCTAGATGGTCATCTGTATCCGTCCGTTTTTCGTATTATTTATATTATTTTATGTGTTAATTATTTTATTTAATTATTATGCGAGATAATAATTAATTAAGATGATTATTTTATTTGGTGTGTTAATTAATTATTTAATTATTACGTGAAATAATAATTAAATGAATTAATTAACTTTGTGTGTATTTGTGATTATTTGATGTATCGGGCTTAATGAGATATTATGAAAAACTGTACTTTGTACCCCCACTGTTAATCCTGTACCCCACAATTTTTTAAAAATGCCAATTTACCCTAATATAATTTAATTATTTTACCATTTCACTTTTACCATTTACGAAAAAGTCAAAATTTAACAGTCCAGAAAAACTCCTCCGGAACACTTCCAGTAAGTATTCTGGTATGTAAAAATATAAACCGGAACAATTTTTAAATGTATTCCGGATTTCACAAAAACCATTCCGGAACACTTTGTGCAAGTGTTCCGGAATGAATGACAAATTGTATAACAAATCGGAACACTTCTTAAATGTGTTCCGGTTTGTAGACAATGTGAACCGGAACACTTTCACAAAGAGTTCCGATTTGTAAAGAATGTAAACCGGAACAGTCTTCTGGAAGGGTTTCAGAACGCTTTTTTAATTTTTTTTCCAGGTATGGAAATTCAAGTCCCGGTTTGCCAAAAAACGAGTCCTCCATAGATACGACAAATGTATTCACTACAATAGAAACATTCACTACACGAGAAGATGTTACTAGTTGGATCAAAGAAGTTGGATTAAGAAATAAAATCAATTATTATTAAGCGTTCGGACCCGGCAAGAGGAATGAGGAACAAGATAATTTTGGGTGTGATAGGCGGAAAATACAAGGATAAAAGTGGAACTCGAGCGCAACTAAGAGATGTGAATGCCCGTTCAAAATTAGATCGACTCCGTCAAAAGATGGGTTGGGATGGAAGGTAGATGTAAAGTGTGGAGTTCATAATCATGGATTACCTGATAGGCTTGAAGGTCATGCATTTGTTGGCAGGTTGACCTCAGATGAAAAACAACATATTTTTGATTTAACAAAGAGACATGTTCCTCCTAGACACATCTTGACTTCCCTGCAAGAGAGAAATCTTGAAAATATCACTCGGATCACTCAAATTTATAAGAAGAGTGTGATACAAAAGAGATAAGGGTCCAAGCGAGATACAACATTTGCTAAAGCTAATTGAGGATGCGGGTATGTCTTGGAGTAGAAAAGAGATGGTTCGGATATTGTGAGAGATATTTTTGGCGCATCCGGACTCCATCAAGTTGCTGAATATTTTTCCCATTGTCTTAGTTATGGATAGCACATATAAGACAAATAAATATAGGCAACCTCTCTTTGATATTGTTGGCATGACATCGACGGAGTTGACTTTTGCTGTTGCATTTGCTTATAGATCGAGCGAGATAGTTTTGTTGGGTCTTGGAGAAGAAGGAATTGTTTGTGCAGAAAGATCTGCGTCCGAAAGTGATTTTGACGGATAGAGATCTAGCATTGATGAAAGCTGTGGAAATTGTGTTCCCTACTACACAAAATTTGCTATGTCGTTTTCATATTAATAAAAATGTTGGGATGCGATGCAAGCAATATGTGATGAAAGAAATGCAAGAGACCATTGACACATTATGGGAGGAAGTTGTGTGGGCTAGTGACGAGGTTGAGTATGCTCAAAAGTTGGAACAACTTGAGCAAGCCTGTTTTAATTGTGCTGACTTTATTAATTATGTGAAAGACACAAGGTTGATTCCACATAGACATAGATTCGTTGGAGCATGGATTGATCGAGTACTTCATTTAGGCAACACCACGACTAACCGGTATGTATTTTATTTTATTGTTATTATTATTTTTTATATATATTATGCATTAATATTTTTATATATAAGTAATATTTTTATATATTGTCATTAATATTTTTATATATAAGTAATATTTTTATATATTGCCTATATGTATTTTTACATATTGTTATTAATATTTTTATATATTGTTATATATATATTATGCATTAATATTTTTTATATATATTATGCATTAATATCATGTTATATATTTGTTATGCATTCATTTTTAGGGTTGAATCCGCTCATTGGAAGCTAAAGCAGATGTTGGGAAATAGTCTAGGTGACATGGTCAATTGTTGGGAAGCTATGAACAACAACCTGAGGATACAAATAGGCAACATTCGAGCTTCGTTTCAAAAAAGTTTTTATGAAGTTGAGCATGCACATGTTAGTCCATTGTATGGTAACCTGCATAATTTTGTTTCTAGAGCTGCTCTGAGACGCATTGCACAAGAGTTAAAGAGAGTTGATTATGTTGGAACTTCTAGAGAAATATGTAGGTGTACTCATAGAACAAATTATGGGTTACCTTGTGCTTGTGAGTTAGGTAGATATGTGCTTAGTGGTGTACCTATACCTATTGAGAGTGTTCATGATCATTGGAGGAAGTTAAGTATGAAAGGTGAATTACAGGCAGAAGGAGAAGATGGATCGGAGACTAACATGAATAATGTAATGGAAGAAATATGGAGAAAGTATAGATCATCAGATGTTGTCGGGAAAAGAGCATTAAGAAGTAGGTGTAGTGAAATTGCTTACCCCGCAACAACTTCCTTATGTCCACCACCTGAGAAAATAAAAACCAAGGGAGGAGTCAAGAAGAAAGGGAAGAAACTAGTTGGGTATGATGTTTACAGGGATCCTTCACAGCATGAGTATGTTGAACAAGCATCTCAAACTTCACAAAAGCTGTCTCAGAAATCACAATCAAAGAGGGAATCAAAATTAAAAACCCCACGCAAGACTACACTCTTCAGTTTCCAAGTCATATCAGGTCATATAAAATTATTATGCATTAATATTCATAGTGTTAATTATTTTATGTTTATTATTATATTATGTATGTATAATGCACTAATATTTATAATGTTAATTTCTTAGATCATATATCCAGGAGATTGTGGATGTTGAATCAGATGGTAATTGTGGATTTAGAGTCATTGCATCGTTGCATGGGTATAGTCAGGATGGTTGGACAATGGTTCGTCGAGAGTTGGACATGGAAATAAGGGACAAGAAGAGTTTGTATGAGAAGTTATTCGGAGATAGACTATCAGCAGTGAGAAACGGGTTGATGATACACTCCACTGGTATACAGCCAAAGGAGAAATGGTTGACACTACCAGACATGGGTTACTTGATAACGAACCGCTATAATGTCATTATTGTTCATTTAGGCAATCCCTGCTTGACATTTTTCCCTTTGACATCATCACCTTCACATAATCCTACTATTTGGTGTATAGGTTTAGTCAACGGTAACCATTGGGTTCAGGTAATAATTTATATACCCGAAAATAGTATTTTTAATTATTATTTACTATACAAAGTGTTGGATTAATTGTTTTTTATACTCAGGTAAACATGAAAGATGGATTCCCCTTACCCCCGGTGCCTACAGATTGGAAGAAGTTTCGTCACCCGGATGCAACTGCATGGATGGTATCCTTAGCGGGACGATTGTAACTATGGCTACATCTTTCGCCAGTTTTACCTTCTTATATTTGCTTAGCATAAGCTTATCATAAAATTATATTTTGTGTAATGTAGAACTAAATTGTTATGAAATGTAACAAAGCATTACAACAAACGCTTTTTTTATTCATCCAAATATTCAAATGAATCCAATGATAAATTAATGATAACATACACTAAAGAGAAATAACGCATAAATCCAATGATAACATATATCATAAAAAATAAGTCATATAAATATTTGAAGACAAAGACAAATATTTAAAGAGTTACTAAAAATTACATAAATCATAAAATCACTCTTCATTACATAAATGCAACGCGGCGGCAAATAAATCCGCAAACTGCGAATCATCCTCTTCAGCAGCAAATTTTTGTAGGTGACGATGAATTAATGCGGAGATACGAGCCAACTTAGGATCGGATGACCCTGTTGCAAACTGTGGAATTGACACCTGTCTTGGTTCATCAACCGGCGGTGGTACCAATCGAGGGTGTGACACCTGATAATACCAGTCCAAATAATTTTCCATAGTCTCGGAGGGAAATGTGACAGCAGTTGTGTGACCAACTACATCTACAACACTCTGGTCGTAACCAATCCAGTTAACATCCACATCCGCCTCAATAATATCAGTGGGTGAACGTGGTATATACTGAATAAGACCAAACTGACGTAAACATTTGTCAGCCAAATATAATACATAAGTACCTCCCCAACAAAGTCTTCCTCTGAAATAAGCAAGCTCGTCGAACGCACGAAACTGCCTATGATCCTCAAATGGACGCCACACCACGTCAACCGGTGTCAACCTATCGAGGACAGCTCGCAATGCATCCACCTTCAACGCTCCTTGCTTGTATGCCCATCTCATCGCTCTCGGCATTCCAACGTTCTCACTTGGATGCCAGTTTTCCACTACTTTCCAATTCCAGGAAAATACTCATGGATCCAGCTCTGTGTCAATAAAAATTATAAATAACATTTTAGTAATATTTTTTACGTTACTAAACAATTAATAATAATTAAAAATTATCTAAACAATTAATAATAACATAAATAATAAATGAATTACCTGAAGAAGAGTCGGATAACCAGCAAGTTGTTTGGTGCCAAACATACATGCATCTCCAAGTGAATCATAAAGTGTCACCAATGCAGCTGCCCCCCAACTGTATCTTCCAGCACCCTCCAAGTCCGCAAAAAGAGATATATATTTTGCTTCAACAAGCGTAAACGTCTTGTCGGCAAAAATAGTGCAACCTACTAACATCATCAAGTAAGCCTCGGTCGCATATGCCCAATTATTAAGAGCTCTATAGGCAATAAAGGTATCATACAACCATTCCAACTTATAGTAGGCACCTCTGTTGCCACGAACTTGAGTCACGACTTTTCTACGTGACACTCTTAAATATGTCACAGCAAGCTCAGCAGCAACATCTTCAGTGACATGCTGGGGAGTCCAGAAAATACCTCTAATAGGGAGGTGAAGAATACAAGATACGTCATCGAGAGTAATCGTCATCTCACCAAATGGCATGTGAAATGACAATGTCTCAGAATGCCACCTCTCTACAAATGCAGTGATTAAATTCGGATATACCTTTGTCATACTAGATCTTTGCAAATGTGCAAGACCCGAATTTGTCACCAACCTTTCCATCTCTCTAGGGAGTTGCAGGGGAACCCATTCTTTGAGTTTTTGACCGTGTGCAGCACATTTTAATTGTTTTTTAGGTCCTCTTTCCTGGAAAAAAATATTGAAAAAAACGTAACATATTAATAAACTATGACAAAAATTAACTTAATTCATTTCACATTAAATTTTCATTTACTTACCTCTCCATACCACAAATGTCGAGCACAATGATGCTCGTATCTAACTAACAGAGATAAATCTGATGGTCCACCCGAGAATCCCCTAAGCACCTCCGAAGGATGTGACCCGGATCCAGATGCACCGTCGTTTCTACGAGGGAGTCGTCCGTCAGGGCCTAATCTTCGAGGCATTCTGGAAAAAAATAATAACATAAAAATATTTTTTTTAAAAAAACAGAAAAACCCAAACCGGAACACTTGGGGAAAGTGTTTCGGAATGAATTTCGGAACACTTTTAGAAAGTGTTCCGGAATGCAATATCCCAAACCGGAACACTTTTGCAATCTGTTCCGGTACGACCATTGCAAACCGGAACACTTTCTAAAAGTGTTCCGAAAAAATGACAACAAAAAATTAAAACCGAAACACTTTCTAAGAGTGTTCCGGTTTGGTTAAATTTCTGGAACTTACTTGAACTGTTTCGGTGTGTTTTTTTGTGAACCGGAAGACTTGGCCCAACTGCTCCGGAATACAATTGATGTAGAGAGATTTCGGAACACTTTTAGACGAGATGTGAAAAATGAAATTTTTTTGAAATCTTATACTATTTATATGAGATTATTTTAGTCAAAAAACTACTGTAACGGGGGTACAGGTTGAAATGTGGGGGTACAAAGTGAAATTTTCGATACTATGAGATTATATTATATTGGGCCTAAATATTAGAAGTGTGATTAATATTGGGGGTGTATTTTCCTTAAGCCCATTAAGAATTAGAGTTAGTAAGAGTGTGAGAGGGTAGATTGAGACACAACACTAATTTGTGCATTTTCAAGAATAGAGAAAGAGGAGGAGAGGAGCAAAAGGGAAAACAAGAGCAAGTGCTAGGGTTCAAACAAATCAAGAGGTAAGGGAGAGAATTTGTGTTATTATGGGTTAATTTAATTGGGTCAATGGGTAGATTAACATGAGTAGGTTATTTGTTTGGTCAAATTCCTAATTTTCTATGTTGAAATTGATTGTGTCGTTGTTGAAATTGAGGGATGTTTGGGGACTCAATTTAATTTATGGGTACTAAATAATATAATATATGAGTTAAAATTGAAATAGTTAGTATGCAATGTTACTGTTAATGAATTTCATGGAGGTGATTCTTGTACACTATATATAAATGGGGCGCAACATTTACATAATAGTTCCTGTAGTTTCTCTTACTTAGCAATATATATGCGCAACTTTTCAACTCATTTTCCTGTAGCTCACGCAAATTTAGTGATGGGTCTCCTTAATTGTTCTATTCTTGCATTATTATAATTGATTATTCAGTGGAAATATTGGGCAAGATATAATGCTACTAAATTACCATCATAAGCTAACAAACCGTGGGCCCTCTTCAATCGATATGTAAATGTTTGTATGATGCATGTTTCAATTTGCTTTTTCCTAGTTCATGTAGCATTTCACGTTTGAGAAGTATGTATATATATGATACCACTACTTTTGCTAGGTATGTAAAAAGTGAAAAACCAATATACTTTTTCATGTAACTTGTTTTAGTAGTTAGTAGTTACCTGCTTTTAGTACACATATAATATATATAAAAGTGGCAAATTATGTAGAAAAAATAAATATGTATACGTACCCTGTTTTAATTTTTGACAGCAGGCTAAAAACAATTGAAAAACAGTCCTGTTTGGTCTCGATAGCCGAATTAGGCGGTATAATTAGTTGCTCGGAATTTGATGAAAATTTACATGGTAGCTAAGTTTAATTAGTAGATTAACGTGGTTGCGTTATTTTGTTGAACTTCGGTATTTTGTGAATTGGATCGAAATCACATTTTGGCTTAAATAATTGTGTTGAGAATACTAATGTCAATTGGAAATTGTGTTCGCAATTGTTGATTGGCCAATATAATGTGAATGGTTTATTTGTTATGAATGTGTGTATGTACAATGTGGTTGATAATTCATAGAGTTGAATTATGGTGATATGCGTATGTTAAGGTGGTAGAGATGATCTTAATTGCATATGTGTTTGTGATATTGTACATTCATTCATAGCATGGTCGGCTTTATGGTGGAAGCAGTGAAACTGTGGGTTCACAATATAAGAGGCGTTGATCCTTGAATGGAAATAGGCGTAGCGGACGTGATCCTTAATTGGAGATAGGCGTATGGGCTTTGATCTTGTCTGGATCGGAAGCGTGACTTGGATTCTAGATATTGAATTGGAAAACAGTGAAACGTTGAGTTCACATTTTGGTACCACATGCATAGAGTCACATGTCTTGCATTGAGTCATATTGGAGTTGTGTGATGTTTGAATATATGCAGTTATGTGATCGTTATGTGTGTATGAGAATTGATAATTGAATTTGGTGATGCTCGAATACATGATTTGGTGATAATTGTGAATATGTGATAATGATGGTTTATGTACGTATTTGAACAATAGTATTGGAATCATGTATTGAATGAATAATATGAACTTTGTTGCATACTTGTACATGTGAAATATATTTGATGATAATATTTACATGATTATGCGAAGTGTGTTGAATTCCTATGAATGTTGATTACATCGTTGTGCTTAATTATATTATTTCATTATGATGTGAATTCTCACTCTCCTGTTGGAATAATGTTCTTTTTGCGACATCGCTCAGGTGCTCAAGAGGGAGGTTGTAGTGCGTTGCACGTGGAAAGTGAAGAAGCATAGTTGTTTCTTTTCTTTTGCTAGGTAGTGAGTCATGCTCTGATCGATGTAACACTGAGTTGGGATTTTGTTAGCATTGAACTCATGTTTTATTCTGGTTATGTATTATGATACTATGTTATGAACATGTATGTTTTTTTTTGTTTGATGAGTGACCTTAGTGTCGAATATTCTGGAAGTTTATGTTGATTATCCTGATGGACATTGTGGAGTCATTGATTATGGTATGAGACATAATCTTTCATGAAATACATGAGTATTATTATTTTCCGTTGTGAATGCATATTCTTGTTGAATTATGAAAAGTGGAAAGTGTTGACATTATGACCAGGTGTATGTATTTATTTGACATGACGTGTTTGCATGGTTTTCAAAAGCCTTAAGTTTTTGGAAACGTCGATGTGACGCCCTTTATGTTATATGCATGCCTATTTACTCTGATTATATGTTGAATTATTTGGGGTTTAGAAAGGGTGTTACATCATCTACTAGCAAGGGTCTCAAGATATTTGGAGAATTATCATATTTATCATATTGGATACTAGAACAACCAATATTAGCTAAGGTATCTGCACATTTGTTATTTTCTCGAAAACAATGAGAGATAATCATAATCTCATGCTCCTCAATGATGTGGCAAATATCTCGGAGAACTGCTTTACACTTTGTATTACTGATGCTTCCATCACGAATAACATTCACTGCAATAAGGGAATCTATATTAACTTCCACCCTCAAACTTAACTCTTTCATGATATTTAGACCTTCAAGATCTCCCAAAAACTTTGCTAACAAAACACTACACAAGCCCAAGTTTTTAGAAAAACCATTGATCCAATTACCGTTGTTATCTCTCATTAGCCCTCCACATCTGGAAACTTTACTTTCCTTCCTAGCTCCACCAATGTTAAGTTTTACCATGTCCGGAGTTCGAGGCTTCCAACCTGTCAACATGTTCCCATTATTTACTCCTAATTTTTTTTTAAAACTATCACACACACTCTTATAACCAAGCTTCCTTTTTAAAATTATGTTGACATCTTCACCAACTTAAAACAACTTAAAACAACTTCAAACAACAAAGTACTTATTGGAAACAACTTAAAATCCAACATTGGCATAAAAACAACAATAAATAAGACATGTGTTCATCCCCCCGAATGCTACGTATCAGACCAACGACACCGACTCGAACTAATGAAGATAGATAGTCTTCACTCTGAATTACCTACACGTTACCAACATAGGAATAACATTCAAACAGAAGGGATGAGATATTGAACCATATAATTGAATGTATGATAAATAATATATTAGAATTAGATCATATAAAATCACCACTTCATAATTTTCTAACAACGTCAATCGCCACAATTCAACAACATAACAACTTATGCAACACAGAATGCGGCTCGTTACAATGCACATGCATGTGATACCAATTGGAACAGAACCCCAACTTGATAATTTGCCAATTAATAGAGGCATCAACAAGGCATAATCCTTCAACTTTTACCATTTTTTTATACTCTACTATTAACTTATCGTATTAAGAATATTATTGACCAAATATTAATTTGCCAAATGACATAATGCAGACAAAACAAAAGAATAAAAAAAATATATATGGGACATTGATGGTGTGGCCCCCGCCACATTGAGGAGTGACCCTCGCCACTCGAAGATTGGTAGCCATCGCCACTTGGAGTGTGGCACTCGCCACATTGTGTAGTGGCACCTGCCACTTGAGTAGTGTGGACCTCGCCACCTCCACCTCTCCAACATGTGTCCTTCGAATAATTACCAGATCCAACACCCATTAACACAACAACACACGACTATATCCTTATGAATAATTACCAGATTTAACAACATGAAACACAACAACATGACAACTAAATCAACACGAATTAATTTCCAGCAACATATTCATAGATATAAGATAATTTCATAAACAACCATAACTATATACACACACATCAACAATTACACACAATCCAATCCCCACATACTATTTATCATATACCCTATTATAGAGTCAGAACCTCACCCTTACCTTGGATTGAAGGTTGCTCTAACTCTCCGATTGAATCCTAGCTTTGCCTCTTCCTTGAGATTTTACGTACTTTTTCTCTTCTCCAAAACCCTTATTCTTCTCTTACTGATAAAACATATTTCTCTTACTGCCACTTCTAACTTTCTTTTTATTCTTAATTAACCATATAATATTATTATTCTATTATTCTTATTAAGTCTATTGGGCCTAATTTCTACACCCCTATTATTATTATCACTAACCATTTAACTTATGCCCATAATAATAATATAGTACTATTTAAATACTATTCCTACAATTAACCACAAATTAATCAACTAAGAACATGACAACTTAAATCAACATTCCACGACATCAACAATTAATTCGGAAAAATATTTAATTAAATAATTAATTAAATATTAGGCTTTACACTTGGAATAATACCTCTCCAAATCGGCTTACACATAACACAATCTCCCACCGCATGCAACATAGTTTCACAAGTATTACCATAAAGCTTGCACATTGCACTTCCCAATCCTGCAAACTTTTTCTTAAATTAGTCAAAAGTCTATTATGATAAAGAAACGAAACAAAACTCCTATAACACTCATTAGCTTATAGTTTCCAGATGTGTTTCCAAATCGCATCGCCATCCTGCTCGAAACAGTAGCCCGAGACTTCATTATAAATCTCCTTCATGGAAAATTTCCTATTTGTGGTACCTGCAAAATAGAAAACATCAGTAAAAACTCCTTCCCTCGATGGCTTACACGAACAAACCTTCTCAATAATTTGAGTGAGCAACCAGTTCCGAAGGATATCAAAGTTCCATTCTTCATCTTCATTGATCAAATCACACAACTTGCTTCCTTTAGCTCGCTTGGGATCGTCACCTCAGTGTTTTGCAAACAATATTTTCCCCAACCAATTATCTTCCCATGCCTTAATACTCTTGCCATCACCAATGTTCTGGACTGGCCCAACATCTGACCCACTACTATTAGGGCCCAATCCAGTGAGCATCAAGGACTCGCAGGCCCATCTGCCCACAACGGTTATGAATGTCCCCACGTGCGCGTTAGGGCTACGTGACCAACTCTTACTTAACCGTCATCCTGCCCTCCGAGAATAATAGGTCAATCATCCCTTATATCTCAGAGTTGCAGACCAGGGAAGAGGCCACATGCTGGACTCCTTGCTCACGCAAACCCTGAAAGTCCCTTAGTGGGCTTCACTAAGCTACCCACTAACTGGACCTTGGCCCAACGTTGAGGGTTATAAATACCCTCTCGTTTGAGAGAGTCAAATATTCTATTCTATTCTCTTCACTCTTTACTTGCTCTCTCCTATTGCCTTTCCTTACTTTGGCATCAAAGTGTCTTGCAGGTACCCCCATCCCTCTCCAATCGCAGCAACTGGGCCATCGGTGATCTTTCTGATCAGGTACGATCAACCAACACACTAAAATCCAATTTGATACAGGTCTGTTAGAGATTTTGTAATGTCCTTCCAAAGACTTGAATCATAGCTCATAGCTTTAGCTATAACACCATTATCTTTATACATATACTTACTACGAAGAATGTTGCACCACAAGTCCGCCGCATTATTATGCATCTTCAGCCTAACTTCATTAAGCAAACTAAAATCAGCACTTCTAGATTTCTCAAGCCTATTCCTCCCAACAGTTCTGGTTTAGTGACCATATCCCATTCTATTGCATGTATTTGACGCTTCACCTCAGTATTTCCCCATATGAATTTCCACTGTAGACAATGTATCTCATCTATGCTGGCTTTCAGGAGTTTTGCGGTCATCATGGGATATAGATTTATCCCTTCAAGCACACTTTTAGCAAGAGCAATCCTTCGTGTCGAGGATAAAGTATTTCGTTTTCAGCTACTTAACTTTTCTGCTATTTGATCCACCGTATATAAAAAATCCTTCTTTCCAAGCTTTTTTCCACTAAGAGTGACTCTAAGGTATTTTCCAAAGTTTTTTGTGACTTTGAAATTCGATATCTAAGATAACTTCCTCTTCATGCTCCTTTCAACATTCTTCGAGAAAAGTATGCTGGTTTTTTCCTGGCTATTTTCCTGACCTGACATGCTGTCAAATTCTCGCAATGTCTCTAAAACACAATTCAACTAGCTCTTTGTCGCCTCTCCAAAAAGTAACAAATCATCTACAAACATGAGATGCAAAATTGCGACCCCATGTTTACCCAACTTAATAACTTTCAATTTTTTATTCCTCACTTCAACTTTTATCAAATGAGACATTTTGTCCATGCACAAAACAAACAAATAAGGTGAAATAAAATCCCCTTGCCGAATCCCCCGCTGAGGCGTAAAGAAAGGACTTCTCGATCCATTCCAATTAACATTAGTTTCAACACTTGTAACTCCTTGCATAATCAAGTTCATCATATTCTATGAAATATTTATTTCCTGAAGAACACGCCAGATGAAGTTCCAACTCAGCTTATTATAGACTTTCGATAAGTGCATTTTAACGCTCTGTCAAATCTCTCATATATCCTTTGTCTTCCGTGATAAATTAGACCACACCATGTATAATTAGAACCACTAGCTCTAAGACCAATCAATTTACAACTCTCCACTTTATAGAGTTTTTTATTTGCTCTTTTATAAATTTCTTTATAACTTTTAACATATTAATTATTTTTCTTAATATGCTTTATTTCTTTAAATTTTTTTTGTTTATAAATTATAATTAATATTTTTGTATGAATAATAAGTGTAACTTTAATTTGATTTTAAATGTAAATAAAAATTTAAAATACAAGAGCGCTGAATCTCCTATAAGAGAATTTGTTGTTCATTAGTAGTATAACTTTTTTTGATTAAAAGAGAATCATACAAGTATAAATAAAATACGGGTGATGCACCCTAACCAACCGCATACGTTAAAAGATAATATGATAAAAAATTAAATATAATTAAATGAAATACGTTAAAAGATAATATAATAAAAAATTAAATATAATTAAATAAAATAAAATTATATTTTAAATTTTAAATATTCAATGTACGTGTTCTAAGAAAATATTTTTATAAATAAATTATTAATTTAAGTTTTTGAAACATATGTTAGTTTTTTAGGTTTTTGAAACATATGTTAGTTTTTTTAATATTCTCTCCGTTTCAAAACGACAATCATTAATAAATGTATTTTATTTTAAAATAAATATTATTTTATTTTTCAATGTTATAATAATTATTATATTTTTAGGTGTACCGTTTATGTTTAACTTTCTACACTAATTCTAATTTATTAATAAAGTGAATTTTATAAAAGTACAATTCTTATAACAACGTTATTATATTTTTGAATTTGTGCAAAAATTTTAAACAGAAGTAATTAATTTTGAAAAAGAGAGAATAAAATATTACTCCAACGAGTTAGAACGTACTAGTAGACTTTTAACGAGTCAATAAAACAAAACTGTAGTAATAGTCTAATACAATAGAACGGCCGACATCTGTGACTCTTTGACAGCTTCCAAGCTTCACGAAAATGCCATGCCATCAATGCACATTAAAAATTAAAAACAGAACAAATAGCACAACTACTGTTCCATTTAATTCAAGCGGGAGAAAAAAGAACACGTGACATTCAGTGACAAAAAAAACCCAATAAAACGACACCGTATCCCAGAATTATCATCAGAATTTAAGTTTTGAGAAATTTCCATTTCCTTTATAAAAAATAAAATTTCAATTCCAACTAAAAAATATTATCACTATCAAGAGCTTCTGAACAGATTCACAATTCATTCAAACATGTCGACGACGACAACTGCGGATCCGACGCCGTTGATCGGAACTTCATCCGACGACTCTAACTCCGGGCGGCGAATTCTCCGCGCGCCGAGTCTCCGCCAAGCGGCGCGGTTTTTACGACAAGCGAGTGGGCGGAGGTTGATGCGCGAGCCGTCGATGATGGTGAGGGAAACCGCGGCGGAGCAATTGGAAGAGAGACAAAGCGATTGGGCTTATTCGAAGCCGGTTGTGATCCTTGACATTCTCTGGAACTTGTCGTTCATTATTGTGGCTGCTACTGTGATGATTTTGAGCCGGAGTGAATCTCCCAGTACGCCTCTTAGGTTGTGGATTTTGGGGTATGTGCTACAGTGTGCTGTGCATACTGTGTGTGTTTGTTTTGAGTATAGGAGGAGGATAAGGATGCGGGAGCAGGGGGGTACGAACGGTGGTAACGCGGTTGGGAGTGGTGGCAGTGGGGATTTGAGCTTTGGGTCAATGGATGGTTCTGGACAGTTTGGGGATGATGGTTCTACAAGGTGAGTTGAGTTTCTGAAAACTCGATATAACCCTTTTGTTTCAATTTTGAAATTTTAGGATGCTAGCTATACCATAAAATCAATCAATGACTCTTTTGTGATATGAATTAAAATGATACGAACTTTCCTTTTCCAAGAGAGAGAATTTGTAATCAGACCCTTGAAATTATAAGCTCAAAATCTTAATTCTAGACTAGAATAAGTTGATGCCTGACATGAGTTTAGGTTCAGCTTTCACCTGCACTGCATGCTTTCATATACTTCGGCTGAATATATCTTAGGGATGTGCGTGTGAAATTGTTGAGTGTACACATTAAATGAGATGTAGCTATGCTAGCTAATTGAAACTCTAGGAAAACTTCAATCAATATTTCAAATAACCCACATGGCAGTTATAGCTTCTCGATAGTTAAGGGGAAAATAAAATATTTCAGTTTAGTTCAAAATTTCAAATAGGAAGTAATTGTGAAATTGATAAGCTAACTTAACTTTGATTGTAAAAAAGATGACGGTGGAGGCTGTCGGGTAATAGAGCTGTTTTTATTCAATCTCTCAAAACACAGTGTAACCGTGTAGGTTTATGTACACTTTTGAATTCGTCCTACTTTTGATTTTTGAATCGCAATTTGTGTGTGATGACTTTGTGCTAAATAGAGGCACTATAGCATAATGCAATTTCATCAAACTACTATTTTCTGCTATTTGCGGGTTGATAACACCAGTGTGACAAAGTGTCAATCAGTTATCAACCCTATTTTTCTTTATGTAAAACTGTAAACTAAATGATATCTGACAAAATATATTTTTCCCTTATTTCATTTCCGAAAAGATCATATAATGTATAGTATGTTTACAATTCATAGCTTATTCCATTTTCTTAATAGCTTTTTTGTGTAATGAGTTAACCTCTTAACCTTGATCAATGAGATACTTTCTAAAGTTGCCTAAGAACAGAGTTGTGGCCTGAGGGTGTACACAATACTACAATATGCCCAATATTATTGTAAAATTAGCACAATCAATTACTGATTCAAAAGGGCCATTGTTTTTTAGATTATGTAATTTTTATGTTTGACTTATCTCCTTTTGTTTCTCCTAGTAGTTTGCCAAAGCATTTGGAATCAGCCAACACAATGTTTTCTTTTATTTGGTGGGTCATTGGATTCTATTGGGTATCAGCGGATGGTCAAGATTTGATCACCGATTCTCCTATGCTTTACTGGTTTGCTCTCTCTCTCTCTCTCTCTCTCTCTGCTCTTATTTATTGTGGGAATTGAGAACTTTCAATAATAATTGTGGAGTTGATTTCAAGGATTCAGATTAGCCTTCAGAATTAAAAGACACAACTCCTTTTCGTTATTCGTTTGCCGCCCACTGTTTACCTCGTCATGCCGTTGGTCTTGTTGGGTTTTTGAGTCCTCTTGACATAGTAGGAAACTGTGCCGAGATAGCCGGTGTTGAAGATGGGAAAGCTGGTGGTGGAAAAGAGAGGGTTTTGGGGAATTTTTGATACTGGTTTTGGAAATCACTGTAGTATAGAATTAAAATTGGGCGTGAATTTTCAATGTCGATCGGTGCTCTTTCGTCTCCTTTTGATGCATTATGCAATCATTAACCACCAAACAGTTGCAAATATTTTTCGGTTTCTTCTCGGCTTGTGTTATTTGATCTAAATAAATTTTCATGTGGTTAAAACCTGATCTCAATAATATATCAATTTTGCTTGACGGGGGAAAGAGAAGGTCACATGCCTGTAAATTTTGAGGGACTAATCTGAATCATTAAATTTAATTTGGCGGTATTTATTGAAAGTGCTCTCACAATAAGAGTCCTCATCTGGTACACTATATCTTTGGGAAATCTGTTTTTTATAGTAGTTTACTACTTTTGACGAATACACTTGCTTTACAGGTTATGTATTGTCTTCTTGGGGTTTGATGTTTTTTTTGTCGTTTTCTGTATTGCGCTGGCATGCATCATTGGTCTTGCTGTCTGCTGCTGTCTTCCTTGTATTATTGCGCTTCTTTATGCCGTTGCAGATCAGGCAAGTCACAATCATTACTTGTTCTTGTTTGAGTTTCCATGGGAAATTAATCTGGTTCCTCAAGTGTTCATTTCCTTCAATTTGATTTTATTTAGTAGCATTTTCCAGTCTTGAATTAATTTGGTAGAACTTATGGCTTTAAATATTGTTTTTGTTTTTGAATTTATTATGGCTGAATGAAACTGAAGTTTCTATTTGTTACAAAAAGAGATCTATATGTGTTTTTGGTAATCCAAAGGAAAAATTGTCTTGACCCGGCAAAACTGAACACGTGAAAGATTAAACTACTGTGTCGTACATGTCGGTGACACTAATGGACAGAGAAACAGTATTACATATGTACTTTTGTTGAATTGAAGCAGGCCAGAACCACTGTCAAAACTGTCCCTCTTACTTAACCTTTGTTAGTAACTAACTGTTGTCTCTGCTGATAACCTCTGCCGTCTTTTTTTCTGAAAAGAAAAGGAAAGGAGCAGTCACGTGAATACACATTTATTAAGATGCAATGTTTGCTACTATGAATGAATGGGCAGGTTTTTGGGTTTGCATTAACGTTTAATATGAAAAGTTTGGGATGGATTCTGATGTAATTTGTTAAACTTGCAATGCAAAAATGACTTCCTTATAAGGTGTAAAATATTTTGAAATGTTTACACGGATGATATGAAATGGAAGGTGGCATGCACAGGTGTGCGATTAAAAGTAATTTTTTAAGATTGATTTGTTGGGAATACCTTGGAGACAAAGACTAATTATGAGCTTGAGTATCTTAGATTTTTCAGGGTAGATGGTAAGGCTTAGGTTATGAGTTAGTTATTCGATAGTTGTTTTGTTTTGAGACAAGGTTCATTATTCTGATATTTGCATGCCTCATTCATGTCGACATTTTTAACTTCTAGGATCTTCTAGAAATAATGAACCTTGATATGATTTGTTTTCCTACAACTTTGTAGATTATGGATGTGTATCTAAATTCTAATCATGAGTGGACACGACCGCAATGCCTTATAACATAATAGTATATTATCTGTACTGTTCCTTGCATTAATGTCTCACTCCTTTTATTATGGTGTCATGGGAAAAGCAGGAAGGGGCAACAAAAGAAGACATTGAGCAGTTGTCAAAATTCAAATTCCAAAGAAAAAGTAAGGAAAAGCTTGCTGGTAATACACAAGGACCTGTTGGAGGAATAATGACTGAATGTGGAGCTGATTCCCCAATTGAACACGTGCTTGCTGACGAGGATGCGGTATGTTGTAAATTTTTGTTACGTGCATCCAAAACATTCTCT
This sequence comes from Vicia sativa, assembly GCA_021764765.1. Taxonomy (NCBI): domain Eukaryota; kingdom Viridiplantae; phylum Streptophyta; class Magnoliopsida; order Fabales; family Fabaceae; genus Vicia; species Vicia sativa. The sequence goes on from CM038796.1 coordinate 190,096,763, forward strand.
CTTGTATCATTAGACAGTGGTCCTTTTGCTCTCTGTCACTGAATATCAGTTCATCATACTACAAAGGGAAATCCACTCACACTGGCTTCATTTTAACCTTTAACACAATCATGTTTTAAACACATTATTCAGATGGAGAATTAGGTTCAAATTTTGGTTTTATTTGTACTTCTTCCATCCCTTTTTCTTTCCGGGTCCTTTCTTTACAACAACTATCGCACTTTATATTCATAGGAATTTTACATAATGGTTCAAGCACACGAGAATCGTTGTTGAATGATAAAGTACTTTGAAAAAACTAATCTGGTTTTATTTTTTAATTTATTTGTGTGGTAAACTGTAGGAATGTTGCATATGCCTTTCTGCCTATGAAGATGATGTTGAACTAAGACAACTTCCTTGCGGTCACCATTTTCACTGTAGCTGTGTGGACAAATGGCTGCACATTAATGCGACTTGCCCCCTCTGCAAGTATGACATTTTGAAAAGTAGCAACTATGGTCAAGAGGAAGTGTAGGAGTCCTGTCAAAGGGAATTTGTATGCTCTTGGTTGGCAGTATAATAGGCCCAGCGTGTTAATATACTTCAGTACAGGTCTCTTAGTTGTTACTGCTGCAGCTGTTTGTTTGTTTATCTCATAGTGATAGTTATATGATTCTTCGTTATGGCGGCTTGTAACTGGTTGTGTATATATCACAGGTCATTGTAGACCGGCAATAATTATCTTGAGGCAATTAATATTTTTATCGCCTTCACCATTTTTCTTCCCTGCAGAAGGCTGTATTGTCTCAGTATTCAGCTCGATCTTGGTTAGTCCAACCCGCCTCCCTTTCTTGTTGTGTCTCGTATTAAAACCAAGGATGTACTTGCTAGTTGCTACTAGTTTGATAGGCTGCTGATCAGAATAATAAGTCCTACAAGCTGAATCCGTGGAAGAACTGGATGTTTATGGACGTGAAACACATTAAGGTTTTGTTTAATCACATGACAGTTCAGAAGTCCGAATTATGATTTTGCATATATCTGATGTGTTGACAACATGGTTGGAGTTCTGTATGTTCCAAGCCTAATCCGATCAAGGTTTCAATATCTCAAGTGTGTAGATTTTGGACAAAAATCAAAGGTTTAGCTTTCAAATTCTAGGAATATTGATTAATTTTGAACGTTACGTTCTTTGAAACATTTTTCTCACTGAATTTTAGCTCTTATAAATTCTTTTTAAGTTCTCTCTATCTTTTTCATTATTTGAGTTTCGATTAATAATAATTATGATGAAATGGTACTAGCATTCAGCTCAATTCGGTTATTTTTTAACAAGGGGCAAATCTTTCACGTTTGGAAAAGTATAAAGTTCATAATGCTAGTTTGATGGTTGAGGTCAAGGAGTTAATAGGTGAAATGACAAATTACATGTCCATTAAAATTTATCATATTGGTTTGTTGATTAAGGTGATCAAGTTCGAGTATAAGATTTCAAATTACATGTTCCTTTTCATTTTTTATTTATTTGTCTTTTCAATTTATGAAAATAACAAGATTATGATGTTGCTATTCAATATACATCCATACTATTTTAATCAGCGTGGCACCATCGATAAACGTGACAGAACTACCTAACAAAAGATTTGGATGCACACTTGACCACTTGGATTTTGTAACTTGGTAGGTAATATTAAAAACTGGCACTCTCAAAATAAGTGTATAAGACAAACTTAAGTTCTTGGAATATAAGGATTTAGTATGGCTAAGCATAATAAACATAAAAAATAGATTAATTGAAGTCAAAGTGTTGGTTGGTCTCTCCATTGACACTAACAAGATTTTAGAACTTGGGTTTTGTAACAAAAATAATATTTATTTGAAAAATTGTTAGTTGGTGATGAAGAAGGTCAGAACATTCCGACTTACCCTAAACTCTTCTATGTCGTCACAAGAACATCTACATTATTACTATATTTTGAGAAGATTATATTTTTCTTCATTACAATCAGTCTTTAATCAAGGAACTACTATTCATTGATCACTTTCATAATTTATATCATGTTAATATAAAACTTAAAATAGATGAATTGTTATGGAGAATTGGTTTAGCCACAAAAAGCAAATCAAAGTCATAATATCAATAGCTAGATAAAAAAAACAACCAAATGATCAGCAATACATGCATTCAAGCCAATAATTAGTGTTTTTTCTATATATATTTATGTCAAAAACATTTTATTCAATCTACAACAAATTACATAAGGAAAATCCAAAGTTTGTCTCTCTTTTTTTGGTATAGGTTTCAATATACCAATTAAACATCACCAATTACTATATAGTTCAATCCAACAATCTGAAACAAGTACTATCCTCATTCAACATTGATCCTAAGATGAAGTATTGGAGGTGTCAAAACTTTTCTTTCTAACCAAAAGACAAGTGATTTTTGCAGGGCTGGAATTTGTGTTATTAAGAGAACATACTAAGAAATCAGGCCTATGAAGTCCAACATGTAACCTATCTTTTCCAACAACCAATTCAGATGCATCAAGCAAAACATGCCAATAGTTCCTATGAGCCTCAGAAACCCAATGCATTGTTCCATTCACATCTGCTACATAAGCAAATAGCCCTTTTGGACTTATCTTACATTTCCTCCTAAAATTTTGACTTAACTGAGAACCTCTAATCCTCAAATCAAGCCATGTCTTTGGTGCTATGAGAACCCTAGACTCCTTAAAAGAAGCAAATTCTTTTATATAATCCTCTTGTTCTTCACCAAGAATAGTCATGTAGTAGTTTCCTTTAACAAAAGGGTAACTTTCTCCAACCAACATCATAGCATCTTTGTAACTCGGAGTAAAAAGAACCAAGTATTCGTCGTCTGGTAAACCGCAATGCCTCAAAACCTTAGTTTGAGCTTGAATTTCCGGGATCGAGATGAAACTCCCGGGAAAGGAGGATTTCTTGTTGATAACATCAAGTAGTCTCGATGGTTCCAGCTGTGTTCCATCCATTTCAGGTAGGTTGCTTCCGAAAGAAGGCGACCGTGGTGATTTTCTTAGAGCATCTGACATTGGTAATTCTGAAGGCTCCTCATTGATGATGAAACTTGACATGTCTATTCCACTTCCATCTCCTTCAATTAAATTCGCATATTCTGGATACTTTGCTAGGACATATTGTTCTACGTATTCCATTTCTTTCTGTGTGATTGGACCTGACCATCTCAGGTCGATGTCGCGGATAGATGATATTGCTTCCGCTATGATATGAGCAGGAATCACCAAATTTGGTTTCTGTTCAAATACCAATTATAAGTCTTTTTGTTAGTTTCAAACATGTAATATTACATGCATATTTGGATTGACAGTGAGTTTGACAGAATCACAATATACAATCACGTTGCCAATGATTTTGCCAAACTCACCGTTGCGTACCAGGAAATTGAGGGTCTAGAAATTACCTTCATGACCAAACTGTTTGACTTGGTATTCTCTGCTATCAATTTGTGCATAGGTCCAGCAGGAAGTTTCTGAGTGACCTTAACTTCATCTTCTATCATTGCCTGATATATTGTCTGAAGTACAGTTTAGAATCATTCAAGATTTAGCAGTTGAAAATTGAAATAGAAGCAACAAGTAAGAAAAAACATAAAGTAAGAGTTTTGATTTGTTTACCTCAGATCCTCCAAGCTTTTTGTTGTTTGTTCCCATGGTAATATTTGTCTTCAATCTTCACTACTTAGCAGAAACTAAAAAAATTGGGTTTTTAGTGTTTAACACCTTAGAAAATCTCTAGCAGAAAGATGCCAAAGAAAATCACAAGTCTTTTTATTCCTTAAGTTCCTATGAACTTAACCATGGTTTGCACATATTTATCTAGAGTTATTTGTGACTATTATTGGTTTTCAGACTAAAAATTAAAATATGATTAAGCTGGTTTTCATTTCTATACTCTATCAATTAATTTATGTGTAGATAATAAGATTAAAGAACACGTTAGCATAGGAGTTTTGAGGTGAAACTTTCCATTGGCAACGACGTGACAATATTTGTTAATTGAATAACGTAACGTCACTATTGAATTTATATATATAATTTTGATGGAGAATGACCATTTCATAGTTTAGTATTGGTGGAAAGTCAACACAGACATGGCATCATGTATGGTTTCAAGGAAACTGTGGGACTCAATCTTTATGCTAAGGGTTAGATCAGAGGTTGCGGTTGATACCTAGCACAATTTTGATAGTGTCACAAAACGCCTTAAAAAGAGCTATCTACTCTGCAACTCGATCTCGTAATTTCTTCGGTGACATTTTCAAAACCTTTTCTTTAAATCGAAAAATCGGAAAAACAAGGAGTCCAATTTCACTAGGACCAAATGTACCGTTGGTAAACAAAGTTGTAATCTACAACATAGGAGGACCAATTCTGTTGTTATTTTGTGGTATGAAAAGCTAGTTCTACTATAATAGAGGGTTATAATGTTTAATAAAAAATTTGAAGATTTGTGAGAATATTCCCCGTCTCTCACGCGCTACATGTTGGGAGCATAGTCCACAAAGAAAGTCTATTTTATATCCAATGAAGTAATGTATATTATTGAATAGAATACACCCTTCCTTAGTTGTGCTTCTCATAGCATGATAGACCAATAACATCACAATTTCTCACATCATGTAGTCATTGAGTATTATAAGAGGCATTATGACTAGGGTTTAACTCCGATAAATTTTAGACCCTGTGCAGTAGTCTGCTTTACACGTCCTCAAACAACTATTATGTGTATTATATATATATATATATGAAAGAGACTCAACAACCACCAGCTTGTCATCTTCAAACTTACTCATCATCACCAAAAGAGATATTTTGACAACAAACCAAACTTAAGGACGCATGTCAGCACCAACAGAAAAGATTCATATAAACAATATCTTTCTATACAAGACACATATTTGTTGACAGATTAAATTCCATAACTCAACCAGCAAACCACAAAGATTAGGTAACAGCAAAGCAAAACTTGTATCAAAAGCAAAACTATCCCTTCCTCTCTACTCAACAAAGTGCACATAAAAATCGCTATTATTATCATCAAAAGCACACAACGCCATAAGAAGGGTGTAAAGTAACACCATTGTGTGAACCAAAGAAAAAAAAGAAGCCAACATGCCCCCTGATATTCTTTATTTTCGTCCTCTTGTTCAATTCTCACATCCTCTCATAACTAAAGCACAACCAAATCCACCTTCTATATTTCACAAATACCAAAAAGTAACAAAAGAGATGAATCTCACAAAAAAGAAACTCATCCCTATCCTTGTTTTGATCCTCTCAATCATATCAGTCCTCAGAATTCTTAGCCTTACTCTCAAAACTCATTCATCTCATGCTTCTCCACCTTTTTCTTATACAAATGAATCATCATTGCATCCACAAATATCTCACAACATCACAACTACTTTCAAAGAGAAAGAATTCAAAGTTTTAACAGATCTAATTTCTCTTAAATCACCATGCAACCTTCTCATATTTGGTTTTCAACCTCAGTTCCTTATACTTTCATCAATGAACGAAGCCGGTAGCACTGTCTTTCTTGACGATAATAACAACGACAGAACAACAACAACAACAAACTACAACAATAACAACAACACTCAAATACACAATTTAAACTACAATGTGCCAACAAAAGAAGCTTATAAACTACTCAAACATGCAAGAAACAATCCAGTATGTGCATCAGACCCAACATACCTACAAACATCAAAATGCAATCTTGCATTGACAAATTTGCCTGCAATAGTGTATGAGAAGAATTGGGATGTCATACTTGTGGATGGACCGAGTGGCGATTCAGCCGAGTCACCGGGGAGAATGGCATCCATTTACACTGCTGGTGTACTTGCTAGAGGTGGGAATGTTTCAGATGTAATAGTACATGATGTAAATAGAATGGTAGAGAAATGGTTTTCTTGGGAGTTTCTTTGTGATGAGAATTTGTTGTATTCTAAAGGGAAGTTATGGCATTTTAGAATTAGAGGTAATTTGAATTCCACTACATTCTGCTCTGTCACAGATAGGGTAAGTACATAATAGAAAAATAGTTTGAAGTATTCTTTTATTTAAAAAATTTCACCTTGAAGGTGCCAATTGCCATTGAGTAATTATAGTTCAGGGTCAATGACCTGAGAATTCTTCGTTTATTTTAAGGTAAAAAAATGTTGTTAAAAGTTTTAGGGATTAGAAATGTATAGAAATATATCAAAAGTGAAAAAAATCTCATTTGTAATGGATTAAATTACTATAGCTGAGATTTTGAATTGAACTCTAATCGCGACAAGGATAATTCTTGGTTCAGTAGGTTTAAGTATATTGTCGAAGTCTGTTCCCATGCTAATACCGAAGTCCTGCATGCTGTAGTCGAAATATGCTCAAACATACAAAAGTCAAAATGTTAGAATTGTTAGCATATCGAATTTAGCCTGTTTGTTTAACCCAATTGTTTAAGCTAGCTTGTAGTTTAAGTTAACTTAGTATTAATTAAATAGATTAGTTCTCTCATTTTGTTGAGAGAAGTTGTTTGTTGTTATTCATTTGTAATTTTTGAGTCCTTATTGAGTAGCTGAAAATAGTTATAATCAATCATGGTTTTCTTCTTCTTCCTCTTCTTCTTTTATATTCTCCCTCTTTCGTGAAAATCTAATACAATTTCTTGTGTTTGTTCACTCAATTTTTCTCATAGTTTTGATTTGTTTTTGACAGCACCTCGTTACAACAAATTGATGCGGTGAGCATGTAGAAGAAGATGTCGTAAACGAAGTATGAGAATGAGAGATTCACATAATAATTTCGGTTTGTGATGCTTGAAGATGCAAGTCCTACTGATTCAATAGGATTTGTTAGAAGTGTTGAAGGGAGCCGCAACCATGGATGATACGCTATCGGAGAAGGAGAAAACGACGATGGTAGAGAAAGTCCACAACATCATCATATTAAGCCTTGGTGATAAGGTTCTCCGGCAGGTTTCGAAGGAGAAAACGATGACGGGTGTGTAGACGAAACTCGAAAGTTTGTACATGATCAAATTATTGATCAATCTCCTATACTTAAAATAAGCTTTGTTTTCATTCAAGATGAGTGAAAAAATATTGATTAAGCAATTGGATATGTTCAACAAGCTTATTATTAATCTTGAAAATATCGATGTCAAGATCAATGATGAAGATCAAGCATTGCTATTGCTGTGTGCTTTACCACGTTCTCATGCTCACTTCAAAGAAACTCTCTCTCGCATGTGTTGACGCCATCAATTTTTTTTACTAATTCGATATAAACAATGAAGTCGCCACCAAGATTTATTTATTCCAAGAAGGAAAGGGGAAATATCAAATAAAATCCACGAGAGAAAAGAAATGGGCGTCGAGACCAAAAGATGTATGTTCGAGAGTCGGTTATGCAAGGGGAAGGTATTAACACCCCTTACATCCATCGTACTCGATGATACCCAATCAGTTCAAAGTGTTCGTGTGTTAATGTGAAAATTTACGATCTTCTAAGGTGGAAAGGAGAAAGAAAAAGAGAAGAAATGTTTTTATTATTTTTGCTCGCCTTTAGTCGTAATACTTAGTGCCTACGTACTCCCTCGTGCAATGAGAAAGTCAGAGCGCCATAGTTCGGCTAGAAAATGATTGTTTGTTGATTGATTTTAAATGAAAAGACAAGTCATCATTTTTAAAGGAGAAAGACTCATCTAAACGCCCACAAGGTGTGATAAAGAATAAAGGACTACGCACCAACATGAGAGAGGGTTTGAGAACACCTCTAGTACTCAAGTGGAGAAGTCGAAAACCATAGGGATAAAGGAAGAACATCTCAATTATAAACGAATCATGTCTAATATTGAAAAGATTTTAAAGGTAAAAGGTGCTCGGATGCACAAAAAGCTTGAATGAGTTAAGATTGATTGAGTGGGTGAAAAGTACCGAAACATTAGGCTATCATCTAATGATTCAAATACTAGAAACTGAATGAGTAAGCTCATCCAATCGTCTATCATCCCAACACTTTATTATGAAATTAGTAAAGTGAAACAAGGTTCATCTTTATTAAGTGTTTCGAGTGAATAAAAGTATTTAGTTTACCGGGCTATCATCCAATAACCTAAAGACTTTAAATTTGATTAAACCGTCGGGCTATCATCCAACAACTTAACTGAATACCACTCAAGTTCTTTTTGATGCAGATAGAAGTTTTTTAGCATATTGGGCTATCATCAAATAATCTAAATACTTCAAGTTTATTTAAACCATTGGGCTATCATCCAACAATTTAAACAAACATCATCCAAGTTTTTTTTTTTGTGAAAACATTTTTGAAAACAACTCGACGTTGGATCGAGGTTTGAGAAGAAGATTCAACATTGGATCGAGTTTTATTGAAAGTGGTTTAAATTCTTGGTGAATAGAGAAAGAATGAATCGGGTTATGATTAACCAAGCCATGAAACTTGATCGATCTCAAGAGAACAGCCAAGCCTAATCTCTACTATGAAACTCTTATGGAAATTAGAAATATGGTATGTGGACCAAGGAGCGAGAGATGAAGGAGAAGAGACATAATTGTAAACAATACAATAGTAAATAAATCTATAAAAAGCCCACTATGTAAGCAAGTAGTGGAATTTTTAAATGCATTGATTGTACTATAAACTTCGTTGCTAAGTTTCTTAGACTTTATCTTATGATGATTTACTTCTACTTAAAATAGTAATCTTGGAAGATAACTCTTGATCCTGTCTTTGCCTTATTTCCTTCCTACTGGATTGTTTCTTATCTAAAGAGTGATAATGATCAACAATATTCTTCTTTGTTAAATTATCAGATTCTTTCATATGGTTGTATATTATCTTCATATATATAAGAAACAACTGATCTAATGAGAAATGTCTTCTTGAGAATGAGAACTTTTCTGATCTTGACTTCTTGGTCTTGTCTTTGAACTCTTAATAATCAACTTTTCAAAGATGCATATCTGATGTATGATTTTTGTAGCAACAACTTATATCAACACATCTGATTCGCTGTTGAATATCTTCATTTTGATCTCTTGATCTTTGTATTGATTTCCTTTCTGATAAACATTCAAGATTTCTTAGAACTGTTGATGTTTCTGTAGCAGTGGTCATAATATTTCTTCTGTTGAGTGCAGTAGTCTTTTTGATGATATTTATCTTCTAGTAAGTTTTACTTCTGTTGAGTAGATTATCTTGAGAAGATATCATCCTTTGATCTTGTCTTCTTATGGACTTTGAGATATTGATTAGATGTGAGTCCACAATATATTTCTTCATTTCTTATGATGGAATACTTCTGATGTTGAATGAAAGTACATATTCCATGAATTCTCTGAGTCTTCAGAATCTTGACTTTGTCTTCAGAACTATGAGCAACAACTCTTCTGATGAGAAAATCTTGATTTCTAATCTTGGAGTAGAATCTTTCTTCACATATGTTCAGAGTCTTGACTTCGTCTTTAGAATCCAAGAAGCAACTCTTCTAATGACCGAATGTTGACTTCTGATCTTGTAGTAGAATATTTATTCACATATGTTCAGAGTCTTAACTTCGTCTTTAGAAACCAAGCAACAACTCTTCTAATGACCAAATCTTGACTTCTAATCTTCTATGTTGGAAGCTTGTTTCTTGTATACTCTTGATTTCTGATCTCGTAGCAACTCATTGAGATTATTTTTTTTGTCGAACATTCAACATTCCATAGAACTACTAATGTTTCATTAGAAACAGAAACTCAATGGTTCTTCTTCTGAGTGGTAATATGATTCTGATGATATCTTGATTAAGACTATCCAGAATTCTAATCATGTATCTGCACACTCAATGAAACCATTAGAACTAAAATTGTTCTTCATAAAATCTATGCTTGTTATTATCAAAACTCAGAGATTTAAGCATAGATCCAAATCTTGTTCTTACAATGGGTGAATTGTGGGATTAAAAAAAAACTTGGTTTTGAAAAATTTTGAGGATTAAAATCAGAGTTTAAAAACATTTTAAATATTAAGAAACAATTTTTTTCTTCCGAATATAAATTGAGGAAAGTAAAGGATTTATGGAAAAGAGAGAACACCAAGAATTATAGACATCTGGTAAAAAAAATGGACTTATTCCTCTTCCCAAGAATTGATATTGACTGTATCCATTAAATGTTGAGAGCTTTTAGTAGGGAATACTCACAAACCCTCTTATACAAGGAAACTGGTTGATTTACAACCAAATAATAAGACCAGGAATTTAGCAGTTTGAGTCTTCTCTTTCAAATGGTGAATCAAAGAGGTTTGTCTCCTTTCCATGCAGTAGATTGAAGCGATTAATCTTCTTTCCACGAGAATCTTGTAGTGGTTAGTCTTGGAGCTTCTAAAATTATTTTTAAGCTTTTATACGGGATGAGCTGATGAACCTTAAACCTTTGTTTGATCATGGGTTAACCAATAACATGTGAGATTTTAGTACTAGGATAATCTGAAACTTGTCAAGATTTTAATACCGGGTTAAGCTAGAACCTAATCTTGGTTTTATACTGAGCTAATCAAGAACCTTAAAGAGATTTTACCATTGACTGATCTCAGACCTAAATAAGGGCTTGATCACACAATCCTAAAACCAAAGCTTTTTACGTGTTTAGCTTCTAACCCACACATAATCCCTAAATGGATAATATTCAACCAAGATGTATACAAAATATTTCCTTGTTGAATTTTACAATTGTACATTTCCAGAATTACAAATTATCCTCACTCACAAAAAAATTTCTCGCAGAAGCACCCCGACTAAAATATTAGTTAAGGAATGTAAAAGAAAATTTTATATATAAAGAGAGAGTGTGAGAGTGAGAAGTATCAAAATACAGTTCTGGATGATTTGAAATGAGGGAAGTAACCTCTATTTATAAGCTAGAGGTTGGCTGAAAAAGGAATTTGAATTTAATGCTTTTAAGACATCCTAATTGATTAACACCTAATAACAATTGATTAGATATTCAAAGTATAATCAATTATAAGTTCAAAATAGAAAATAAAATATATCTAGCCATTGCACAAAATTAAGGGATGGTCATAATCGCTTGGATCTCAATTTTGAACTAGGGTAATCAATTGGGTTAATGTCCCAATTAATTAGCAAAGATACAAATTTCCTCAGAGCTATTCTGACAACTCCCAATTCATATGGCACAACTTCAATATATTTTTGAAGATATTTTCTTGAGAAAAGTTAGTTTAAAATATATTTCAGTGTGTGTGTTTTAGCTATGCTCTTTTACAATAACGCCCTTATGTTTTATAAAGTGCTCACTCATACTAATTAGGTATGGCTTTCTTGCACTTCAAGACTTTGTCAAATAATTTATTTTATAGACACTTGCTTGAGTTCCTTTGAGATAATACTTAAGTTATATTCCATTTTATTTCCATCATCAAATAGCCAAGTCCATAAAACCTTATACTTAGGTTTGTATCTTTATCTGCTTAACTGCTTATACTTGACTTGTCATCATGAAAAGTTATTATCCTTGTTAAAACAATATTACATGATAAATAGGGTTCCATATCTTTTACCCTGGGTTGGATATGATCCTTATGAATATGTTCAAGGTTGTCTGTGAGGGTTAGTTGGTGGAAGATAACAATGGTCCTTCTTCCAGCGAGCTAGTCGTTTCTCCTGTCAAGGACGCTAAATCTGAGTATGATGGCGGCTATAAATAGGTGGATGTAGCACCATATAACCCAAAACATGTATTTAAATAATTACTTGACAATTTAATGTGTCATTACGATAATCCTTCAACAAGAATAAAACATATAACAATATGCAGCAAAATTATTAACAACATACAACACGTGTCATCACATGCTCTCCGTATCTTAGGCTCATTGCGGAAAAACAATTATAAAATCAAGTGTTAACAACATAGAAAATCTAGACATTTAGTCTCATAAAGATTTAACTTTCATAACTTAATTAAAACGAAGTTGTATTATTCAACTTTCAACAACTTCTAAACCTCAATAAACATGGTATTCAACTTCAACAATAAGTTCAAAACATAATAAAACTACCTTATCACGATGTTATATAATCAAAGCATTAAACCAATATAAATGCGATACACAAATTAAATTAATCCAAGATCTATTTCCCACTCACAACAACAAACTCTACTCCTGAGTATCTGTAAGATGTCCATGGTTGACAACATCAAAGCAAAAGGGGTGAACATTTACTTCAATAAAATTAAATGGTATAAGCTATAAGGTATACAAACATTTTCACATGTTTCACATCAATAACATAATCATATTCTCACACCCACTCAACATCATACACTACCACAATCACATGCAACTAACAATAAGTATTCTCAACCATTTAACAACTCAACATCTCATTCACAAATACTTTTATGTAAATACAATGCAGACAAAGACTCAACTCATTCATATGGTACCTGTTCGCGTTAAAAGGTGACGTGCCTGAGGATGCGAACGTGAGTTCGGATCTTCTGGTACGCAACGATTTAAATCTTTTGATTTATTTATAAAGATGCCTCGAGCATCAAGCTTTATTATTTTCAACACAAGAAAGATGATTTAATGATTATGAAAAGGGAAAGTGAAATACCCTCAATTGATATTGATATGCGAACGACTAGCGCAAACTAGACATAACGGGAGATTCTGAGTAAGGGGATTGTTATATAAAGGAATAGATGGAGCACCCTAAATATATGTAGTTATCTACAGCTTTATATATGAATACGTTTGATATGTTTGTATGTTTTAATTGCTATTTCTATGATTGGGAAAGTTTCTCCTTGGGATTTTAAGAAACAGAGATTATGTGGGATTCTAGGTTTTGTTATTATTGTGCTCGCAAAGATCCGTGGATCTTCCGCATACATATCCCTAGTGGGAATCGGAGCATTTGTAGCTCGGATCTGTGGTTCTATGGTTTGTTTGGTCCGAGAGAGATAGAAATTTGCTCGGCAAGGATGAGACCTTGGCCTACGTATTCTCAAAAGGATGTTGAGAAAGTCGAGCAATCGTAGTTCCCACTTATGCTAGTGGAAAGCAACGGGTGTTAGTAAGAGACAAATGTCATCTTAATGAAAATGTATCTAATCTATTTCATCACATACATTTTGAAAAGTTTGATTGATTAAAATCTTTCATCGTAAGTATTAGGTGTTTTGCTTGAGTGTACAAGCTACCACTTACATGTTTAAGAAAGATGTTTGAAAAGATGATTGAATCTTTTAACTGTAAGCATTGGGTGTTTTGCTTGAGTGTACAAGCGTTACCACTTACTGTTAAGAGATGTTTTTTGTTTGAAAACAGTTTGAAAAGTTTGAAAAGTTTTGAAAAGTTTTGAAAAGTTTTGATTGTATGTGATGTGATAGATGAGGTACTTCTTCCATAGAGATGATAGATGTCTAAATCTCAAGGAGAAATTGATTGGATTAAAGGCATGCTTTTAAGAAGCCCGTGGGTCCTTGTATTGTAAGCCCAAGAGGAGGCATTCCGAGGGTCATCGAGGGTCATCGAGGGTCCTTGTATGAAGCTCAAGAGGAAGCTATAGGGTATGGCTGTCTTTGGCTTGAAAGGGATTTCACCGAGAAACCATCCTTTTCTGAATAAGAGCAACTTCACCGGGAAATTTTACTCTCTGGGGAATTTGAAAGTGATTTCACCGAAACCGTCCTTCGTGGTTCTATCTTAGCTGGTGATTCTTTGTATTGGAAGCCCAATAGAGGTCATAAGAGATTTCCGCTCTTTCATTGTATGATGCCCAAGAGAAGGCTAAACTCAATGAGGAGTTCTTTTGAACGAAGCCCAAGAGGAGGCGACTCAACAGGAGTGTTGTCTTATACGAAGCCTAAGCGGAGGCTAACTCGGGAGAGTTTCTTTGTACAAAGCCCAAGAGAAGTGACCCATGCCGGGATAAGTTATCTTGTATGAAGCCCAAGCGGAGGCTAAACTCAACCGGTGATGAGTTGTCTTGTATGAAGCCCAAGCGGAGGCTAAACTCGTGAAACCTATTGATTAGTCTAATTATTATGTTATTTATTAGATAGTTTGTATAAACAGGTGTGTGTGTGTGTGATATGTATTCACAAGAGTTTATGAAGGAAATATAAACAATGCATGATGTTTATTTACAGCTTTATGGAATATAAACAAGTGTCCGTGAAACGAACGTTAAAACGAGCGTAACTTGATTATTCAAGTTTGAACTGTACAAGGAAATGAATATGTACACGAACGAGTTTTTATGTACGCATAAAGATGGATGTACATAGGAGGGTTGGGACTTACACCGTAAGGGAGACCCATTGATTTGAAAGCAGTGGAATAATGCTCCTTTCAATACCAATGGTATTCAAGTAAAATGTACGATGAAATGAAATGATTGATCAAAGTTTATCAAAAGTATTTTCAAAGAAAGAGTATCTATGTATGATAAAAGGTTTTGAAAAAGTATCCGTGTTATGTATGTATAAAAGTTGTATGTGTTTGAAAGTTTTTGATATGTACAAAGAAATATTATGTACATAAAAGAATGTTATGGGACTTACACATGATGGAGGCCCATTGGTTAAAAAGAAATTTTGCTCAGGAGAAACCTTCCTTTAGAACCAATGGATTCAGCGTATAGACAAACGAATGAAAACAAACGAAAGAAATTTGTTTATGTTTGAATATTAACAATGATAATTTGAGTATGTACAAGTAAAACTAAATATGTACATAAAGGATTGGGACTTACACCATAAGGGTGGCCCATGATCGATCGAGAAATTCGAGAGAAGACGAAATCAGTTTTATCGTTTTAAATCGGATTGATCATGGTAAAAGATGCAAGTTTGATGAAATGTTTTGAAAAATGATTTGAAAATGTTTTGAAATGTGAGGTTCATTTATGAAAAGTTTTGAAAAAATCGAAGTCGAAAACTTGAAAATTCACCTTTAAGGAGGTTTGAAAAGTGTTCGAACGTCATTTTTGGCTCGATTAAAATTTAATCAGATGAAAGTTTTTTCTGAAAATTTTTGCATTATCACAAAATAGATGTATTTATTGACAAGTGTTTAAAAAATCATCTCAAAATGAGAAGTTTTGATTGGTCAAAAAAATTGTGAAAGTTTGATGAAAAACATGAAAAAAATTTCGAAGTTTGTAAAAAAGAATGAAAAAAATGGTCCTGATGGGTGTTGAACCCATGACCATTGAGTGGGACGCGTGGCAAGAAGAACTTAAAGGCAAGCATACTACCACTAGGCCAAACGCGCTGAGTTGTTTAGTGGACTAACACACGCGTTGAAAAAGAATTGGCTTATTTAAAAATTTGAAAATTGAAGAACACCAAGAACACGCGCGCAGCCTGGGTTTATGTTTTGATTTTCAGTTTCACGAATTCAACCTAAAATCTTTGTTTCTTAATGAAATCCAATGATGTAAACATCAAAGTTGATCGATTTTGCACCACGAACATGAATATGGTTGTTAATTTCATTTATATTAAGCCCAGAATGTTTTGGTTTCGAAGAACACTCATGAACCCTAATCTGAAAAACTCAAATTAAATGATGAAGGTTTGATGATTCTTGGATTTTTTTGAGGGTTAATGTTCGTTATGAGTGCAGAAAACAATTGGCCAAGAGCTTTTGTCAAAAGAATCAAGGAATCATGATAACCAAGTTCGTGTTCATACCTGGAAAAATGAGAATCGAAAACTGGGCAAACGTGTTTCCAGTTGTTGTTTCTTGTTTGTTTAAGCTTCAACGGCCTCTAGGGATGGTGTATGAGTGGTCTGCACTTCATGAGCATGCTTGGATTACTCTACTCAAGTCCACCTACACAAGCTTGAAAATTGAAACTGGAAATCGTGTTAGAGTTGTTACAGGTTGTTGTTCTTGTTTTGGATCAACTCCATGATGTATATGGATTGTGTTTGGCTGCTCAGAACTCAAAGGAATCAAGCCAAGCTTCAGTTTCAATTGTTATGGCAGTTTTGCAAGTTTTGAAAATATGAAAATGAAAACTGATTTTAAGCTTAGTTCAATTTGATTTTAAGCTTGTAACAAGTTTGATAGTGATTATGCAACATGTTTGACACCAAAGAACTTCATGATTTTCACTGATTTTGTAAATTGCAAGTTTTTCAAAAGTTTATCATGTTTCTTGATTTGGAAGAAAGAAATGAGAAAGCATGATTCTTGCAATGCTTTGGTGTGGTTTGAGCTTGAATTGTGATCCTTTTATAGGCAAGAAAATTCTGAAATGTTAGGCAAGTGTCCATGGCATTTGGATGAATCATGGATTACTTAGAGGGCAAGATTGTCATTTGTAAAGGAAAAGGAAACTTCCTTTTTTTTTACCATGTGTTACAATCCTCAATTTGATCCTATCCTCAATCATTACTTCCAAGCTGATATTTATCAGTTCCAAAATCAAGTTGGCAAGGTTAGAAAGCTTCTAGATGAAGAAACACAAAAATGACCTATAATTTGATGTTTTGACTTTGAAAATCAAGTGTCATGGAGCCTTATGTTTCAATTTCAAAAGTGTATCTAGACTCCATGGATTTGAGAGTTCTTGGACATTTTGGAAATATTTTTCCACAAGCTACAACTTTCATGTTTTGAGTTTTTTCAAATTCAAATTGGAATTAGGTGAAAAAATGGCTTGAAGTTTGGAAAAAGTAAGAAATTTCAACACTTAGAAAAATTTCTAAGTATAAAAACTTTTGACTTTTTGTTAACTTTTCCAAATTCTTTGATTTTTTATGATCATGATGGATCATGTGAAGTATTTTGATGATGGAAAAAAGTTTTGTTTTGAAAAATTTGACCAAAAGTCAAAGTTTGACTTTTCTGTGCAGATGAAATTTCATCAGATGTTTCTGAAAACGACTGATGAATTCTGTGAACCTCTGTGATGTTTTGAATCCAGAAATTAGGTCAAGATGTTGTATCTAAGATATAATGACCAATCTCTATCCAAAAAGGTCATTTCTTGTTCAAAAAGTCAGAGAATTCTCATGCTCGACCAAAACCCTAATTGGTCGATCCTCGATTGATCTGTGAGAAAATTTGATATCTGAGGATTGAAGGTTGATGATTTGATCAAGATAGATCAAATGGAGTGAGAAAATCTCAAACCCTACTTGGTTGGCTCTTGAATCAGATGAAAATCTGATGAAACCCTAATTTTGACCTGTGAGTGTTATACCCGATTAATGTTGTCTGAACTGTTAGTTATGCAACAATGCAAATGTAAGGTGGTATATTAGGTCAAAATTTGGGGTATGACAGTACCAATCAACGAAGGTTCTTCATACAAACCGGGTCTACCCTTCTAGACCCCGAATCCACCCTTCTAGGTTCGAGACAAGTTACCAATCCACCCTTCTATTGTAACTCGCCTCTTTTAATAACAACTATACAATGATGCATGGCATACAATTACTACAAAAACAACATGTTTATAACCCTCATTCGAATCATAAACAACAACAATTTTGTACTTCCACACAATTATCCATAAAGTATTAATAATATGTATTCCATGCAATCATTAAACAACTCAAATAATCACACACAATCATTCATCAACATATTTAACAATAACTCATAATGATCGCAAATAAATAATCATGTTTAACACAATATTATCATCAACAACATGCTCAACAATCAACATACCACTATTCATCAATATCATATCATTATCACAACCCATAACCTTATTCAACACAACATCAATAACACCATCCAATAATCAAATCAATTGTCAATCAATTTAAAAAATCAATTTTAAAATATTTTCAAGCAATACTTCACATCATCCAAGCACTAATAGAGGTTAGCACTAGCTAAACAGTCAACAAAAGTCGAAAAATCAAAACTTGTATCTTAACACAGTCAAAGGGAAATTTACGCAAATTCTAGGATCATGACGCCTTGGTTGCTATGACCCTAACGATTGCGATCTGGTTGTCATGACCATGACACCCTGGTTTCCATGAGCCTAACGACGACGACTTGGTTGCCATCGACATACAACAACAATAAACCATGATTTTTCATTTCGAGATCATTGAAATCTCCCAAAATCACTTTTAAACATCCCAAATCACTTAAAATCATATCAAACATGTCATATAATCACTTATAACACATTATTTCAGCACTTTAACATCATTAATCACTTATTTTCATAATTTCACAAAATCCTCATAACTCTTCTTAAGATTCATCAATGGTGGAATTTCATCAACTCAAAATATAATTTAACACACATCATATTGCACAAATTTTATCATTATCATCATCACATAATATCAGGTCATCATCAATTCACAGAATTCAATCAAAACCCAACAATGCTATTGGAGGTTAAGAGCTCCTTATTTTACCCCTGATGCATATACCCATTAGAGAAGTACTTCTCCCCATTACTTGGTTTTCCTAGCAGCAATTGATAATTTTATGGTTTGATTGATGCTTCTTCTTCTTCAACTCCTAGCCTTCTATTCTCTAAACTCTTCTTTAGCCTCTTGCCTCTCAAAACCAATTTTTCATGCATTGACAAATATCCCTAAACCTAGATTATGCTTAACCTTGAATAGTTAGGATATTAATCTATTTAAAATTGTAGTTTCTCCCCCCTCACTTAATCCTCTCTCACTCCTTCCTCCCTTCTATTTCTCTTATTTTCCACTTTTGGCCTAAATTCTCGATTTCCTCATTTTAATTAAATAAATCAAATAAACTACTATTATTTTAATTATTTAAAATTCTAAATAAATTCTAAATAGTTCTAATCAAATCTACCACTTCCAACCTACTCTCTACACCTATACCTCTAGAACATGCACCCCTTTAATCCTGATTTATTTAATTAATACTACCCAAAATAAAATAAAATATTAACAATCACAAATAAATCACAAATAAGCAAAATAAAATAATTTAACAAAAATTAGGGTTTTACAGTGGAGGAAGTTAAATCATAGTTGACACACCAAGGAGATGCTCCAAAGGATATGTATATTTATGAAGAGGGTTAGTGCGTCGAAGGCTTTTTCTTCTTTCCTTTGGGCCCTTTAGGATTTAAGCATGCCCTTCGCGACATTAAGTCGTAAGTTTTTTTTTTATTTAGTGATGATTGTTGCCCTCAAGGGCTTCAGTTTAACTTATGCTTTTATTATCACATGTATATAGTTTGTTTGAGGAATCTCTTCGGCCAAGTTTTGGTTTTGGTGTCCTAATGGAGAGTTAGTATTCTTTGTGTATAATGCTAACGTCACCCTAGAGGAAAAATGATTCCCTTGTGAGAATCTAGCACGTGTGATCATCTCGAGGGGAGACAATGATTCTTTTGTGAGGATCTAACATATGTAATTGCCTAAAAGGGAGGCAAGGATTCCTTTACAAGGATCCAACAAATGTAATTGCCTCAAAGGGAGACAAAGATTTTTGTATGAGGATTCATCATACATGGTATTTTTGTAGGGAAGTTTCGATAAAATCTCTTTATATAATAAGTGAAACGCCTCTTTAAAAACTCACGTGCCACATGGGCAACATATGGGAAAATAATGCATCCTACCAACAAAGAATGTCATGAATTTAATCTTACAAGTGACAGAGATTGTAACTTGCCTAAAAACCAAAATAGTAAGCGAAACTACATTAAACATGGCTTCACTATGCCAAAATTGACTTTAGACAGCGCCGCATAGATAACGCTTATGCCCAAAGTGCTGCTATAAGTTTTCAGAAAATTAAAAATTAAAAAATTAAACAGAAGCGCTACTAAAGGTATACTTTAGACAACGCTTCTTATAAGCGCTACTATAGGCCTTATAATAGACAACACTTTTTTTCCCTAAGCGCTGCTATAGGCTTTCAGAAAAATAAAAAATAAAAAAATAGAATAAGCGCTGCTAAAG
Source organism: Vicia sativa (assembly GCA_021764765.1). Classification (NCBI taxonomy): domain Eukaryota; kingdom Viridiplantae; phylum Streptophyta; class Magnoliopsida; order Fabales; family Fabaceae; genus Vicia; species Vicia sativa. The sequence goes on from CM038796.1 coordinate 190,116,783, forward strand.
GTTATACTTTAGACAACGCTTACTAAAAGTGTTGCTAAAGGAATTATTCTTGAAAGCGCTGCTAAATCCTAAAGCGCTGCTAAAGGTTATACGTTAGACAACGCTTTCCAGAAGCCCTGCTAAAGGCATTATTCTAAAAGCACTGCTAAAGACCAAAGCGTTGCTAAAGGTAATACCTATGACAACACTTTTAGAAAGCGCTGCCTTAGGTGATTAAAAAATTTCAAAATCCCTAAATTAATAATCAGAAGCCTCGCTCGTGGATTAATCCCTAAATTAATAATCCCTAAATCCCTAAATCTCGCTCGTTCTTCCTGTTCTTCTTCCACAAACCGATTCTCCACCACCACCGCTTCCACAAACCGCTACAGCACGCCCTGTCTTCCTCTCTCTCGCTCACAGATTAACCGAAACCCTCCATTACTGTTCTTCTTCTCCAACAGAACCCCTCTCACGGCGGCGACGACATCTACAACACCGTGCCTTCCTCTATCTCGCTCAGAGATTAACAGAAATCCTGCTTTTCATCAATTCCTTGCTCTCTGTCGTTCTTCCAGCTTTCTGCTTGTTCAACCTTGCACATCTTTGTTAATAAAGAACCAGGCTGCTCACGATAAGGTGCATTTTACTTTTACCTCTTTCCTTTAGCCTTGCATTTTACTGGTCTGTATATGGAAAAATGTGCTCATAGTCAACATAGGGATGCTGTTCTGGTTTTCTGTTATGCTTCCAGTGACCATTTTTTATTTTTCTTGAATGCCGATTCTTTGTAGGAAACATATATGCCAGTTGATTATACTTCTAACACAGAGACTTTTGTAGGAAACTTCCACTGCCACTCATCCTCTCATACTGGCCTTGGCTTTTAATTTCTATGAAATATTGAACTTTCTCTTGAAAGGTATATATATGTTACATTACACACAACTAGCATCATATTTGAAGAGCAGCTCAATACATATGGAAACATATTATGTAAAATAAGCCCATATGATTCTTATTTTGTTGTATTTTTGTGATGTTTCACATTTTTCTAGGAGGTTTCTTTTGTTTGTGAAGAGCCCAAGTAGAAAAGAAATAGAAAAGAAAAACTTGGTGAAACACAATTGGTAAGATCATCCTTCAACTAGTTTATTCCACCAAATAATATAAATGATGCATCTATGTGTTGTTACTTTTATTGGTTATTTTTCATTGGCCTTTTTTCAAGTGGTTGGAGTAGCTTTAATCAAATTATGTTGGATTGTTGTGTGAAATTCAAAATTTAAGAGCTTCATAATTGGTTTTAACAAAATAGATCCAAGTAAACTTGGACTTGTAGGCATATACAAATGCTATGTAGTATTTGAAACCTAAAGTAGAAGAATAAGGGAAAGGACCCCACAAATCACTAAATATAAGTTCAGAAGGAGTGGTGTAAGTAGTGTGTGAAGAGGAGAAGTGTAATCTATGGGTTGTAGGTGTGACACCCCGATTTAATTCGAATATTAAATAATTAGGAATTTAATTATTTATTTAATTAAAGACTTAAGTATTTATATTCTTGGATTTAATTGGATTAATTGAAGAAAAGAAGGTTGGTGGTGTGAAGAGTAAATAGTGGGTGTGAGGAGTAAATCACTCTACTTTTACTAATTATTAATTGATGAATTTTATTTGGAAATAATAAAGGAATAAAACAAGGAATATAAAAAGGAAAAGAAGGAAAAAAGGTTTTTTTGGAAAAAATTATTTCACGTAGAATTGGAGAAGAGAAGAGAAGAGAGGAAAAAGCCAACGCCGAGGAAATCGAAGATCATCGCGAGGTAAGGGGTGATTTCATTCAATTTTAATGCCTTATGGGTTTTGGGAATCAACCGGATGATTGGGTATGTTAGGAAATTTGATTTAGGTGATTATAGGTTTGTAGGAATTAAACCCTATTGGTGTCGGATTGTAGGTCGGAAACCATTAGTGTGTCAAATAATAAATATGAATAATGAAATAATGTTGTTTGATGTTATAATGGTGTAAAATGGATGTATTTTAGTGTTCCTCATGTTGTAATTCGTATGGGAATAATTGGAAGTGATTTGGAATGCCTAAATGCTGTCAAAATAGCAGAAAATGATTCTGCAGGTCGCGGGAACCGGTTCCCTGTGGGGAGGAACCGGGTTCCAAGTGTGAATTTTTCAAAACTGGGAATTTTTGTACGTGGGAACCGGTTCCCCAGTAGGGTAGGAACCGGGTTCCCATACAAAATTCCAGGGGCGTGACTTTTTCAAAAAGTGGGAACCGGGTTGTACCAGGGTAGGAACCGGGTTCCACTGTGTAATTTTTCAAAAATTCTTAAACTTCAAAAATTCATATTTTCTAAACCGTAACTCCGATTCAAGTGCCGTTTTCGGAATTATTTCTTAAATTTAAAATACTATCTTTTAAAAAGGGAAAATTATTATTTTGCTAAAATTATTTTAAAAAGAGTCGAGCTCCGATTTTGAAAAGTGTGGATTGTTAAGGATAATGGGAAATTATTATAAATGCTCTGAGTTAATGAGTGAGGAATAATGCTTACAATGTTATGTTTGGTATTTATTATGATTGAATGTAATACATTGATGATTGACATTACGTGAACTATATTGATATCATATTTTGTGAAGTGATGTTGCGTGCTTTTATGATGCATGCATGAGCATTTGTTAATTTGGTTCATTCCCATTGTGCGGAAGTGAACTGGCTGAGCTAATAGACTTACCCGGATTTAGGGGTAGTGAGGCTGGATTCTTGACCCAGTGGTTATGGGCGAATCATGGATTTTCCGCTGTCTTTCCACATGTAAACGGAGCAGTGGGTGAACTCGGTTCACGTTTTGGTACCACATGCATAGAATCTGCATTGCATATGGGATTGTAACTTGCTAGGATGGTTTCTAGTGTTGCAATTTCCATTGTTTGTTATATTACATGTTCATTGTGTGAGATGCCTTTGTGAATTGACTACGACTATGTGTTTGGATAATGGATTAATGTATTCAAATATTCTGTTGTATTTAAAAACGTATAATGCATTTTATATTGGATAGAAATCTCACCCTTACTTTGATGATTTCAGATTTGAAGTGATTAGCTGCTTGGAATCAGTGAGGATAGCTTCTAGAGTCGAGTCATTAGTTAATCCGCGTGTCAGTGTCGTGCTCTGGTAGATGTAACACTAGGGAAGCGCTTGATTTGAGATTCCTTTTTGAATATTAAATAATAGTTTTGGTTAATGTTTCGATTTATTGTCCTGGAATAATTTTGAATGACGTATTCAGGATTTGTTATGTTTCATTTCCGCTGTTAAACATAACCTTAAGTCTGCTTTATTTAATGATTTCTTCTTCAGTGAAAGCATGACAACTGTTTGGATTGATTTGAAATATTTAAATTGTGACGCCTCTTGATTTGTGAATAAAAACTCTGATTAATATTTATAAAACGCGGGTAATTAGAAGGGGTGTTACAGTAGTGGTATCAGAGCATAGTCGGTCTTGTCTTAGTGTCGTTATCCCTTTAGTATGCGACTAGTGTAAAGTAACACTGTCGATACTTGTGTGCTGATGTAGATTGTTTTGTAATGTTACAGAACAATGGCTGGAAGAGGTAACAGAAGGAACGACGATGCTATTGCTGAAGCTTTGGGAATGTTAGCTGGAGTTATCGGGGGGAATCAACAGGGAGCTGTTATTGGTGCTGACAGACAATTGGGGAATTTTCAGAGGAATAATCCTCCATTGTTCAAGGGTGCACATGATCCCGAGGGTGCTCAGAAGTGGTTGAAGGAGATCGAGAGGATCTTCAGAGTGATTGATTATGCTGAGGGGCTGAAGGTGAGGTATGGTACTCACATGCTGGCAGAGGAAGCTAATGACTGGTGGGTTGCTACCAGGACTGAAATGGAAGAAGATGGCATTGCATTGACTTGGGTTGTGTTCAGGAGAGCTTTTCTGAGAAGGTACTTTCCTGAAGACATTCGGGGTAAGAAAGAGATTGAGTTTCTGGAGCTCAAGCAAGGCAACAAGTCTGTGAGTGAGTATGCAACGAAGTTTACTGAATTAGCAAAGTATTATGCTCATTACACTAACGATGCAGATGGAGAATTTTCCAAATGTATCAAGTTTGAGAATGGTCTGCGTGATGAGATCAAGTAGGGTATCAGGTATCAGCGCATTAGAAGGTTTCCCAATTTAGTTGACTGTAGTAGGATTCTGGAAGAGGATCTTGCTAGTACTAAGTCAAATGCTCAGAGTTATGCTGATCGTAAGGGCAAGAGACATATGGATCGTGGTAAGCCCTATGATAGGAATAATCGAAATCTGGAGGTTGAAAGAAGCCTAGTGGGGGAGACTCTGGTTCTTCCGGTTCTTCCATAAAGTGTTACAGATGTGGTGAATTGGGACACCGAGCCCTTGAATGCAAGAATGATGCGAGGAAGTGCAACAATTGTGGAAGATTTGGTCATTTAGCTGCTGAGTGCAGATCCCGAAGGATAACTTTTTACAACTGTGGCGAAGAAGGACACACTCGTTCGCAGTGTACTAAGCCAAAGAAAGAGCAAGCTGGTGGGAAGGTGTTCGCTTTGTCAGGATCAGAGGTTAAGCCTAATGATCGGTTGATTAAAGGTACATGTTTTATTAATGGTTTAATTGTAATTATTGATACTGGAGCGACGCATTCTTTTATTTCTTTGGATTATGCTAAAAGATTAAATATGGAAATTTCTAATATGGATGGAAGTATGGTTATTGACACTCCTGCGTCGGGTTCAGTGACTACTTCGTATGTTTGTAGGAATTGTCCTATTGTCATTTTCGATAGAGGTTTTGGTATGGATTTAGTGTGCCTACCTTTAGAACAACTTGATATTATCCTTGGAATGAACTGGTTGGTCTTCAACCAGGTTCATATCAATTGTTTTGAGAAGACGGTCATATTTCCTGAGGTAGCTAAAGTTGAAGATGTGACTATTTCAGTTAAGCAGATGAATTCATCCGTTAGAGATGGTGCTGTAGTGTTTATGTTATATTCTTCAACGGAAGTGAAAGGAAAGGCCAAGAGTGGAGAATTACCTGTTGTGAATGAATTTCCAGAAGTGTTTCCGGAAGATGTTAGTGAGCTACCACCTGAGAGAGAAGTGGAGTTTGCTATAGATTTGATTCTTGGAACTAGTCCGATGTCGATGGCGCCTTATCGCATGTCGGCATCTGAGTTGTCTGAGCTGAAGAAACAGTTGGAAGAGTTACTTGAGAAGAAGTTTATTCGGCCTAGTGTTTCGCCGTGGGGTGCGTCGGTATTGTTGGTTAAGAAAAAGGAAGGAACGATGAGACTGTGTGTTGATTACAGGCAGTTGAATAAAGTGACAATCAAGAATTGGTATCCATTACCGAGGATTGATGATTTGATGGATCAGTTAGTTGGAGCTTGTGTATTTAGTAAAATTGATCTGAGGTCTGGATATCATCAGATTCGTGTTAAGGCGGGAGATATTCAGAAGACTGCATTTAGAACGAGGTATGGGCATTACGAATATTCTGTTATGCCATTTGGAGTTACTAATGCACCTGGTGTTTTTATGGAGTATATGAACAGGATATTCCATCCGTATCTTGACAAATTTGTGGTGGTATTTATTGACGACATTTTGATCTACTCAGAGAATGATGAAGAGCATGCAAAACATCTTAGGATTGTATTGGAATTACTGAAGGAGAAGAAACTTTATGCGAAGTTGTCGAAATGCGAGTTTTGGTTAAGCGAAGTGAGTTTTCTTGGTCACGTGATTTCCAAGAATGGTATTGCTGTTGATCCTACAAAAGTAGAAGCGGTATCTCAGTGGGAAGCGCCGAAGAATGCTTCAGAGATTCGTAGTTTTCTTGGTCTTGCAGGTTACTACAGGAAATTCATTGAGGGATTTTCGAAGTTAGCTTTACCGTTGAATAAGTTGACGAGAAAAGGTCAAGCGTTTGTTTGGGATGCAGATTGTGAGAAAGGATTCCAAGAGTTGAAGAGGAGGTTGACTAGTGCTCCGATTCTAATTTTGCCGAATCCGGCAGAATCTTTCATGGTGTATTGTGATGCGTCCTTGATGGGTTTGGGTGGTGTTTTGATACAAGATAGGCAGGTTGTGGCTTATGCTTCGAGACAGTTGAAGATTCATGAAAGGAATTACCCGACTCATGATTTAGAGTTGGCAGCCGTCGTGTTCGTTTTGAAATTGTGGAGGCATTATCTGTATGGTTCACGGTTTGAAGTGTTCAGTGATCACAAGAGCCTGAAGTATCTTTTTGACAAGAAAGAGTTGAATATGAGGCAGAGAAGGTGGTTAGAATTTCTCAAGGATTATGATTTCGGTTTGAATTACCATCCTGGTAAGGCAAACATTGTGGCAGATGCGTTAAGCAGGAAGTCCTTGCATATGTCGATGTTAATGGTTCGTGAATTGGATTTAGTGGAACAATTCATAGACTTAAGTTTAGTATGCGAAACTACTCCAGATAGTGTGAAATTGGGCATGTTGAAGCTGACTAGTGGTATTTTGGAAGAGATTCGAAATGGACAGAAGTCTGATGTTGGTTTGGTGGATAAGCTGACATTGATTAACCAAGGTCAAGGAGGTGAGTTCCGAATTGATGAGAATGGCGTTATGAGATTTGGTGATAGAGTGTGTGTTCCGGATGTTGCTGAGATTAGAAAAAGTATTTTGGAAGAAGGACATCGTAGTGGGTTAAGTATTCATCCTGGTGCTACTAAAATGTACCATGGCTTGAAGAAGTTATTTTGGTGGCCTGGAATGAAAAAGGAAATTGCCGAGTTTGTGTATGCGTGTTTGGTTTGTTAGAAATTGAAGATTGAGCATCAGAAATCGTCAGGATTGATGGAACCGTTGTTTGTTCCGGAATGGAAATGGGATGGCATTTCAATGGATTTCATGTCTGGTTTGCCGAGGACAACGAAGAACTGTGATTCTATTTGGGTTATTGTCGACCGATTGACAAAGTCTGCTCACTTTATTCCGATAAGAATGGATTATCCAATGGAGAGGTTGGCAGAATTGTATGTTGAGAAGATTGTGAGTTTGCATGGTATTCCGTCTAGCATTGTGTCGGATAGAGACCCGAGGTTTACGTCTAAGTTCTGGACAGGATTGCAGGAAGCTCTGGGTACTAAGTTACGATTGAGTTCCGCGTATCATCCACAGACAGATGGTCAGACGGAGAGGACGATTCAGTCGTTAGAAGATTTGTTGAGGGCTTGTGTGTTAGAGAAGGGTAGATATTGGGATAGCTACTTACCATTGATAGAGTTTACCTACAACAATAGTTTTCATTCGAGCATCGGTATGGCTCCGTTTGAGGCATTGTACGGTAGGAGGTGTCGGACGCCGTTGTGTTGGTACGAATCTGGAGAAAGTGTTGTGATTGGACCAGAGATTGTTCAACAAACTTCGGAAAAGATTAAGATGATTAAGTAGAAGATGAGAACTTCTCAGAGTCGTCAGAAAAGTTGTCATGATAAGAGGAGGAAAGATCTTGAGTTTAGTGAAGGAGATCATGTGTTCATGCGAGTTACTCCGATGACTGGTATTGGTCGAGCTTTGAAGTCAAGAAAGTTGACTCCGCGCTTTATTGTTCCGTTTCAGATTACCAAGAGAGTTGGGAAGGTTGCTTATCAGATTGCTTTACCACCGTCACTTGCGAATTTGCATGATGTCTTTCATGTATCTCAGTTGAGGAGGCACATTGCGGATCCCTCTCATGAGATTCAGGTAGATGATGTGCAGGTGCAGGATAATCTGACTATTGAAGCAGTACCTGCGAGAATTGAGGATCGGAAAGTGAAGCAATTACGGGGTAAAGAGATAGCACTGGTACGAGTAGCTTGGGGAGGACCAGCTGGAGGAAATGTGACTTGGGAACTGGAGAGCCAGATGAAGGACTCGTATCCCGAACTTTTCGTCTAAGGTATGTTTTCGAGGACGAAAACTCTTTTAGTGGGGGAGAGTTGTGACACCCCGATTTAATTCGAATATTAAATAATTAGGAATTTAATTATTTATTTAATTAAAGACTTAAGTATTTATATTCTTGGATTTAATTGGATTAATTGAAGAAAAGAAGGTTGGTGGTGTGAAGAGTAAATAGTGGGTGTGAGGAGTAAATCACTCTACTTTTACTAATTATTAATTGATGAATTTTATTTGGAAATAATAAAGGAATAAAACAAGGAATATAAAAAGGAAAAGAAGGAAAAAAGGTTTTTTTGGAAAAAATTATTTCACGTAGAATTGGAGAAGAGAAGAGAAGAGAGGAAAAAGCCAACGCCGAGGAAATCGAAGATCATCGCGAGGTAAGGGGTGATTTCATTCAATTTTAATGCCTTATGGGTTTTGGGAATCAACCGGATGATTGGGTATGTTAGGAAATTTGATTTAGGTGATTATAGGTTTGTAGGAATTAAACCCTATTGGTGTCGGATTGTAGGTCGGAAACCATTAGTGTGTCAAATAATAAATATGAATAATGAAATAATGTTGTTTGATGTTATAATGGTGTAAAATGGATGTATTTTAGTGTTCCTCATGTTGTAATTCGTATGGGAATAATTGGAAGTGATTTGGAATGCCTAAATGCTGTCAAAATAGCAGAAAATGATTCTGCAGGTCGCGGGAACCGGTTCCCTGTGGGGAGGAACCGGGTTCCAAGTGTGAATTTTTCAAAACTGGGAATTTTTGTACGTGGGAACCGGTTCCCAGTAGGGTAGGAACCGGGTTCCCATACAAAATTCCAGGGGCGTGACTTTTTCAAAAAGTGGGAACCGGGTTGTACCAGGGTAGGAACCGGGTTCCACTGTGTAATTTTTCAAAAATACTTAAACTTCAAAAATTCATATTTTCTAAATCGTAACTCCGATTCGAGTGCCGTTTTCGGCATTATTTCTTAAATTTAAAATAATATCTTTTAAAAAGGGAAAATCATTATTTTGCTAAAATTATTTTAAAAAGAGTCGAGCTCCGATTTTGAAAAGTTTGGATTGTTAAGGATAATGGGAAATTATTATAAATGGTCTGAGTTAATGAGTGAGGAATAATGCTTACAATGTTATGTTTGGTATTCATTATGATTGAATGTAATACATTGATGATTGGCATTACGTGAACTATATTGATATCATATTTTGTGAAGTGATGTTGCGTGCTTTTATGATGCATGCATGAGCATTTGTTAATTTGGTTCATTCCCATTGTGCGGAAGTGAACTGGCTGAGCTAATAGACTTACCCGGATTTAGGGGTAGTGAGGCTGGATTCTTGACCCAGTGGTTATGGGCGAATCATGGATTTTCCGCTGTCTTTCCACATGTAAACGGAGCAGTGGGTGAACTCGGTTCACGTTTTGGTACCACATGCATAGAATCTGCATTGCATATGGGATTGTAACTTGCTAGGATGGTTTCTAGTGTTGCAATTTCCATTGTTTGTTATATTACATGTTCATTGTGTGAGATGCCTTTGTGAATTGACTACGACTATGTGTTTGGATAATGGATTAATGTATTCAAATATTCTGTTGTATTTAAAAACGTATAATGCATTTTATATTGGATAGAAATCTCACCCTTACTTTGATGATTTCAGATTTGAAGTGATTAGCTGCTTGGAATCAGTGAGGATAGCTTCTAGAGTCGAGTCATTAGTTAATCCGCGTGTCAGTGTCGTGCTCTGGTAGATGTAACACTAGGGAAGCGCTTGATTTGAGATTCCTTTTTGAATATTAAATAATAGTTTTGGTTAATGTTTCGATTTATTGTCCTGGAATAATTTTGAATGACGTATTCAGGATTTGTTATGTTTCATTTCCGCTGTTAAACATAACCTTAAGTCTGCTTTATTTAATGATTTCTTCTTCAGTGAAAGCATGACAACTGTTTGGATTGATTTGAAATATTTAAATTGTGACGCCTCTTGATTTGTGAATAAAAACTCTGATTAATATTTATAAAACGCGGGTAATTAGAAGGGGTGTTACAGTAGTGGTATCAGAGCATAGTCGGTCTTGTCTTAGTGTCGTTATCCCTTTAGTATGCGACTAGTGTAAAGTAACACTGTCGATACTTGTGTGCTGATGTAGATTGTTTTGTAATGTTACAGAATAATGGCTGGAAGAGGTAACGGAAGGAACGACGATGCTATTGCTGAAGCTTTGGGAATGTTAGCTGGAGTTATCGGGGGGAATCAGCAGGGAGCTGTTATTGGTGCTGACAGATAATTGGGGAATTTTCAGAGGAATAATCCTCCATTGTTCAAGGGTGCACATGATCCCGAGGGTGCTCAGAAGTGGTTGAAGGAGATCGAGAGGATCTTCAGAGTGATTGATTATGCTGAGGGGCTGAAGGTGAGGTATGGTACTCACATGCTGGCAGAGGAAGCTAATGACTGGTGGGTTGCTACCAGGACTGAAATGGAAGAAGATGGCATTGCATTGACTTGGGTTGTGTTCAGGAGAGCTTTTCTGAGAAGGTACTTTCCTGAAGACATTCGGGGTAAGAAAGAGATTGAGTTTCTGGAGCTCAAGCAAGGCAACAAGTCTGTGAGTGAGTATGCAACGAAGTTTACTGAATTAGCAAAGTATTATGCTCATTACACTAACGATGCAGATGGAGAATTTTCCAAATGTATCAAGTTTGAGAATGGTCTGCGTGATGAGATCAAGTAGGGTATCAGGTATCAGCGCATTAGAAGGTTTCCCAATTTAGTTGACTGTAGTAGGATTCTGGAAGAGGATCTTGCTAGTACTAAGTCAAATGCTCAGAGTTATGCTGATCGTAAGGGCAAGAGACATATGGATCGTGGTAAGCCCTATGATAGGAATAATCAGAAATCTGGAGGTTGAAAGAAGCCTAGTGGGGGAGACTCTGGTTCTTCCGGTTCTTCCATAAAGTGTTACAGATGTGGTGAATTGGGACACCGAGCCCTTGAATGCAAGAATGATGCGAGGAAGTGCAACAATTGTGGAAGATTTGGTCATTTAGCTGCTGAGTGCAGATCCCGAAGGATAACTTTTTACAACTGTGGCGAAGAAGGACACACTCGTTCGCAGTGTACTAAGCCAAAGAAAGAGCAAGCTGGTGGGAAGGTGTTCGCTTTGTCAGGATCAGAGGTTAAGCCTAATGATCGGTTGATTAAAGGTACATGTTTTATTAATGGTTTAATTGTAATTATTGATACTGGAGCGACGCATTCTTTTATTGCTTTGGATTATGCTAAAAGATTAAATATGGAAATTTCTAATATGGATGGAAGTATGGTTATTGACACTCCTGCGTCGGGTTCAGTGACTACTTCGTATGTTTGTAGGAATTGTCCTATTGTCATTTTCGATAGAGGTTTTGGTATGGATTTAGTGTGCCTACCTTTAGAACAACTTGATATTATCCTTGGAATGAACTGGTTGGTCTTCAACCAGGTTCATATCAATTGTTTTGAGAAGACGGTCATATTTCCTGAGGTAGCTAAAGTTGAAGATGTGACTATTTCGCCATGTATGAATTCAAATTAGAGATGGTGCCGTAGTGTTTATGTTATATTCTTCAACGGAAGTGAAAGGAAAGCCAAGAGTGGAGAATTACCTGTGAATGAATTTCCGTAGTGTTTCCTAAGATGTTAGTGAGCTACCACCGAGAGAGAAGTGGAGTTTGCTATAGATTTGATTCTTGAACTAGTCCGATGTCGATGGCGCCTTATCGCATGTCGGCATCCGAGTTGTCCGAAGAAACAGTTGGAAGAGTTACTTGAGAAGAAGTTTATTCGCCTAGTGTTTCGCCGTAAGCGCGGTATTGTTGGTTAAGAAAAGGAAGGAACGATGAGACGTGTTGATTACGTTGAATAAAGTGACAATCAAGAATTGGTATCCATTACCGAGGATTGATGATTTGATGGATCAGTTAGTTGGAGCTTGTGTATTTAGTAAAATTGATCTGAGGTCTGGATATCATCAGATTCGTGTTAAGGCGGGAGATATTCAGAAGACTGCATTTAGAACGAGGTATGGGCATTACGAATATTCTGTTATGCCATTTGGAGTTACTAATGCACCTGGTGTTTTTATGGAGTATATGAACAGGATATTCCATCCGTATCTTGACAAATTTGTGGTGGTATTTATTGACGACATTTTGATCTACTCAGAGAATGATGAAGAGCATGCAAAACATCTTAGGATTGTATTGGAATTACTGAAGGAGAAGAAACTTTATGCGAAGTTGTCGAAATGCGAGTTTTGGTTAAGCGAAGTGAGTTTTCTTGGTCACGTGATTTCCAAGAATGGTATTGCTGTTGATCCTACAAAAGTAGAAGCGGTATCTCAGTGGGAAGCGCCGAAGAATGCTTCAGAGATTCGTAGTTTTCTTGGTCTTGCAGGTTACTACAGGAAATTCATTGAGGGATTTTCGAAGTTAGCTTTACCGTTGAATAAGTTGACGAGAAAAGGTCAAGCGTTTGTTTGGGATGCAGATTGTGAGAAAGGATTCCAAGAGTTGAAGAGGAGGTTGACTAGTGCTCCGATTCTAATTTTGCCGAATCCGGCAGAATCTTTCATGGTGTATTGTGATGCGTCCTTGATGGGTTTGGGTGGTGTTTTGATACAAGATAGGCAGGTTGTGGCTTATGCTTCGAGACAGTTGAAGATTCATGAAAGGAATTACCCGACTCATGATTTAGAGTTGGCAGCCGTCGTGTTCGTTTTGAAATTGTGGAGGCATTATCTGTATGGTTCACGGTTTGAAGTGTTCAGTGATCACAAGAGCCTGAAGTATCTTTTTGACAAGAAAGAGTTGAATATGAGGCAGAGAAGGTGGTTAGAATTTCTCAAGGATTATGATTTCGGTTTGAATTACCATCCTGGTAAGGCAAACATTGTGGCAGATGCGTTAAGCAGGAAGTCCTTGCATATGTCGATGTTAATGGTTCGTGAATTGGATTTAGTGGAACAATTCATAGACTTAAGTTTAGTATGCGAAACTACTCCAGATAGTGTGAAATTGGGCATGTTGAAGCTGACTAGTGGTATTTTGGAAGAGATTCGAAATGGACAGAAGTCTGATGTTGGTTTGGTGGATAAGCTGACATTGATTAACCAAGGTCAAGGAGGTGAGTTCCGAATTGATGAGAATGGCGTTATGAGATTTGGTGATAGAGTGTGTGTTCCGGATGTTGCTGAGATTAGAAAAAGTATTTTGGAAGAAGGACATCGTAGTGGGTTAAGTATTCATCCTGGTGCTACTAAAATGTACCATGGCTTGAAGAAGTTATTTTGGTGGCCTGGAATGAAAAAGGAAATTGCCGAGTTTGTGTATGCGTGTTTGGTTTGTTAGAAATTGAAGATTGAGCATCAGAAACCGTCAGGATTGATGGAACCGTTGTTTGTTCCGGAATGGAAATGGGATGGCATTTCAATGGATTTCGTGTCTGGTTTGCCGAGGACAACGAAGAACTGTGATTCTATTTGGGTTATTGTCGACTGATTGACAAAGTCTGCTCACTTTATTCCGATAAGAATGGATTATCCAATGGAGAGGTTGGCAGAATTGTATGTTGAGAAGATTGTGAGTTTGCATGGTATTCCGTCTAGCATTGTGTCGGATAGAGACCCGAGGTTTACGTCTAAGTTCTGGACAGGATTGCAGGAAGCTCTGGGTACTAAGTTACGATTGAGTTCCGCGTATCATCCACAGACAGATGGTCAGACGGAGAGGACGATTCAGTCGTTAGAAGATTTGTTGAGGGCTTGTGTGTTAGAGAAGGGTAGATATTGGGATAGCTACTTACCATTGATAGAGTTTACCTACAACAATAGTTTTCATTCGAGCATCGGTATGGCTCCGTTTGAGGCATTGTACGGTAGGAGGTGTCGGACGCCGTTGTGTTGGTATGAATCTGGAGAAAGTGTTGTGATTGGACCAGAGATTGTTCAACAAACTTCGGAAAAGATTAAGATGATTAAGTAGAAGATGAGAACTTCTCAGAGTCGTCAGAAAAGTTGTCATGATAAGAGGAGGAAAGATCTTGAGTTTAGTGAAGGAGATCATGTGTTCATGCGAGTTACTCCGATGACTGGTATTGGTCGAGCTTTGAAGTCAAGAAAGTTGACTCCGCGCTTTATTGTTCCGTTTCAGATTACCAAGAGAGTTGGGAAGGTTGCTTATCAGATTGCTTTACCACCGTCACTTGCGAATTTGCATGATGTCTTTCATGTATCTCAGTTGAGGAGGCACATTGCGGATCCCTCTCATGAGATTCTGTAGATGATGCAGTGCAGATAATCTGACTATGAAGCATCTGAGAATTGAGGATCGAAAGTGAAGCAATTACGGGTAAAGAGATAGCATGCACGAGTAGCTTGGGGAGGACCAATGGAGGAAATGTGACTGGGAACCGGAGAGCCGATGAAGGACTCGGATCCCAACTTTTCGTTTAAGGTATGTTTTCGAGGACGAAACTCTTTTAGTGGGGAGAGTTGTGACACCTCGATTTAATTCAATATTAAATAATTAGGAATTTAATTATTTATTTAATTAAAGACTTAAGTATTTATATTCTTGGATTTAATTGGATTAATTGAAGAAAAGAAGGTTGGTGTGAAGAGTAAATAGGTGTGAGGAGTAAATCACTCTACTTTTACTAATTATTAATTGATGAATTTTATTTGGAAATAATAAAGGAATAATACAAGGAATATAAAAGGAAAAGAAGGAAAGAAGGTTTTTGGAAAAATTATTTCATGAGAATGGAGAAGAGAAGAGAAGAGAGGAAAAGCCAACGCCGAGGAAATCAAGATCATCGAGGTGGGTGATTTCATTCAATTTAATGCCTTATGGGTTTTGGGAATCAACCGGATGATTGAGTATGTTAGGAAGTTTGATTTAGGTGATTATAGGTTTGTAGGAATTAAACCCTATTGGTGTCGGATTGTAGGTCGGAAACCATTAGTGTGTCAAATAATAAATACGAATGATGAAATAATGTTGTTTGATGTTATAATGGTGTAAAATGGATGTATTTTAGTGTTCCTCATGTTGTAATTCGTATGAGAATAATTGAAAGTGATTTGGAATGCCTAAATGCTGTCAAAATAGTAGAAAATGATTCTGCAGGTCGTGGGAACCGGTTCCCTGTGGGGAGGAACCGTCCCAGTGTGAATTTTTCAAAATCGGGCATTTTAGCGTGGGAACCGGTTCCCAGTAGGGTAGGAACCGGGTTCCCATACAAAATTCCAGGGGCGTGACTTTTTCAAAAAGTGGGAACCGGGTTGTACCAGGGTAGGAACCGGGTTCCACTGTGTAATTTTTCAAAAATACTTAAACTTCAAAAATTCATATTTTCTAAATCGTAACTCCGATTCGAGTGCCGTTTTCGGCATTATTTCTTAAATTTAAAATAATATCTTTTAAAAAGGGAAAATCATTATTTTGCTAAAATTATTTTAAAAAGAGTCGAGCTCCGATTTTGAAAAGTTTGGATTGTTAAGGATAATGGGAAATTATTATAAATGGTCTGAGTTAATGAGTGAGGAATAATGCTTACAATGTTATGTTTGGTATTCATTATGATTGAATGTAATACATTGATGATTGGCATTACGTGAACTATATTGATATCATATTTTGTGAAGTGATGTTGCGTGCTTTTATGATGCATGCATGAGCATTTGTTAATTTGGTTCATTCCCATTGTGCGGAAGTGAACTGGCTGAGCTAATAGACTTACCCGGATTTAGGGGTAGTGAGGCTGGATTCTTGACCCAGTGGTTATGGGCGAATCATGGATTTTCCGCTGTCTTTCCACATGTAAACGGAGCAGTGGGTGAACTCGGTTCACGTTTTGGTACCACATGCATAGAATCTGCATTGCATATGGGATTGTAACTTGCTAGGATGGTTTCTAGTGTTGCAATTTCCATTGTTTGTTATATTACATGTTCATTGTGTGAGATGCCTTTGTGAATTGACTACGACTATGTGTTTGGATAATGGATTAATGTATTCAAATATTCTGTTGTATTTAAAAACGTATAATGCATTTTATATTGGATAGAAATCTCACCCTTACTTTGATGATTTCAGATTTGAAGTGATTAGCTGCTTGGAATCAGTGAGGATAGCTTCTAGAGTCGAGTCATTAGTTAATCCGCGTGTCAGTGTCGTGCTCTGGTAGATGTAACACTAGGGAAGCGCTTGATTTGAGATTCCTTTTTGAATATTAAATAATAGTTTTGGTTAATGTTTCGATTTATTGTCCTGGAATAATTTTGAATGACGTATTCAGGATTTGTTA
This sequence comes from Vicia sativa, assembly GCA_021764765.1. Taxonomy (NCBI): domain Eukaryota; kingdom Viridiplantae; phylum Streptophyta; class Magnoliopsida; order Fabales; family Fabaceae; genus Vicia; species Vicia sativa. The sequence goes on from CM038796.1 coordinate 190,133,129, forward strand.
TGTTTCATTTCCGCTGTTAAACATAACCTTAAGTCTGCTTTATTTAATGATTTCTTCTTCAGTGAAAGCATGACAACTGTTTGGATTGATTTGAAATATTTAAATTGTGACGCCTCTTGATTTGTGAATAAAAACTCTGATTAATATTTATAAAACGCGGGTAATTAGAAGGGGTGTTACAGTAGTGGTATCAGAGCATAGTCGGTCTTGTCTTAGTGTCGTTATCCCTTTAGTATGCGACTAGTGTAAAGTAACACTGTCGATACTTGTGTGCTGATGTAGATTGTTTTGTAATGTTACAGAATAATGGCTGGAAGAGGTAACGGAAGGAACGACGATGCTATTGCTGAAGCTTTGGGAATGTTAGCTGGAGTTATCGGGGGGAATCAGCAGGGAGCTGTTATTGGTGCTGACAGATAATTGGGGAATTTTCAGAGGAATAATCCTCCATTGTTCAAGGGTGCACATGATCCCGAGGGTGCTCAGAAGTGGTTGAAGGAGATCGAGAGGATCTTCAGAGTGATTGATTATGCTGAGGGGCTGAAGGTGAGGTATGGTACTCACATGCTGGCAGAGGAAGCTAATGACTGGTGGGTTGCTACCAGGACTGAAATGGAAGAAGATGGCATTGCATTGACTTGGGTTGTGTTCAGGAGAGCTTTTCTGAGAAGGTACTTTCCTGAAGACATTCGGGGTAAGAAAGAGATTGAGTTTCTGGAGCTCAAGCAAGGCAACAAGTCTGTGAGTGAGTATGCAACGAAGTTTACTGAATTAGCAAAGTATTATGCTCATTACACTAACGATGCAGATGGAGAATTTTCCAAATGTATCAAGTTTGAGAATGGTCTGCGTGATGAGATCAAGTAGGGTATCAGGTATCAGCGCATTAGAAGGTTTCCCAATTTAGTTGACTGTAGTAGGATTCTGGAAGAGGATCTTGCTAGTACTAAGTCAAATGCTCAGAGTTATGCTGATCGTAAGGGCAAGAGACATATGGATCGTGGTAAGCCCTATGATAGGAATAATCAGAAATCTTGAGGTTGGAAGAAGCCTAGTGGGGGAGACTCTGGTTCTTCTGGTTCTTCCATAAAGTGTTACAGATGTGGTGAATTGGGACACCGAGCCCTTGAATGCAAGAATGATGCGAGGAAGTGCAACAATTGTGGAAGATTTGGTCATTTAGCTGCTGAGTGCAGATCCCGAAGGATAACTTTTTACAACTGTGGCGAAGAAGGACACACTCGTTCGCAGTGTACTAAGCCAAAGAAAGAGCAAGCTGGTGGGAAGGTGTTCGCTTTGTCAGGATCAGAGGTTAAGCCTAATGATCGGTTGATTAAAGGTACATGTTTTATTAATGGTTTAATTGTAATTATTGATACTGGAGCGACGCATTCTTTTATTTCTTTGGATTATGCTAAAAGATTAAATATGGAAATTTCTAATATGGATGGAAGTATGGTTATTGACACTCCTGCGTCGGGTTCAGTGACTACTTCGTATGTTTGTAGGAATTGTCCTATTGTCATTTTCGATAGAGGTTTTGGTATGGATTTAGTGTGCCTACCTTTAGAACAACTTGATATTATCCTTGGAATGAACTGGTTGGTCTTCAACCAGGTTCATATCAATTGTTTTGAGAAGACGGTCATATTTCCTGAGGTAGCTAAAGTTGAAGATGTGACTATTTCAGTTAAGCAGATGAATTCAGCCGTTAGAGATGGTGCTGTAGTGTTTATGTTATATTCTTCAACGGAAGTGAAAGGAAAGGCCAAGAGTGGAGAATTACCTGTTGTGAATGAATTTCCAGAAGTGTTTCCTGAAGATGTTAGTGAGCTACCACCGAGAGAGAAGTGGAGTTTGCTATAGATTTGATTCTTGGAACTAGTCCGATGTCGATGGCGCCTTATCGCATGTCGGCATCTGAGTTGTCTGAGCTGAAGAAACAGTTGGAAGAGTTACTTGAGAAGAAGTTTATTCGGCCTAGTGTTTCGCCGTGGCGTGCGTCGGTATTGTTGGTTAAGAAAAAGGAAGGAACGATGAGACTGTGTGTTGATTACAGGCAGTTGAATAAAGTGACAATCAAGAATTGGTATCCATTACCGAGGATTGATGATTTGATGGATCAGTTAGTTGGAGCTTGTGTATTTAGTAAAATTGATCTGAGGTCTGGATATCATCAGATTCGTGTTAGGCGGGAGATATTCAGAAGACTGCATTTAGAACGAGGTATGGGCATTACGAATATTCTGTTATGCCATTTGGAGTTACTAATGCACCTGGTGTTTTTATGGAGTATATGAACAGGATATTCCATCCGTATCTTGACAAATTTGTGGTGGTATTTATTGACGACATTTTGATCTACTCAGAGAATGATGAAGAGCATGCAAAACATCTTAGGATTGTATTGGAATTACTGAAGGAGAAGAAACTTTATGCGAAGTTGTCGAAATGCGAGTTTTGGTTAAGCGAAGTGAGTTTTCTTGGTCACGTGATTTCCAAGAATGGTATTGTTGATCCTACAAAAGTAGAAGCGGTATCTCAGTGGGAAGCGCCGAAGAATGCTTCAGAGATTCGTAGTTTTCTTGGTCTTGCAGGTTACTACAGGAAATTCATTGAGAGATTTTCGAAGTTAGCTTTACCGTTGAATAAGTTGACGAGAAAAGGTCAAGCGTTTGTTTGGGATGCAGATTGTGAGAAAGGATTCCAAGAGTTGAAGAGGAGGTTGACTAGTGCTCCGATTCTAATTTTGCCGAATCCGCCAGAATCTTTCATGGTGTATTGTGATGCGTCCTTGATGGGTTTGGGTGGTGTTTTGATACAAGATAGGCAGGTTGTGGCTTATGCTTCGAGACAGTTGAAGATTCATGAAAGGAATTACCCGACTCATGATTTAGAGTTGGCAGCCGTCGTGTTCGTTTTGAAATTGTGGAGGCATTATCTGTATGGTTCACGGTTTGAAGTGTTCAATGATCACAAGAGCCTGAAGTATCTTTTTGACAAGAAAGAGTTGAATATGAGGCAGAGAAGGTGGTTAGAATTTCTCAAGGATTATGATTTCGGTTTGAATTACCATCCTGGTAAGGCAAACATTGTGGCAGATGCGTTAAGCAGGAAGTCCTTGCATATGTCGATGTTAATGGTTCGTGAATTGGATTTAGTGGAACAATTCATAGACTTAAGTTTAGTATGCGAAACTACTCCAGATAGTGTGAAATTGGGCATGTTGAAGCTGACTAGTGGTATTTTGGAAGAGATTCGAAATGGACAGAAGTCTGATGTTGGTTTGGTGGATAAGCTGACATTGATTAACCAAGGTCAAGGAGGTGAGTTCCGAATTGATGAGAATGGCGTTATGAGATTTGGTGATAGAGTGTGTGTTCGGTTAGATTAGAAAAAGTATTTTGGAAGAAGGACATCGTAGTGGGTTAAGTATTCATCCTGGTGCTACTAAAATGTACCATGGCTTGAAGAAGTTATTTTGGTGGCCTGGAATGAAAAAGGAAATTGCCGAGTTTGTGTATGCGTGTTTGGTTTGTTAGAAATTGAAGATTGAGCATCAGAAACCGTCAGGATTGATGGAACCGTTGTTTGTTCCGGAATGGAAATGGGATGGCATTTCAATGGATTTCATGTCTGGTTTGCCGAGGACAACGAAGAACTGTGATTCTATTTGGGTTATTGTCGACTGATTGACAAAGTCTGCTCACTTTATTCCGATAAGAATGGATTATCCAATGGAGAGGTTGGCAGAATTGTATGTTGAGAAGATTGTGAGTTTGCATGGTATTCCGTCTAGCATTGTGTCGGATAGAGACCCGAGGTTTACGTCTAAGTTCTGGACAGGATTGCAGGAAGCTCTGGGTACTAAGTTACGATTGAGTTCCGCGTATCATCCACAGACAGATGGTCAGACGGAGAGGACGATTCAGTCGTTAGAAGATTTGTTGAGGGCTTGTGTGTTAGAGAAGGGTAGATATTGGGATAGCTACTTACCATTGATAGAGTTTACCTACAACAATAGTTTTCATTCGAGCATCGGTATGGCTCCGTTTGAGGCATTGTACGGTAGGAGGTGTCGGACGCCGTTGTGTTGGTATGAATCTGGAGAAAGTGTTGTGATTGGACCAGAGATTGTTCAACAAACTTTGGAAAAGATTAAGATGATTCAGGAGAAGATGAGAACTTCTCAGAGTCGTCAGAAAAGTTATCATGATAAGAGGAGGAAAGATCTTGAGTTTAGTGAAGGAGATCATGTGTTCATGCGAGTTACTCCGATGACTGGTATTGGTCGAGCTTTGAAGTCAAGAAAGTTGACTCCGCGCTTTATTGTTCTTGATGTTATGCATATTGAAAAAAATTTATTTGAAAGTGTTATTGGTACGTTACTCAATATAAAAGGAAAGTCTAAGGATGACCTTAAAGCAAGGGAGGACATGGTAGAGATGGGAATAAGAACTGAATTTGGTCCCGTGAAGAAAGGAAGACGAACATATCTACCACTTGCTGCTTATACTCTATCTAGAAAGGAAAATAAAATATTGTGTAAGTTTCTGAGTGAAGTTATAGTTCCAGAAGGTTACTCCTCAGAAATTAGAAGACTCGTGTCCATGAAAGACCTCAAGTTAAAGAGTTTGAAGACACATGATTTCCATGTCATAATGTAACATTTTCTACCAATAGGTATACGTTCTATTTTTCCAGAAAAAGTAAGAAGCGCTATAACTAAATTGTGTTTTTTCTTCAGGTCAATTTATAGTAAGGTGATCGATCCTGAGATCTTACCAGTATTGCAAAAAGAAATAGTTATTACTTTGTGTGACCTTGAAATGTATTTCCCTCCATCATTTTTTGAAATTATGGTACATCTTGTTGTTCATCTTGTGAAAGAGACACAATTGTGTGGACCACCTTATATGAGATGGATGTACCCTGTTGAACGTTATATGAAAATATTAAAAGGGTACGTGAAAAACTGAATTCGTCCAGAGGGTTGTATCATTGAGCGATACGTTGTTGAAGAAGCGGTTGAGTTTTGTGCTGAATTTTTGTCCAATGTGCAATCCATTGGACTTCCCAAATCTCATTTTTTCGAAAAAAAAGAAGGTAAAAAATTAATTGGAAATGAAACGGTGACAGTATCAAGGGATGAACGGGATCAAGTGCATTTGTATGTTCTGCACAATGACAATGAGGTTGAGCCATTTGTTGAAATGCACAAGGCTATACTCTGAGGTGAGAATCAAAGTAGAAATGAAAATTGGATAGTACGAGAGCATAACCAAAGTTTTATACAGTGGTTTAAGGATCACATATATTCAAAGTTTCATTCAGATCCCACTTCAATATCAGACAAGTTAAGATGTTTGGCATATGGTCCAAGTTCGATTGTGTTTCTTATAGAGTATACGCAATTAATGGATACCCATTTTATACCAAAGAACAAGATGATAAAAGTACTATGCAAAATAGTGGTGTCACGGTGGTAGCTGAAGCAATGCACATTTCTAGTATGAAGGACTTAAACCCCAAATATGAAACTCTGCCATATTTTGGGGTTATCAATCACATTTGGGTGTTTGATTACGAGAAGTTTCAAATTCCTATCTTTGGTTGCAAGTGGGTACATAATAGTGGCATACGAATGGATAAGTCAGGGTTTTTGCAAGTGGATCTTAATAGGGTGGGGTACAGAGATGAGCCTTTTATTCTAGCCTCTCAAGTTAAACAAGTGTTCTATGTCACAGACCCGAAGAGTACGAAATGACCTATAGTGCTTTTATCTAACAAAGTGATTGATGATAAAAGTGTAGATCAAGGTGATGTTGATGTTGAGAACGATTCGTATATTAGAAACGATCGAGATGAAAATACTACAGCAGATGAATCATATATCAGAAAAGATCATGATGAGGGAATTTGGATCAATCCCTCCGTCCGCGTTCTTAAGAGACAAGTAATTCCCAATCCAACCAAGAAAAGAAAGAGATGTTAGTGAAAGAGGTAATGTAGTAAAATGTTATATATTCCGCCATGAATGTTTCTGCCACTGTTTGTGAAGTGTAAAGTTTAATTCTTATTTCTGCCATTCTTGTTTCTGCTACTGTTTGTGAAGTGTAAAGTTTAATTCTTATTTCTGCCATTCTTGTTTCTACCACTGTTTGTAAAGTGTAAAGTTTAATTCTTATTTCTGCCATTCTTATTTCTGCCACTGTTTGTGAAGTGTAAAGTTTAATTCTTATTTCTGCCATTCTTGTTTTTGCCACTGTTTCTGCCATAGCTTATTCTCAATTTCTGTAGTACTTTATTGTTAGGAACTAGCATATATGTGCATACATTACTGATAGCTATTAGAATTTGCTAAGTGTTAGCTATCAGAAGTTTGCTAAGTGCTAGCAAATGTGATTTCACTTAAAGAATGGGATGTTTTTAAAGCCAAACGAAAAACCCCAAAAATTCAGAGTGTAAATGACGTAAATCGCCAAAGAGCATTATCTCCCGCGTATCCATACAAAAAAGGGCGTTTGGGATATGCACGATTAGAACAAAAAATTGTAAGTATTTACAAATTGCAATGATATACTTGTTCATCAAGAGTTATAACTGATCTTATTTTTTGTGTTAATGTGTAGTTAAAAGAGGAGAATAGTTCTGAAACATCTCTTTTGGAACATGTTTTGTGGAAGGCTGCCCGTGTGGGTAAGGATGGAGTTCTTAAAGAAGATGTACAACAAATTTTGGAAAAATGCGTAAGTATAACATTAATTCTAATTAAATCAAAATTTTATTAATATATAATATTCATGTTTTTCGATATTTATATGAATTTCGTGGAGATCCTGCCTCGCCTACATCTCCACCAGATGATTGCAGGAGCATACTTAGTCGAGCATTAGATGTTCGTGAGTATTCTGGTCGGGTGAGGGGTAAAGGACATGGGGTTACTCCAACATCCTTGAAAAAGAACAATCCAAAGACAAAATCTTCTAGCAATAAAGAACTGCAGGCAAGGTTGGATGCATTAGAAGCTGAAGTTCTTGAATTGAGGAAGGAAAAGCAAGACACCAATCGAAAGGGAAGCTTGTGTGTTAAAGAAACTAGTGACATAGCTAGTGTCAATTGTGCAGTTCAACCGAGTATTCCCGAGGTAATTACATATATTATTATGAAATTGAATTAGTGTAATATATTTAACTGACATATATACACATTAACGATGTCATATTTATTATTGATTTTAGGGTATTTCACCTTGTCAACTCTTTTTAGAGACACCAACTTATCGCATGGTTAGCAAGGGAAAAATCCATAACACTCTGGGAGAAGTACTTCATCATAAACCGCTTCCTTCGATATTTGAAATTGTCAATTGATATTGCTTTAGAGGAGGGTGTTATTACCAATCCCGACGAAGTTTCGATGCAACATTGGTGGAGAGGCAATTAGAGCGTGATGTTGCATGGCCGTCAAGACTCATTCGCATAGATGATGAGGTATACTTAAAACCATTATGAACCTTTGGGTACTCAAATTTTTTACGTTCATTTTACTTACATTTTTTTTGCATGGTAATGTTAGACTCCTACAAAGCCCAAACCAAAAGATAAGGGGATTACACGGCCAATCGAGTCAGTGGCATCAAAAAAACAGGTACAACACAATTATATGATATTTATGCTTAGATAATGTTAATTTGTCATTCTATACTTGACCACTCTAATTTTATGATATTTAGATTATTCCTGCTAAAGAGATTGAAGTCGCCAAGAGGGTAAGGAGTCTGTAATTAGCAACATTCCCACGTAAATAAAGAGTGTTGCTAAGAGGACGTGGCTAGAAAGAAAACTACTTAAAGATAGGTCGTGCCACATATATAAGCTTCACAACTATTTCGCAAGGTGGTACTAGTCTTATACCCCTGGATGAAGGGATTTATGGTTCTGAAGGCATGACAACAATTGGTAAGGAGCATTTTGAACAAGTTTTTGGACATTTGACATTAGGCGCCGCTGTTATCAATACATACATCAGGTGTACTCCAATTAACTTTGTTTAATTAATTGAAGAATTTATTTACTCATTTCAATGAATAATTAATGTTAATGATATTTTTATTTAAGGTTTCTGTATGACAAGTTGATTCGCCCGCGTGGATTGGAATCCAGATTCGCTTTCATAAATCCCAACTTTGTCCATGCAGGGTCAATCATCTCAAAACCAGATGAAGTAATAGGGTTTGTACTCCATTTATTTATGGCCAACAAAGATACAGAAAAATTGTTCTTTTTACCATTTAATACTGGCCACAAGTAAGATTTTCATTCTAAATTTCCTCTATTATAATTTTTTCGTTTTTTAACATCGTGTAGAAAGTTCCCATCTAACCTTTATTTATTACAAAGGACACGGTTATTGGTTGCAATTAATCATGTGAGAGAAATTGTATATTATCCGATTCATTGGGCAATGATTGGACAACATACCCAGATATGAAGAAGACGATTGACACGTAAGTGAGATTGTTCTAAAATATTCCTGTGTATATTTAATTATTTATGTGCGATAGTTCTAAATATTCGTTATTATCTTATTATAGCACTCTACAAAGTTTTCGAGCACAAAGAGATATTCAAGTACCAAGGAGTAGAGTCAACAATATTTCTTGGATCAAAGTGGAGGTATATATTTTCACAATTTTGATTATATAGCGATGATACTTGATAAAACAAGTTAAGGTGTATATCTTGATGTATATCTGTATTTTCTTTTCATGTGTAGTGTCCTCGTCAGCGCAATTGTGTAGATTGCGATTATTATATGTTGAGGTTTATGAAAGAAACTCTTCTTTTGGACCGATTAGAGATTCCATCCATGATATGAATTTCTAACTTAGGAATTATTTTGATATTTCTCATAAAATGACTTAGTGTTTTAAGTAAATCATACTATGTTATATTATTATGTAGTACTTTGATGAATTCAAGTATGCTTATTACTCAAAAGATCAATTGGATGAACTTATAGAGGATTGGTGCCAATTTGTTATGGAGTTGAGAATTTTATTATAAGGTATAACTTTGAGTTTTGAGAATATAATATATGTCGTTATAGTTGTGTTACAATATTATTGTTTTTGTTGTTGTTATTTGGTAACTTGTATGGATTTCAATTTTTTGATTTTGTTTCTGGTTATATAGGTGCAGGTCGATATAGAAGATAAAGTTATTTTGTAATTCATTATTGATTTTGTTTCATTGTTGTATATATTAATGTTGTTGTTGTATATATTGTGCAAAAAAGGATTGAAGATGTATATTGACGTATATTGATGTTGTTATAATATTGTTTCATTGTTGTATATTGATGTTGTTGTTGTTTAAAATGTTATATTGAAGCTACAAATTTTGGTAAAAATCTGGTGTAAAAATGGTGAAATTAAATTTGATAGGCAGCGTTTTGTTTTAAATGAAAACAATTATATTCAAAAGCGCTGTCTAAAGTGGTTGAAAAAACGCTACCATAGGGAGTAATAGAAAAGCGCTGCTAAAGGGTACATAAAAAAGCGCTGCTAAAGGGTACATAAAAAAACGTTGTTTAAAGTAAAGCGCTGCTAAAGAGGGTATCTATAGCAGCGCTTTTCAGGAAAAAGCGCTGCCTAAAGGGTATCTATAGCAGCACTTTTACCAAGCGTTGTCTAAAGCTCCACATTAAATTCTTTCAAAAGCGCGACCTAAAGTGTAAGCAATGCTAAATGGGGTACCTATAGCAGTGCTTTTACAGTAACCTAAGCGTTGTCTATACCTTTAGCAACGGCGGTTTTAGCAGCGGTTTTAAGCGCTGTTAAAGGCCTAAAAAAGCGCTGTCTAATCCCTTGTTTGGCATAGTGCTTGATGCTTAAACAAATAACAACTTAAATAAAATTATCTTCCCCGACCTTCACGTTTTATTGGAGTTGAGCTCCAAATCTTCATCTTTGTACATTTCTTTAGTGGCTTGACCCAAAACTCCATGCCCACGAAGTTTACGCCCACAATCCTAACCTTTTTCTGCTTCAGACTCTCTACGTAGTAGCATTTCCTGGCGATCTCCTAATCCCCATGAATGACCCCGACTCGTCCATCTGATAGTGGGTACTCCAGACATAGATGCAATGTAGATAGTGCGACTCCTAACTACTATAAAATACCTTGCCTTAATCTCTCTGGTGTTTTCTCCTGCTCCAAAGGTGGTCTTCAATGTATAACCCTTCATATACACTTGTTCTCCCGAAAATTCCACCAATGATCCTTGGAAGACTTTGATATCGTCTATGTCCAAAAAATGCCTCTCAAAAGCATCCCAATAGAAGATATTCACAAAGCTTCCCTAGTTAATCAATACATTCTTAATCTGCCAATCATCACATCTCACAATGATGACCATGAAATTATCGTTATATAGGTGAATGCAAGTAGCATCCTTCTCAGAAAAAGAGATCTCAACTTTGTAGCACTACTTATTTAAACATTTGTTTCGGAGGTGATAAGCCTTTTTTATTGAAATATTCGGAAGACATTGATTCAAAAAAGTCCACTCTAATCTACATGATTAAAATTGTAGGTGAAGTTGTTGTTTAATATTCTAGGTTATATTGTCATTGCCGAAGCATGTAAAGAATTACGATTGTTGAAAAAACTATTACAAGAGCTTAACTTTTCCTAACAAATGTTTATAATTCGTTTATAGTCAAAGAATTATTAATTTTAATAAAATTCCAACTTTTCATAATAGATTTAAACATTCATCTATGTCATACCTCACCTTTTGGATGTTAAGTTCATAGAATTAACTAACACTTTTAGAAATGATAATAATTTTGATATGATGACTAAAACACTAGAAAGAGACAAGTTTAAAATTTTTTGTTACAAATTTACCTATTTGGCAATTACTTACTTCCCCATAATTGTGAGGAATACGTAGAGTATTTAAATTTTAAACCCCTTCCTGTATGAAAACTATCCAAATATTTTACTCAATTAAGTATCTCACTTATATTTGGAGAGACATGTCATATTAGGAATATTAGGGTTATAAGAAGAGAATGTTTTGTTGAGGGAAATAGTCACTAACAAGAAAAAAGTAAAAAATAAATCATATTTTCATCACAACTTGTCACCATATTTCTGTTATTAAAGATTTGTTCCCCATTGAACAAATATAAAAATATTTTGCTGATGAAATCCTAATGTTTTACCGAATAGGATAACAAGGCAAATCGGCAATATCACATGATCCACAGTTGAAAACAGCACATGAAAAGCATTTCACAATTGGAAGAGATGCTGCTAAACATATATAACAGAATAAGTAATCAAAAGATAACTTGTCAAAGATTGATGTCTTAAAAGTTCACCTGCAAAATACCTTAGGATAACATTTTCATGTTTATATGAACCCATCTTCAATAAGAAACTAAGAATCCTATGCTATTTTTTATGTGGTCGTAGTAGATGTGTAATGTAAAATCCACAAAGCTAAGAATAATAGTGTCAGATATACTGTAACAATCATTACTACCTCCACTATCCACTACTATCACATATATGTATGGTCCATTCAAACTGAAAAATAAATAAAATTAAAAATATAAATATAAATTTTTGTCATATTTAGTGACACATGAACATTTGATCTAGCATCCTAGTATTCACCCTACATGAGTTTTATTGTTACATATCTAAACTTTCCTATACTTTAGGAAGCTACCACCTTTTTCTCCTCATTGGCTAAGTGATTTGATTGAACAATCTCCCTATCATTCCATTCCATTTTTTCCTTTTCATCTTCACTGCCAAGATACAGATTGAATTTGTTTCTTCATTTTTGGAAATATTTTCTCTTTATGTCACTATTTCTTCAAAACGAAATCTTCACATGACAGTATCAACATTCATTGTTTTCTTTTCACTGTTAAAAAAATAAAATCATTTGCATTGAATTTGGAATTGAACATCAATATAGATACCATGATGTGTATTGTGCACTGCATATCCCTACAATGCCGATGAATAATTACAATTTACAAGGATGTATCATTTTCTATATCTAATGGTTCATGCATGTAAACATGATATATGGTATTTAGATGAAAGATAATAGACATGATTCTCACAAATCGAGTAATAAACAGTATCACTTGACAATTATATGAGGACAAACTGAAAAGACAAATGTTAAGGTTTTTATCATGATGACTAGTTTGATAGATGAGTATATACATGTCCTACCTCTTTATCATGCCTTCAACTTTCTGAACCATAATTGATTGATTGTTCTAGCATTTCTATGATTGTAACCAAATAAAATATAAAAGACAATTTAACTGCGATTTAGCTGGTCATATGTCGGAGTACGGTTTCATACATTATAATTCAAATGGTTATGTTTTTAACTTAGTTAAGATTTATACTACTATTGTTTTTATGTGGTTGATATTCCAGTTTTTATCCTCAAAGAGAAAAGGAACTTGAGTTTTCCTCGTGGACAAGAAGGTGTACTCATATTGGTTATCTTCGATTATACTCTATCATGTTGTTTTGCTGATTTTGAAGCTTCATGAGAAATTGATAATTCAAGTTGTAGTGTCACCTACAAACAAAGATTTGATTTGGATGTGTTATAGATTCTTATATATGATAAATGGTAGATTGGAATTAAATGATGCCGATTTCTATACATTATCTTAACAGAAGCAAAATGTTAAAACTTTCAAACAATCATATATATTAATTAAAACTAACATTTTAATCTATACTTTAGTCCATAATTTCAGGCTTTCCTCATATAATTTATGTACTAATATCTATAGATTTTTTATTAATGATTTAATTTTTTAATCATTAAAAGAAGGTGAATTAGATTTTGAAGGCTCATGAACCCGATAAATTTTACATATCACTCATCAAAGAGTTTCTCATATTGATAATCAAAATTGAATATTTAATTTTTAGCGCAGAGCCAACTCCTTACCAACTGAGTCATTAATATCTGATTTAATTAGAAGAATTTTTTATCATTTTATTAAGTGTTCTTGAATATATTTGTGGAAATTAACATGAATAACCTGTATAAATGAATATTATGATGCAATAACTTAATTCTGAAGCAAGTTGTACATATTTTGGTACCACTAGCTAGTAGTTAGTAACATAAAGATTTCTAGCATTAAAATTAATAAACACTTATATTAGATCCGGGTCGTTAACTTAAAAACAACCGGCTCAAATTAAACATCTTTAAATAATTTATTTTATTGATCAATGATCAAACGGTGGAAATTAACTCATTATTGAATGACAGATCTAAGATGTTGGAATCTAAATCTATTTTAAGTCATCATGATAGCGACTTCATGCCTTCCTAACGTTTCTAAAACGAACTTTTTCGCAAAGTCTATGATATGTGCCCACTAGTTACTTTTTCAGTTCATAATAGAATCAAAGTGATTTGTATTATTGTATCATTGTATCATCACACACACCCTTCACTGTTTTACTGCTATCTCAATGTTACGTTACTAACAAACAATAAATGAAATATATAAATCATTAAATCATATTATAAATTTTTGCCGACATTATTTGTGTCATTTCAATCTAAAACTTTTAAGGAAAAAATAAAAGGTTGCTGACATATGAAGCTAGTTTGAGTCTTGCAAAACATCTTTGAAAAGGAACAGTACTGTTCACTGTTCTGAGATAGATGCTTTTGGTCAAAAGAACTGATCCAAGATAAACAAGGGTAGTGGGTGTTTTGTGAGAGAGAAAAGTTAACAACTTGAATACAAGTGGATACAAACATATGTGATTATTTCTGGTATTAGTATGCTTTTTGTTCTTTTTCATTTGTTCCATCGTCATCGGTTTCCCCAACTTTTCACCACGTATATGTTTGTTTATCGTCCACATCCCCTTAAATTCTTCCTCATCAATGTTTCGATCCCACCTCTCATGTCTTCTACGATACATACTATCTTGAATCATCCGTATCAGTTGATATTCCAGATAAATAGACTATTTGATAGTCTATTCATCTGGAATTTGCGACAGATGATCCAACTCATTTAATGTTTTGATCTATTCATAATACATTAGCTTGAATGAAAAAAACTAAAATACAACAACTCACAAACATAACATCAAAGTAGGAAAACACATAATAAGACGTTTACATATACAACACGGTACTTATAAATTATGATTAACTAACTCAATCACATGATTAATTAACTAATCTCATCACACAAACCATGGTTTAGGGGAAAACATGTTAATTAATTAAAATATTGATCGAGTTATTGTTTTTTAAACAAAGATGTGTTAAGAGAATGGAAAGAGGGAAAGGAAGGTAGAAGTTGAAGCAAACTATGAAATGGAATTCTCAAGCTGAAGCAGGTCTGAATCTTTGCCTACAAGAATGACACGTGATCTCCATGCACGCGGAATCGACCTGTCTAGTTGCTCTTTCTTTGATCCTTTCGGCTTTCTCAACTTCTTCTCTAGCACGCTCCCACATTTGTCTCGCACGTGCAAACTCCGACTGCGCCATTTCCATCTCCCTCCTTGTCAGTTCCCTTACTCTCTCGGCGTACGCCTTTTCCATTGCGGCCAGGCGGATTTGCTCCGCTGCTTCCCACTTCAACGCTTCCACTCCTTCGCACACCAGCATGGAGGGTGGACCCACGCTTATGGAGAGCTGTAGGTCGAGTGATGGACCAACGCGTTCGGATTTTGATGATGAGGATGATCGGAGTCTGAGAAGAGATGAATCGGAGCATGGTGAAGGTAGAAGCTCGAGTTCTCTGTTGAGTTGATCTTCCATTTTTGAAGGAAAAAAAAAAGAAAATAGGGAGAAAGAAACTGTTTCGGTTGAGTAACTAAATTGAAGAACAAGTTTGGACTCAACACTCCGTAGCGGGAACCCATTTATAAACACCTCCACTTGCCAAACTACGACTTCACCCTTAGGTTAATGAAGAAGTGTTATAATGAATGAGGATAAATGAGTAAATTAGTTTTAAAAGGTAGGGACAAGGAATTTAGAGGTTTGGAAATTCCGTTATGAGAATGGGAAAAGGAGGGAAAATAACGGATCACGTTATTTATAGATGTGATATGAGGAACTGAAAACTTTATATAATGAAAAGTTTGTAGTATCTTTTTGGTTTCTCTCAATATTAATAGATTTTGACTTTTTCTTTCCTTTTACAGAGATGATGAGATAAAGTGTGTGTATGTGATAATTAATACAATCGCACGTGCGCGATGGTGGCTGGATGAGAAACTATATAAATAAATAGACCAAATGTTGTACATAATTTAAATATTTTGTTATGAATACGGGCCTGTCCATAAGAGAAAAGAAGTGGTTTATTAAATTAAAAGACTATGTTTAAGTTTTTTTGGTGATGTTAGCTTTATTTTTTGGACTATTTTATGTAGATGTGTTAGTTCTATTGTTGTTAGGCCCATGGCCCAAGTAGTAGTGTTCAACCATACTATTTATATGTTAGACTGTTGTTGCTGAAAAATTAATGAAGAAAAAACGCTGTTGGAGTTGGGTATTTGATAGGCGACGGTTAGGGAATTTTGTAGTGGTGTTGGTGGTTGGGCTTTTGTTGGTAGATTTTAAAATAATCTGATGAAATTTGAAGTGAATAAAAGTGTTCAGAAAATCTGATGAAATTTGAAGTGAATATAAGTCTTCAGAAAATCTGATGAAATTTGAAGTGAATATAAGTCTTCAGAAAATCCGATGAAATTTAAAGAAAATATAAATCTTAAAAAAATCTGATGAAATTTGGAGTGAATATAAGTCTTCAGAAAATTTGATGAAATTTGAAATGAATATAAGTCTTCACTAAATCTGGTTAAAATTGATATGAATATAAGTCTTAGAAAACCGTGAAATTCAAGTGGATTTAAGTCTTCAGAAAATCTGATGAAATTTGAATTGAATATAAGTCTACAAAAAATCTGGTGAAAATTGAAGTGAACATAAATCTTAAAATAATCTGATGAAATTTGAAGTGAATATAAGTCTTCAAAAAATCTGATGAAATTTGAAGTGAATATAAGTCTTCAATTTTTTTTATGAAAATTGAAGTGAAAATACATCTTAAGATAATCTGATGAAATTTGAAGTGAATATAAGTCTTCAGAAAATCCGATGAAATTTAAAGGAAATATAAATCTTAAAAAATTCTAATGAAATTTGAAGTGAATATAAGTTCGTAAAACTGTGAAACTTGAATGAATATGTCTCGTAATATTAGATAAAATTTGAAGTGAATCTAAGTCTTAAAATCGATTAAAATTGATATGAATATAAGTCTTCATAAAACTGTGAAATTTGAAGAATATAAGTCTTTAAAATCTGATGAAATTTGAAGTGAATATAAGTCTTCTGAAAATCTGGTGAAAATTGAAGTGAACATAAATCTTAAGATAATCTGATGAAATTTGAAGTGAATATAAGTCTTTAGAAAATCTGATGAAATTTAAAGTGAATATAAGTCTTCAAAAATCTTATGAAAATTGAAGTAAACATACATCTTAAGATAATCTGATGAAATTTGAAGTGAACATAAATCTTAAGATAATCTGATGAAATTTGAAGTGAATATAATTCTTCCGAAAATCTAATGAAATTTGAAGTGAATATAAGTCTTCAGAAAATCTGATGAAATTTGAAGTGAAGATAAGGCTTTAGAAAATCTGGTGAAAATTGAAGTGAACATAAATCTTAAGATAATCTGATGAAATTTAATACGACTATTAGTTTTCCGAAAATCTGATGAAATTCGAAGTGAATATAAGTCTTCAGAAAATATGATGAAATTTGAACTGAATATAAGTTTTTAGAAAATATGGTGAAAATTGAAATGAACATAAGTCTTAAGATAATCTGATGAAATTTGAAGAGAATATAAGTCTTCAAAAAATTTGATGAAATTTGAACTGAATATAAGTCTTCAAAAAATATTATGAAAATTGAAGTGAACATACATCTTAAGAAAATCTGATGAAATTTGAAGTGAACATAAATCTTAAGATAATCTGATGAAATTTGAAGTGAATATAAGTCTTCAAAAATCTGATGAAGTTTGAAGTGAATAGAAGTCTTCAAAAAATCTTATGAAAATTGAAGTAAATATACATCTTAAGATAATCTGATAAAATTTGTAGTGAACATAAACCTTAAGATAATCCGGTGAAAATTGTAATGAACATAAGTCTTAAGATAACCTGATGAAATTTGTATTGAATATAAGTCTTCAGAAAATCTGATCAAATTTGAAGTGTATACAATTCTTCAGAAAATCTTGTGAAAATTGAAGTGAACAGACATCTAAAGATAATTTAATGAAATTTGAAGTAAATATAAGACTTCAGAAAATCTGATAAAATTTGAAGTGAATATAAGTTTTCAAAAAATCTGATGAAGTTTGAAGTGAATATAAGTCTTCAAAAAATCTTATGAAAATTGAAGTGAACATACATCTTATTATAATCTAATGAAGTTTGAAGTGAATATAAGTCTTCAGAAAATCTGATGAAATTTGAAGTGAATATTAGTCTTCAGAAAATTTGGTGAAAATTGAAGTGAACATAAATCTTAAGATAATCTAATAAATTTGAAGTGAATATAACTATTAAGAAAATCTGATGAATTTTGAAGTTAATATAAGTCTTTAGAAAATCTGATGAAATTTGAAGTGAATATAAGTCTTCAGAAAATCTGGTGAAATTTGAAGTGAATATAAGTCTTTTGAAAATCAGATGAAATTTGAAGTGAATATAAGTCTTCAAAAAATCTTATGAAAATTGAAGTCAGCATACATCTTAAGATAATCTGATGAAATTTGAAGTGAATATAAGTCTTCAGAAAATCCGATGAAATTTAAAGGAAATATAAATCTTAAAAAATTCTAATGAAATTTGAAGTGAATATAAGTCTTCAAAAAATCTGGTGAAACTTGAAGTGAATATAAGTCTTTAGAAAAGTAGATGAAATTTGAAGTGAGTATAAGTCTTCAGAAAATCTGGTTAAAATTGATTTGAATTTAAGTCTTCTGAAAATCAGGTGAAATTTGAAGTGAATTTAAGTCTTCAAAAAGTCTGATGAAATTTCAAGTGAATATAAGTCTTCAGAATATCTGGTGAAAATTAAAGTGAACATACAATTAAGATAATCTGATGAAATTTAAAGTGAATATAAGTCTTTAGATAATCTGGCAAAATTTGAAGTTAATATAAGTCATCAAAAAATATGGTGAAACATGAAATGAATATAAGTCTTTAGAAAATTAGATTAAATTTGAAATGAATATAAGTCTTCAGATATCTGGTTAAAATTGAAGTTAATGTAAATCTTAATATAATCTTATGAAATTTGAAGTGAATATAAGTCTCCAGAAAATCTGATGAAATTTGAATTGAATATAAGTCTTTAGAAAATCTGATGAAATTTTAAGTAAATATAAGTCTTCAGAAAATTTGGTGAAAATTGAAGTGAACATAAAACTTAAGATAATCTGATGAAACTTAAAGTGAATATAAGTCTTAAGATACTCTGGAAAAATTTGAAGTTAATATGAGTCTTCAAAAAATTTGGTGAAACATGAAGCGAATATAATTCTTTAGAAAATTAGATTAAATTTGAAGCGAATATAAGACTTCATTAAATCTGATGAAGTTTGAAGTGAATATAAGTGTTCAGAAAATCTGATGAAATTTGTACTGAATATAAGCCTTCAAAAAATCTGATAAAATATGAAGTGAATATTAGTCTTCAGAAAATCTGGTGACAATTGAATTGAACATAAATCTTAGGATAATCTGATTAATTTGAAGTTAATATAAGTCTTTAAAAATTTGGTTAAAATTGATATGAATATAAGTCTTCAAAAAATCTAGTGAAATTTGAAGTGAATATAAGTCTTCAAAAAATCTTATGAAAATTGAAGTGAACATACATCTTAAGATACTTTGATGAAATTTGAAGTGAAGATAAATCTTAAGTTAATCTGATGAAATTTGAAGTGAATATAAGTCTTCAAAAAATCAAATGAAATTTGAAGTGAATATAAGTTTTCTGAAAATCAGATGAAACTTGAAGTGAATATAAGTCTTCAGAAAATCTGATGAAATTTGAAGTGTATATAAGTCATCAGAAAATCTGGTGAAAATTGAAGTGAACATAAATCTTAAGATAATCTGATGAAATTTGAAGTGAATATAAGTTTTCAAAAAATCTGATGAAATTCGAAGTAAATATAAGTCTTCAAAACATCTTATGAAAATTGAAATGAACATACATCTTAAGATAACTGATGAAATATGAAGTGAATATAAGTGTTTAGAAAATTCGATGAAATTTTAAGGAAATATAAATCTTAAAAAACTCTAATGAAATTTGAAGTGAATATAAGTCTTCAGAAAATCTGGTGAAACTTGAAGTTAATATCAGTCTTTAGAAAATTAGATGAAATTTGAAGTGAATATAAGTCTTCAGAAAATCTGGTTAAAATTGATATGAATATAAGTCTTCAGAAAATCTAGTGAAATTTGAAGTGAATATAAGTCTTCAAAAAGTTTGATGAAATTTCAAGTGAATATAAGTCTTCAGAAAATCTGGTGAAAATTGAAGTGAACATAAAACTTAAGATAATTTGATGAAATTTAAAGATATGTCTTCAAATAACTGAAAAAATTTGAAGTGAATATAAGTCTTCAAAATTATGAAATTTGAAGTGAATATAAGTCTTTAGAAAATTAGATGAAATTTGAAGTGAAATAAGTCTTCGTGAAATCTAGTTAAAATTGAAGTGAACATAAATCTTAAGATAACTGATGAAATTTGAAGTATATTCTTCGTAAAACTGATGAAATTTGAAGTGAATATAAGTCTTCTAAAACTGATGAAATTTGAAATAATATAATTCCTAAAACTGGTGAATATTGAAGTGAACATAAGTCTTAAGATGATATGATGAAATTTGAAGTGAATACAAGCCTTTAGAAAATCGATGAAAATTGAATGAATATAAGTCTTAAAAATCTTATGAAATTGAAGTGAACATACATCTTAAGATAATCTGATGAAATTTGAATTTTAACATAAATCTTAAGATATTAATGATGAATTTTGAAGTGAATATAAGTCTCGAAAATCTGATGAAATTTGAAGTGAATATGTCTTCAAAAATCTAATGAAATTTGAAGTGAATATAAGTCTTCTAAAATCTGATGAAATTTGAAGTGAATATAAGTCTCGAAAATTTGATGAAAATTGAAGTGAACATAAACTTAAGATAATCTGATGAAATTTAAATGAATATAAGTCTTAAGATAATTGAAGTGAATATAAGTCTCAAAACCGTTAAAATTGAAGTGAACTAAATCTAAGATAATCATGAAATTTGAAGTGAATATAAGTCTTCAAAAAAATCGATGAAATTTGAAGTGAATATAAGTCTTCTCTAAAATCGATGAAATTTGAAGTGAATATAAGTCTTCAAAAAACTGGTGAAATTGAAGGAATATAAATCTTAAGATAATTTGATAAATTTGAAGTGAATATAAGTCTTTAGAAAATTTGTTAAAATTGAAGGAATATAAGTCTTAAAATCTGAAATTTGAAGTGAATATGTCTTTAAAAATCTTATGAAATTTGAAGTGAATATAAGTCTTCAAAATCAGTAAAATTGAAGTAACATAAATATTAGATAACTGAATGAAATTTGAATGAATATAAGTCTCAAAAATTTGATGAAATTTGAAGTGAATACAAAGTCTTAAAATTGTGAAATTTTATGAAAAATTAGTGAAATATACATCTTAAGATAACTGATGAAATTTGAAGTGAATATAAACTTAATAATCTGATGAAATTTGAAGTGAATATAAGTCTCTTAAAACTGATGAAATTTGAAGTGAATATGTCTTCTAAATTTGATGAAATTTGAAGTGAATATAAGTTTTAAAACTGCAAAATTGAAGTGAACATAAATCTTAAGATAACCGATGAAATTTGTGAATATAAGTCTTCTAAAATCAATGAAATTTGAAGTGAATATAAGTTCAAAAAATCTATGAAAATTGGTGAACATACATCTTAAGATAATCTGATGAAATTTGAAGTGAAATATAAATCTTAAGATAACTTATGAAATTTGAAGTGAATATAAGTCTCTAAAATATGATGAAAATTTGAAGTGAATATAAGTTCAAATATTAACTGATAAATTGAAGTGAATATAAGTCTTCAGAAAATCTGATGAAATTTGAAAGTGAAATAAGTCTTCAGAAAATCTTTTATAAAATTGAAGTGAATATAAATCTTAAGATAACTGATGAAATTTGAAGTAATATAAGTCTCAAAAATCTTATGAAATTTGGTGAATATAATCTTAAGATAACTGATGAAATTTGAAGTGAATATAAATCTTAAGAAAATCTGATAAATTTGAAGTGAATATAAGTCCTCGTAAAAATCTGATGAATTTGAAGTGAATATAAGTCTTAAAACTGATGAAATTTGAATTGAATATGTCCCCAAAACTGTGAATATTGAAGTGAATATAAGTCTTAAGATAATCCAAGAAATGAAGTGAATATAAGTCTTCAGAAAATCTTGATGAAAAATTGAAGAAAAGCAAAAAAAAATATGATGAAAATTGAAGTGAATATACATCTTAAGATAATCTGATGAAATTTGAAGTGAAGATACATCGTAAGATAATATGATGAATTTTGAAGTGAATATAAGTCTTCTAAAATTTGATGAAAAAAGTGAATATAAGTCTTCAGAAAATCTAATGAAATTTGAAGTGAATATAAGTTCTAAAATCTGATGAAATTTAAGTGAATATAAGTCTTTAAAATTTGGTGAAATTAGTGAATATAAAATCAAGATAACTGATGAAATTTAAGTGAATATAAGTCTTCGAAAATCCGCAAATTTAGTGAATATAAGTCTTCAAAAATATGGTGAACATGAAGTGAATATAAGTCTTTATATAATTATATGAAATTTGAAGAATATAAGTCTTATGAAATCTTGTGAAATTGAAGGAATATAAATCTTATTATAACTGATGAAATTTGAAGAATAAGTCCAAAAAATCAATGAAATTTGAAGTGAATATAAATCTTTAGAAAATCTGATGAAATTTAGTAATATAAGTCTTCAGAAAATCGTAGAAATTGAAGTGAATATAAGTCTTAAGATAACTGATGAAATTGAAGTGAATATAAGTCTTCTGAAAATCTGATGAAATTTGAAGTGAATATAATTCTTCAAAAAATCTTATGAAAATTGAAGTGAACATACATCTTAAGATAATCTGATGAAATTTGAAGTGATCATAAATCTTAAGATAATATGACGAATTTTAAAGTGAATATAAGTCTTCCGAAAATCTGATTAAATTTGAAGTGAATATAAGTTCGTAAAATCTAATGAAATTTGAATTGAATATAAGTCTTCAGAAAATCTGATAAAATTTTAAGTGAATATAAGTCTTCAGAAAATTTGGTGAAAATTGAAGTGAACATAAAACTTAAGATAATCTGATGAAATTTAAATTGAATATAAGTCTTCGTAAATTTATGAATTTGAAGTGAATAATCAAAACTAGAAAATATGAACATACATCTTAAGATAACGATGAAATTTGAAGTGAAAATATAAATTTTAAGATAATCTGATGAAATTAAGAATATGTCCTCAAAATCAGATGAAAATTGAAGTGAATATAAGTCTTAAGATAACGATGAAATTTGAAGTGAATATAAGTCTTCGTAAAATCATGAAATTTGAAGTGAATATAAGTCTTTAGAAAATCTTTTGAAAATTGAAGTGAACATAAATCTAGATAATCTGATGAAATTGAAGTCTTAGAAAACTATGAAAATTGAAGTGAATAATATCTAAAATAACCTATGAAATTTAAGTGAATAAAGCTTAAGATAATCTGATGAAATTTGAAGGAATATGTCTTCAGAAAATCTATGAAATTGAAGTGAATAAGTTCTAAAATCTGATGAAATTTGAAGTGAATATAAGTCTTCGAAAAACTGAATGAAATTTGAAGTGAATATAAGTCTTTAGAAAATGTTGTGAAAAATTGAAGTAAGATAAATTTAAGATAATCTGATGAAATTTGAAGTGAATATAAGTCTTCAAAAATCTGATGAAATTTGAAGGAATATAAGTCAAAAATCTTATGAAATTGAAGTGAATATAATCTTAAGATAACTATGAAATTTAGTGAATAACCAAGAAATCTGATGAAATTTGAAGTGAATATAAGTCTTCGAAAATCTATGAAAATTGAAGTGAATATAGTCTTGATAATCTGATGAATGAAGAATATAGTCTCAATAAAATCGATGAAATTTGAAGTGAATATGTTCTAATCCAAAATTGAAGTGAATATAAATCTTAAGATAACTGAATGAAATGAAGTGAATATATCTTCGTAAAATCGATGAAATTTGAAGTGAATATAAAAATCTTATGAAAATTGAAGTGAACATAATCTTAAGATAACTGATGAAATTGAAGTGAATATAACTTAAGAAAATCAAGAAATTTGAAGTGAATATAAGTCTTTAGAAAATCTTGAAAATTGAATGAATATTATTCAAGATAACGATGAAATTGAAGTGAATATAAGTCTAAAAACTGATGAAATTTGAAGGATAAGTCTTGTAAAACTGAAAATTGAAGTGAATATAAGTCTTTAAAATTGATGAAATTTGAAGTGAATGTCTTCAAAATCTTGATGAAAAATTGAAGTGAATACATCTAGATAACTGATGAAATTGAAGTGAATATAAACTAAGATAATCTGATGAAATTGAAGAAATATAAGTCTTCGAAAAATATGGAAAATTGAAGTGAATATAATCTTAAGATAATCTGATGAAATTGAAGTGAATATAAGTCTTCGTAAAAATCATGAAATTTGAAGTATAAGTCTTTAGAAAATCTTGTGAAAATTGAAGGAATATAAGTCTTAAGATAATCTAATGAAATTAATAAGTTCTCAAATAATCTCATGAAAATTGAAGTGAACATATATCTTAAGATAATCATGAAATTTGAAGGAATAAATCTTAAAATAATCCATGAAATTGAAGTGAATATAAGTCTTCGAAAACTGTGAAAATTGAAGGAATATAAGTCTCAAGATAACTGGATGAAATTTGAAGTGAATATAAGTCTTCGTAAAATTGATGAAATTTGAAGTGAATATAAGTCTTAAGAAAATCCGATGAAATTGAAGGAATATAAGTCTTAAGAAAATCCGATGAAATTTGAAGTGAATATAAGTCTTAGAAAATCTGTGAAAATTTGAAGTGAATATAAATCTAAGATAACTGATGAAATTTGAAGTGAATATAAGTCTTCAAAAATCTGATAAAATTGAAGAAATATAATCTTAAGATAAATCAGATGAAATTTAGTGAATATAAATCTTAAGATAATGATGAAATTTGAAGTGAATATAAGTCTTCGTAAAATCTGTGAAAATTGAAGTGAATATAAGTCTTAAGATAATCCATGAAATTTGAAGTGAATATAAGTTCGTAAAAAAATGGAAATGTGTGATATAAGTCTTTAGAAATCTTGTGAAAATTGAAGTGAACATAAATCTTAAGATAATCATGAAATTTGAAGTGAATATAAGTCTTCAAAAAACTTCATGAAAATTGAAGGAATATAATCTTAAGATAATCCGATGAAATTTGAAGTGAATATAACATTAAAATAACTGAATGAAATTTAAAGTGAATATAAGTCTTTAAAAATCGTGAAAATTGAAGTGAACATAAGTCTTAAGATAATCTGATGAATTTGAAGTGAATATAAGTCTTCGTAAAACCGTGAAATTTGAAGTGAATATAAGTTCAAGATAATCTGATGAAATTTGAAGTGAATATAAGTCTTAAGAAAATCTGATGAAATTTGAAGTGAATATAAGTCTTTAGAAAATCTTGTGAAAATTGAAGTGAATATAAATCTTAAGATAATCTGATGAAATGAAGGAATATAAGCTCTCAAAAATCTAATGAAAATGAAGTGAATATACATCTAAAACTGATGAAATTGAAGTGAATATAATCTTAAGATACTGATGAAATTTGAAGTGAATATAAGTCTTCAGAAAATCAAAAATTGAATAATATAAATCAGATAACTGATGAAACAAGAATAGTCCAAAACCATGAAATTTGAAGTGAATATAAGTCTTAGAAAATCTTGTGAAACAAGTGAATATAAATCTTAAGATAATCAGAAATTTGAAGTGAATATAAGTCTTCAAAAATCTTATGAAAATTGAAGTGAATAAATCTTTAAGATACTGATGAAATGAAGTGAATTAAATCTTAAGATAACTGAATGAAATTTGAAGTGAATATAAGGGTCTTAAAACCAGAAAATTGAAGTGAATATAAGTCTCAAGATAATCTGATAAATTTGAAGAATATAAATTCAAATAACTGGATGAAATTGAAGTGAATATAAGTCTTCAAAATCAGAAAATTGAAGGAATATAAGTCTTAAGATAATCTGATGAAATTGAAGTGAATATAAGTCTTCTAGAAAATCTTGATGAAATTTGGTGAATATAAGTCTTCAAAAATGTTGAGAAATTAGTGAACATAAACTAAGATAACTCATGAAATTGAAGTGAATATAAGTCTTTAGAAAATCGATGAATTTAAGTGAATATAAGTCTTTAAAAATCTTATGAAAATTGAAGTGAACATACATCTTAAGATAACTATGAAATTTGAAGTGAACATTAATCTTAAGATAATTCATGAAATTGAAGTGAATATAAGTCTTCAGAAAATCCAAGAAATTTGAAGTGAATATAAGTCTTTAAAACTGGATAAATGAAGTGAATATAAGTCTCGAAATCATGTGAATATTGAAGTGAATATAGTCTTAAGATAATCTGATGAAATTTGAAGTGAATATAAGTCTTCAGAAAATCTGATGAAAATTGAAGTGAATATAAGTCTTCAAAAATGAAATTGAAGGATATACTCTAAAATAATCCGTGAAATTTGAAGTGAATATAAATCTTAAGATAATATGATGAAATTTGAAGTGAATATAAGTCTCTGAAAATCTAATGAAATTTGAAGTGAATATAAGTCTTCAGAAAATCTGAAAATCAGTGAATATATAAGTCTTCAGAAAATATGATGAAATTTGAAGTGAATATGTCTTCGTAAAATCATGAAATTTGAAGTAAATAAGTCTTCTAAAATATTATGGAAAATTGAAATGAACATACATCTTAAGATAATCTGATGAAATTTAAGTGAATATAAATCTTAAGATAATCTAATGAAATTTGAAGTGAATATGTCTTCAGAAAATCTGTGAAATGTTGAATATAAGTCTTAAGATAACTATGAAATTTGAAGTGAATATAAGCTCTCGTAAAACTGATGAAATTTGAAGTGAATATAAGTCTTCTTAAAATCTTAATGAAATTGAAGGAAATATAATTTAAAATCTGATGAAATTTGAAGTGAATAAGTCTTCAGAAAATTCAGAAATTGAAGGAACATATAACTCAAGATAATCGATGAAATTTGAAGGAATAAGTCTTAAAATCGATGAAATTTGAAGTGAATATAAGTCTTCAAAAATTAAATATGAAAATTAGTGAAATATACATCTTAAGATAATTTAATGAAATTTGAAGTGAATATAAGTCCTCAAAAATCTTAGAAAATTGAAGTAATACATCTTAAGATAATCCGATGAAATGAAGTGAACATAAATCTAAGATAATCATGAAATTTGAAGTGAATATAAGTCTTCAGAAAATTTGATGAAATTTGAAGTGAATATAAGTTCAGAAATGATGAATTTAAGTGAATATAAGTCTTCAAAAATCTGATGAAATTTAAGTGAATATAAGTCTCCTAAACTATGAAATTGAAGTGAATATAAGTCTTCAAAAATTCAGAAAATTGAAGTGAACATACATCTTAAGATAATCTATAATTTGAAGTGAATATATTCAGATAACGATGAAATTTAAGTAAATATAAGTCTGAAACTGATGAAATTGAAAGAAATATAAATCTTCAAAAATCTAATGAAATTTGATGAATATAAGTCTTTAAAATCTAATGAAATTTGAAGTGAATATAAGTTCGTAAAATCTTGGGAAAATTGAAGTGAACATAAATCTTAAGATAATGGATGAAATTTGAAGTGAATATAAGTCTTCAGAAATCTGATGAATTGAAGTGAATATAAGTCTTCAAAAATCTTATGAAAATTGAAGTGAACATACATCTTAAGATAACTGATGAAATTAAGTGATATAAATCTTAAGATAATATGATGAAATTTGAAGTGAATATAAGTCTTCGTAAAATCTTGATGAAATTTGAAGTGAATATAATCTTCAGAAAATCTAATGAAATTTGAAGTGAATATAAGTCTTCGTAAACTGTGAATATTGAAGTGAATATAAGTCTAAGATAATCTGATGAAATTTGAAGTGAATATAAGTCTTCGTAAATCATGAAAATGAAGTGAATATAAGTCTTCAAAAATCTTATGAAAATTGAAGACATACATCTAAAATATCTGATGAAATTTGAAGTAAATAATCTTAAGATACTGATGAATTTGAAGTGAATATAAGTCTTCCAAAATCTTGAAAAAGTGAATATGTCTAGAAAATCTAATGAAATTTGAAGATAGAATTTAAATTTGATAAAATGTTATGAATATAAGTCTTCAGAAAATCTATGAAAAATTGAAGTGAATATAAATCTAAAGATAATCTTATGAAATGAAGTGAATATAAGTCTCTAAATCTGATGAAATTGAAGTGAATATAAGTCTTCAAAATTTTATGAAAATTGAAGTGAACATACATCTCAAGATAACTGATGAAATTTGAAGTGAATATAAGTCTTCATGTTGAAATTTGAAGTGAATATGTCTCGTAAAACTGTGAATATTGAAGTGAATATAAGTCTTAGATAATCTGATGAAATTAAGGAATATAAGTCTTTAGAAAATCATATGAAATTTGAAGTGAATATAAGTCTTCAAAAAATCTTATGAAAATTGAAGGAACATACTTAAGATAATCTGATGAAATTTGAAGAATATAAATCTTAAGATAATCTGATGAAATTTGAAGTGAATATAAGTCTTCAAAACTGATGAAATTTGAAGTAATAAGTCTTTAGAAAATCTAGTGAAAATTGAAGTGAACATATTTTAAGATAATCTATGAAATTTGAAGTGAATATAGTCTTCGTAAAATCTGATGAAATTGAAGTGAATATAAGTCTTCAAAATCTTATGAAAATTGAAGTACATAATCTTAAGATAACTGATGAAATTTGAAGTGAATATAAATCTTAAGATAATATGATGAATTTGAAGTGAATATAAGTCTTCGAAAAAATCTATGAAATTTAAGTGAATATAGTCTTCGTAAAATCTGATGAAATTGAAGTGAATATGTCTCGTAAAATCATGAAATTGAAGTGAATAAATCTTAAATAAAACTGATGAAATTTGAAGTGAATATAAGTTTTCGTAAAATCTTATTGAAATTGAATGAATATAAGTCTTCATAAAATCTATGAAATTTGAAGTGAATATAATTCTTAAAATCATGAAATTTTAAATAATATAAGTTCTCAAAATCAAGTGAAAATTGAAGGAATATAAATCTTAAGATAATCCATGAAATTTAGTGAATATAATCTTCAAAAAAATCTGATGAAATTTGAAGTGAATATAAGTCTTTAAAATCTGATGAAATTTGAAGTGAATATAAGTCCTCAAAACCGTGAATATTGAAGTGAATATAAGTCTTAAGATAACTATGAAATTTGAAGTGAATATAAGTCTTCGTAAATCATGAAATTTGAAGTGAATATAAGTCTTCAAAAAATCTTATGAAATTGAAGTGAACATACATCTTAAGATAACTGATGAAATTTGAAGTGAATAATCTTAAGATAATCATGAAATTTGAAGTGAATATAAGTCTCGTAAAACTGATGAAAATTGAAGTGAATATAAGTCTTAAGATATCCATGAAATTTGAAGTGAATATAAGTCTTCGTAAAACTGATGAAATTTGAAAATATAAATCTTCAGAAAATCTAGAAATTGTGAACATAAATCTTAAGATAATCTGATGAAATTTGAATGAATAAAGTCTTCGTAAAATCTTGTGAAAATTGAAGTGAATTAAATCTTAAGATATCCATGAAATTTGAAGTGAATATGTTCTAAAATCATGAAATTTGAAGTGAATATAAGTCTTCAAAATCTATGAAATTTGAAGTAATATAGCTCTCGTAAAATCGATGAAATTTGAAGTGAATATAAGTCTTCAAAAATCTTATGAAAATTGAAGTGAACATACATCTTAAGATATCCATGAAATTTAGAAATATAACTTAAGATAATACATGAAATTTGAAGTGAATATAAGTTCAAAAATATGATGAAATTTGAAGTGAATATAAGTCTTCGTAAAATCGATGAAATTTGAAGTAAATAAGTCTTCGTGAAACTGAAGAAATTGAAGGAATATAAATCTAAAAACTGATGAAATTTGAAGTGAATATAAGTCTTTAGAAAATCTTATGAAAATTGAAGTGAATAAGTCTTAGAAATCCGTGAAATTTGAAGTGAATATAAGTCTTCAGAAAATCTGATGAATTTGAAGTGAATATGTTTAAAAATCTGATGAAAATTGAAGTGAATATAAATCTTAAGATAACTGATGAAATTTGAAGTGAATATAAGTCTTCAAAAACTGAATGAAATTTGAAGTGAATATAAGTCTCGTAAAATCTGATGAAATTTGAAGTGAATATAATCTTCAGAAATCTATGAAATTGAAGTGAACATAAGTCTTAAGATAACTGATGAAATTTGAAGTGAATATAAGTCTCGTAAAATCTTATGAAAATTGAAGTGAATATGTCTTCAAAAAATCATGAAAATTGAAGTGAACATAATCTTAAAATAATCTCATGAAATGGTGAATATAATCTAAGATACGATGAAATTTGAAGTGAATATAAGTCTTCCAAAATCTAATGAAATTTGAAGTGAATATAAGTCTTCGAAAACTGATGAAATTTGAAGTGAAATATAAGTCTTCGTAAATATGATGAAATTTGAAGTGAATATAAGTCTTCGTAACCGTGAAATTTGAAGTGAATATAAGTCTCAAAAATATTATGAAAATTGAAGTGAATATACATCTAAGATAATCTGATGAAATTTGAAGTGAATATAAATCTTAAGATAATCCGATGAAATTTGAAGTGAATATAAGTCTCGTAAAATTTGGTGAAATTGAAGTGAATATAAGTCTTAAGATAATCATGAAATTTGAAGAATATGTCTTCAAAAATCTGATGAAATGAAGTGAATATAAGTCTTAAGAAAATCTTATGAAAATTGAAGTGAATATAAATCTTAAGATAATCATGAAATTTGAAGTGAATATAAATCTTAAGATAATCTGATGAAATTTGAAGAATATAGTCTTTAGAAAACTGATGAAATTTGAAGTGAATATAAGTCTTTAGAAAACTGTGAAAATTTAAGTGAATATAAGTCTTAAGATAATCTGAAATTTGAAGTGAATATAAGCTTCGTAAAATGATGAAAATTGAAGTGAATATGTCTTCAAAAAATCTTATGAAAATTGAAGTATATACATCTTAAGATAACTGATGAAATTTGAAGTGAATATAAATCTTAAGATAATATGATGAAATTTGAAGTGAATATAAGTCTAAAAACTGATGAAATTTGAAGTGAATATAAGTCTTCGAAAATCGAATGAAATTGAAGTGAATATAAGTCTTCGAAATCAATGAAATTGAAGGAATATAAATCTTAAATAACTGTAAAATTGAAGTGAATATAAGTTTTCAAATCTATGAAAATTGAATGAATATAAGTCTCATAAAATCTATGAAATTTGAAGTGAATATAAGTCTTCTAAAACTGATGAAATTTGAAGTGAATATAAGTCTTCAAAAACTGTGAAAATATGAACATAAATCTTAAGATAACTGATGAAATTTGAAGTGAATATAACTTCAAAAATCTGATGAAATTTGAAGTGAATATGTCTTAAAACCGATGAAATTTGAAGTGAATATAAGTCTCGTAAAACTGGTGAATATTGAAGTGAATATAAGTCTTAAGATAACTGATGAAATTGAAGTGATATAAGTCTCGTAAAATTATGAAAATTGAAGTGAATATAAGTCTTCAAAAAATCTTGAAAATTGAAGTGAACATATCTTAAAATAATCCATGAAATTTGAAGTGAATATAAATCTAAAGATAATATGATGAAATTTGAAGTGAATATAAGTCTTCAGAAATCTAATGAAATGAAGTGAATATAAGTCTCAGAAATCTGATGAAATTTGAAGTGAAATATAAGTCTTCTAAAATATGATGAAATTTGAAGTGAATATAAGTCTTCGAAAATCATGAAATTTGAAGTGAATAAGTCTTCAAAATATTATGAAATTGAAATGAATATACAATTTAAGATATTAATCCGAAAATTGAAGGAACATAAATCTTAAGATAACTGATGAAATTTGAAGTGAATATAAGTCTTCAGAAATTGAAAATGAAGTGAATATAAGTCTTAAGATAATCTGATGAAATTGAATGAATATAAGTCTTCGTAAAACTGATGAAATTTGAAGTGTATGTCTTCGTAAAACTATGAAAAATTGAAGTGAATAAATCTAAGATAACTGATGAAATTTGAAGTGAATATAAGTCTTCGTAAAAATCTGTGAAAATTGAAGTGAACATAAATCTTAAGATAATCTGATGAAATTTGAAGTGAATATAAGTCTTCGTAAAATCATGAAATTTGAAGTGAATATAAGTCTCAAAATTCTAAAATTTGAAATATAGTCTTCGTGAAATCTGATGAAAATTGAAGTGAATATAAGTCTTCAAAAAATCTATGAAAATTGAAGTGAATATACATCTTAAGATAATCTGATGAAAATGAAGTGAACATAAATCTTATGATTATAATGAATTTGAAGTGAATATAAGTCTTCAAAAATATGATGAAATTTGAAGTGAATATAAGTCTTTAGAAAACTATGAAATTGAAGTGAATATGTTCTTAGAAATCATGAAATTGAAGGAAATATAATCTAAATAAACTGATGAAATTTGAAGTGAATATAAGTCTTCGTAAAAATTCATTAAAATTGAATGAATATAAGTCTTTAGAAAATCTTATGAAATTTGAAGTGAAATAAGTCTTCGTAAAATCATGAAATTTGAAGTGAATATAAGTCTTCGTAAAATTTGATGAAATTGAAGTGAATATAAGTCTTCAAATAACTGATGAAATTTGAAGTGAATATGTCTTAGAAAATCTATAATTGAAGTAATATAAGTCTTCGTAAATTATGAATATTGAAGTGAATATAAGTCTTAAGATAATTTGATGAAATTTGAAGTGAATATAAGTCTTCGTAAAATCTTTGAAAATTGAAGTGAATATAATTTCAAAAATCTTATGAAAATTACATACATCTTAAATAATCATGAAATTTGAAGTGAATATAACTCAGAAAATGATGAAATTTGAAGTGAATATAAGTCTCTTTAAAAATCTTAATGAAATTTGAAGTGAATATAAGTCTTCAGAAAATCTGATGAAATTGAAGTGAATATAAGTTCTCGTAAAATATATGATAAATTTGAAGTGAATATAAGTCTTCGAACTATGAAATTGAAGTGAATATAAGTCTTCAAAAATCATGAAAATTGAAGTGAATATAAGTCTTAAGATAACTATGAAATTTGAAGTGAATATAAGTCTCAAAAAAACTGGATGAAATTTGAAGTGAATATAAGTCTTCAAAAACTGTGAAAATTTAAGTGAACATAAGTCTTAAGATAATCTGAATGAAATTTAAAATATCTTCGTAACTGAATGAAAATTGAAGTGAATATAAGTCTTCAAAAATCTATGAAATTGAAGTGAATATACATCTAAGATAACTGATGAAATTTGAAGAATATAAATCTTAAGATAATATGATGAATTTTGAAGAATATAAGTCTTCGAAAATTGATGAAATTTGAAGTGATATAAGTCTTCGTAAATTTATGAAATTTAAGTGAATATAAGTTCAAAACTGATGAAATTGAAGTGAATATAAATCTTAAATAACTAATGAATTTGAAGTGAATATGTCTTCTAAAAATCATATGAAAATTGAATGAATATAAGTCTTCAAAAACCGTGAAATTTGAAGTGAATATAAGTATCAAAAATCATGAAATGAAGTGAATAAGTCTTCGTAAAAATCGTGAAAATGAAGAATATAATCTAAGATAATCAATGAAATTTGAAGTGAATAAGTCTTCAAAACTGATGAAATTTGAAGTGAATAAGTCTTCAGAAAATCTGATGAAATTTGAAGTGAATATGTCTTCGTAAAATCTGTGAATATTGAAGTGAATATAAAGTTAAGATAATCCATGAAATTTGAAGGAATATAAGTCTTCGTAAAATCATGAAAATTGAAGTGAATATAAGTCCAAAAATCTTATGAAATTGAAGTGACATACATCTTTAAGATAATCATGAAATTTGAAGTGAATATAACTTAAGATACATGAAATTTGAAGTGAATATAAGTCTCCGAAAATCTAATGAAATTTGAAGTGAATATAAGTCTCTAAAAATCTGATGAAATTTGAAGTGAAATATAAGTCTTCGTAAAGATGAATTTTAAGTGAATATAAGTTCTAAAACCGTGAAATTTGAAGTGAATATAAGTCTTCAAAAATATTATGAAAATTGAAGTGAATATACATCTTAGATAACTCAATGAAATTTGAAGAATATAAATCTAAGATAATCTGATGAAATTTGAAGTGAATAGTCTCGTAAAATTTGTGAAAATTGAAGTGAACATGTCTTAAGATAATCGATGAAATTTGAAGTGAATATAAGTCTCAAAACTGATGAATTTGTGAATATAAGTCTTCAAAATCTTATGAAAATTGAAGTGAATATAAATCTTAAGATAACTGATGAAATTTGAAGTGAATATAAATCTTAAGATAACTGAGAAATTTAGTGAATATAAATCTTTAGAAAACTGATGAAATTTAAAGAATATGTCTCTTTAAAATCATGAAAATTGAAGAATATAAGTCTTAAGATAACTGATGAAAATTGAAGTGAAATATAGTCTTCAGAAAAATCTGATGAAATTTGAAGAATATAAGTCTTCAAAAATCTTATGAAAATTGAAGTGAACATACATCTTAAATAACTGATGAAATTTGAAGTGAATATAAATCTAAGATAATCTGATGAAATTTGAAGTGAATATAAGTCTTCCTAAAATTTAATGAAATTTGAAGTGAATATGTTCTAAAATCATGAAATTGAAGTGAATATGTCTTCGTAAAATATGATGAAATTTGATGAATATAAGTCTTCTAAAATCAATGAAATTTGAAGGAATATAAGTTCAAAATATTATGAAAATTGAAGTGAATATACATCTTAAGATAACTGATGAAATTTGAAGTGAATATAAATCTTAAGATAACTGATGAAATTTGAAGTGAATATAAGTCTTCGTAAAACCGTGAAATTGAAGTGAATATGTCTTAAGATAACTGAAGAAATGAAGTGAATATAAGTTCTAAATCGATGAAATTTGAAGTGTATAAGTTCTAAACTTATGAAAAATTGAAGTGAATATAAATCTAAGATAACTGATGAAATTTGAATTTGAATATAAGTTCTAAAATCTTGTGAAAATTGGAAGAACTTATAAATCTTAAGATAACTGATGAAATTTAAGTGAATATAAGTCTTCAGAAAATCGATGAAATTTGAAGAATATAAGTCTTCAAAATTCTAATGAAATTTGAA